>OY804518.1:35087853-35687853 GCA_963680855.1 Lepeophtheirus nordmannii | reverse complement strand
ATGTTTTGACCTTCCTGCCTTCAAAAATAATAATGCAAATAAAATATTATTGTTGAAAATATGGAAAATTTTCTATGGGAGAGAAAATATTGTCGGGGTTTCATGCATTGAGGAAATAGGTGTCTACTTAATGAATGGACTAAGTGAGTGAAGAAAGAGCATTTGGTTTACATGCTAAGGCCTCTTTTGTACATAAAATAAAGAAGGGTTAAATATCAATCAATGATAGTTAAGAGTTAACGAAAGGATTAAATTACGTACCTATGTAAAGGCATCAAAAAACCCTGCGTGGGCATTATTTTTATATTGTTACCTACATACAGTATCATCATCATCACAACTTTGTTTTAAGTGTATTAGATATTATTAAAAGTTACTGCTTTGATGTGTATCTCTTTCTTTTTTCTTCGTTTTTTTACGCCTCTTAACTAGGTGATTTCTAAATACACAATAAAATTATCGAATGGGTAGATAATATAGAGTTGAGTGAGTAGAAACCCAACTCAGAATAAAAAATCTTTGTATCCATTTCCTTGTGAGTCAAACAAGGTGTTTTGAAAACGCACACAAACACACACCCCTTCATCTATTTATCTATCTATCTATCTATGGTAACAATGATATTATGAATGAATAAATATCAAGCAAATGTTTAAAGAAATATATAAATATATCTCTCTCAACCTCGAATTGAGAATAAATAAATTTGCATTTTGTTTTGTGTATAAAATTATACGCATACGATGTACATACTTAAAGCTTGTTTTCCCTTCCTATAGCAAGAGTAGTCATAAATATGAACACTTCCAGGCTTAGATAGATACATAGTATAAGCGAGGGATTTCTCTCTATAATTTTAACTGTTAAAATAATGTTGTTATTATATATGTGTATTTAATTAAAGCCTCAAGTCATAAAAAATGTTTGTATATTAGGTATTTATATGTACAGGAAAGAAAACATACGAAATATACAAGGAGAATAATCTATGCATATTTTAATTCAAAGTAAAAAAAGTGTACATACATACAGACTTATATTTTAGCAAATAATTTATAAATATAGGTATATAAATTTTTGCATCGAATTTTTGTATACTTACATATTATATGAAGACAAGATTTATATCAGGAAAGTAAGATGTTGACAATAAAAAAATAAATGCCTAAAGATCAAGCGTCTCTACATAGAAAGGTAGGTATTATTCCCTCCTGATAGATAGATTATGATGAAGTGATATCAAATAACGATTCATGATTAATTCAATGCTATTTATCTACATAGATATGTACGAACATAGACAGATATAATTTCGAAAGTATTCATTTAAACATCTGCCATATTTCAGTTATAGGTTTTTAACGAGATCTCTTTGAAAATTTGTACCATTCATTTGTTGAGTTAATTTTTTTTTACTCAAAGAGACTCACTCTACTCATATAATATTTGGGATTGAAAAAAGAAGCTTAATTGTCCATTAAATGAAAGTCGAAATTGTTTTTTTTTGTTTAAAAATGAATCCTAATTCGTGGCTCATGTTTTGGTGAGCTAAATAGGCAGTTTTAGAATACTCAAACAAATTGCTCGAGTATTCTCCTGATTAATTATTATTATTATCGAAAAAATTTCCTTAGGAAAAATAATCAAAATTTTTAACTTTGATCCTTGGACACTCAGACGTGGTCGGAATGGCTATTATTAATGTTGACTTTCACAATCTCATCCTTGATTAAATAATATTATGCAATTTAAGGAACACGTGTAATTACTGTTTTATAATTTTAATGATTTTTTGTTTATTATTTGATCACTTATTCTCAAAATGGTAAAATTTTGCTAAAAGTTATGAATGGTCATCTATAAAATAAAACAGCTATGTCTTCATTATAAAACAATGAGTTCAGAACCTATAAATTTATAATAAAAAAATTCTAAAATGCCTCAAAATCTCGTTAAACAAACCAGAATATGTATTAGTGCTGAGGATTATTCCTGACCAGAGAGGCATAGAAAATAATTTTTTTTATTTTTGTTGCAATGTTGTACAATTACTTTTACTGGGGTTTACAAGGTATAGTATAAAGAAAAAATTCTACCCGTTTATATGTTGTTGTTTTTTTGTCCCCAAAGATAATTGATATTCACATCAAAAGATGCAGGTCATCTAACAGTTCAAGCACTGAGACCCACATTTCCCCAGAAATAATTTTCCAAGAACCCATCCTTAATATCCTTTAAGCCAAGCAAAAGTAAAGTATAAATGTCATTTAAAGATAGACTTACATACTCTCGGCTCTGACATATGGAATTTGTTGGTCTAATTCTATCTTCTCATAACACAAAAATTTATTCAGTGTGATTTTAAATAGTGAGTACCCTCAATTTAATATTGTTATTCTGTCTCCTTAATCGAGGTTGAGAGTGTCTTTTAATATTGAATGACACAAGAAATGATAAAAATCAAAAGATAACTTTCATTTTGATGAGCTTCCCTCATTGAGGAGGTCCAAGACCAACTCCAGTTCGTGAACACAATGATTCCTCTAATATAAGTTTGATTTACTCGATAATTTTATTAAAAATTATGAAATTGCCACTAAAATGAAGACACTTTGACGCGAGTTTATTTGTATTCAAAGAATGATTCCCCTCTCAACCTTCAAATATACTGCATATACATATATATTAAAGTATTTATAGTAACTATTATTTCAAAATAGAACCCTTATGCGTTAAACTGATATTCTTTTATTCATAATATATACATATATATAAAATATTATTTTATCGTTAGGTATATTCTAAATAAAGTTGCAATACATATCCTTCAAAATGATGAATGAGATATGATCAAAACATATTGCATCTCTCCCCAAACGAAGTGCAATTCCATTCAAACTTACATACATAGATCCTTATGTACCTATTGATCAGAATATTGTTTATTTATTTTTTCAATTTCGAGTAGAAAAAAATATTCCAGACGTTGGTAATAATTAATAAAATAGAAAATCTTTTAAACACTTTAACAATAACAGGAAATGGATCTCCCCTTTTGCGGCAACGTCTCGGAAATAACTAACTGACAATGTATCAAAATTCACTCCTCATTTTAATTAATATTGTTATAGAGTACTTTAATTATTACTTGTTAATCGCATCGAACACATTCAATAGTAAATTAATATTTATTCCTATGGATCGAAGAAAATCTACAAATTATTGTAAATAGTTACTGTTTTCAAGGATAGATACTCGTATTTAATAAAGTTGGTAAATAAATCTTGCAAAAAGGTGTCTTTTTGGTCAAAATGAATGACCATAAAAAATGAATGAAAATATTAAGAAGGCATTATAAGATTTTTTTTTTCTTTTGATCGCGTTTTTAATATTTTTTTGGAACTGGAAAGAGGAGGAAAGATTGAAAAGGTAAGAGAAAAAAGAAAAGAAAAAGCCTAGATTACAATAATATATTTGGAAGTCACCTTCTTAGATATAACCCCCCCCCCCCCCCCACACACACACATGTACATACTCCCGTCCCCCCTCTTATCTTTGATAAAAGTAAATAAATAATAATATATTTTCTTAAATCTCGCTCCTTCCTCGTTCTTTGTGGTATTTTCATAAGAATTTTATCTTGTAAGAGATTTTATCCATTGACCAAATAAACACTTATTCATGAATCTTTTATTATAAATTATTATTTATATAAAATGACGTCACATATGTATGAATGTACTTCCTTTTATCTCTTGTTTTGCCTCATACTACATGCATAGAAATATTTGAATTATTTTACTACATAGAATGCAATCTTTTCAGCAAACTCTTTGTGAGGTATATAATGCATATTTAATTATGATATTTAATTTAGTTTTAGTTAAATAATTTTTCTGGATTTAGAAAAAATTAAAGTACACAATTAAAGAGAGGTTATGTGACCATAATGACTTACTTCTTATGAAATTAGTCATGGATATTTGCACATGAAGCATATCAATTACTATCTACATATTTAAAACTACCTATAATCAGATCATCTTTATGAAGTTGACTTTATTCAATTACATATTTTATGAATTATTTGCTTATACTTCATTGATTTCCAAAGGAATGACTTCATTGAAGTCTAAAAGTATTACCTATGTATATACATACATATGTATGTCTGAAAACCAACGTTTCCGCTAGTGAAATAACGTCTATAAAATACACATGTGTACACATGACTAAAAGTTATTCAATTTAAGGAACAAATGAATGAATTAATATGTAAATAGTCTTTCAATACACCTGAGGAGAGAACATGAAGGAATTGAAAAAACAAAGTTACACATCATTAAGCCACAGGGACATCCTATGTCTAATAGACCCACTTTGCTAGCGCATAACTTACCCAATACATTACGGGATCAATATATTGTGAATAAATGTATGGTATATTTTTCCGTAGTCAGTCAAAAGGGCATCTTTATTACATTTCTTAACCTTTCCTTTGAAAAGAGGTGGGGGGGGGGGAGGGGAAAAGACCCTATAGCAGTTGGCATGTTTGTAAACACCTAGTTTGCTAGTGAATTCTTACCTACTGTTGGAGAATTCATTCTTCATTAAGTTTATAGCTTCAAAAAAAGGTACATAATTCGAGCTCAAACAATCCATGCTCAGAACAATATTAAGGAGTAATTAAGTAGACTTTTTGTCCCTGGACATGGATTTTTTTATGAATTAATGATATATCCACATTTTAAAACAAGATCCAGAGTATATTTTCTTTAAAAAAAGAAACGCGGTCCTTAATAACTTTATTAATAAAAGAGAATACATTTCAAAATACCAAAACTGAGACTGATTGGGCCACGAGACTTCTTTTTTGAAATTCAAAATATAGTCACTCTGAGATCCAAGGTTTTTATTTATTAAAGAAACAAAACAAAACAACATGATCCAAAATATCCTTTCTAAAATAATGATCCAAATGTATCTAAATTTTCATCTTATTTTTATTTTTTAACCGACACTGATCAGACCATGTGGTTAAAATATGGTCTTTCTAGATAAGAGTAGCATAAAAATCCACAACTGATACATAAAATATTACATAGTACCTACGTTTTCCTGTTAATGGACTAACGGCATGCAGTAGATTTCAATTTAGAAAAAAAGATATCAAAAGTACTTGTAGAACTTTTCTACAATTCTCAACACTTTATAAATATACTTACATACAATAATATGGACATACATTCTTCTTGACCCATCCCTCGACTGCCTTTTTATTAAAGTATATGTACAACTAAACAACTTTGCTTACCATTGTTCGTCCATCTTTTCTCTCTCTCTTTCAACAAAGATGTGTGTGTGTGGTCATAAGACTTTAATCAAACAGAGTGTCTTTAAAGAAATTATGTATTTTTACAGAGAGATTTTGGACTTTTATTTTGAGGGTTTTTTTTTTTCAAATGATATTTCTATTTTAAAAAAAATCCAACTATTTGGTGAAAGTGAAGGTCTTGTGTTTCATTCTATACAAAGCTCAAAAAGGCTTTAAGGCCTAAGTTTGATTTATATTGTATGTGTATTAATAATTTTGAGTCAGAGATTTGTTAAGAGGAGGAGAAGGATGATGATGATGGTACTGCCATATGTGATCCATTAGTTCATAAATATGTTGTTGCATTTACATATTTTTTGCAACGTCTGTTGATGTATAAATACCTATGTAGTATATATTCATCAGAATTTACATATTTTACAACAACAAAAAACCATTTTTGTGAATGTGTGTGTCTGCATTGTATTTTGTTGTTCATACTTTACAAATTATACATGTTTAGGCACAATGAAAAATAACAGAGAGTTGTTTCACTTCATCAGAGATGTGTTATTATTATTATTATTGATTATACACATATATATGCTTATATTGACTACATACTTCAAATGATAAGACAAATCATATTTTTCATATAATTGTTTACTTATTTTATTGGATTTTTCTTCCCCCCCCCCCCCAAAAAAAAAAATGCATTTACGATTAATCAAAATACTTTTGACAAAAGATTTATATAGAAGATCTAAAGAAATGATGGATTCACATCATATTCTGTCTCCTTTGCGAAAAAACCATATATATATATATACATATAACTTCAATTTCATTTGTATTCTTCTACGACAAAATAAATACAATTTTTTATATTGAAAAAAAAAAAAAAGTTGAAAGTCCGTTTTAAACATATTATGAATATATGTATATCACAAAAGAACTCTGAGATATTTAACTGCATTCTTTCAACAGACCATTGGGTTCATCATTAAGCCATAATGGACTCTATCTACGAAGTGATGCAATTTATATGGCACTGCATCTAAATACTTATGCATAAAATATACATGCATAGAGGAAAATAAATCTTGAAAAACCTATTTTCATAGATTTAAACTTTTCAAAAAAAAATGTCAAATTATAATCAATAATAATAAATTGATAATTTTGACCCCTGGAATAGATATTAATGACGGAGTGACTTTCCGGATCTGTCTTCATATTTTGCAATTATATGGGTACGTACAAATACTTTCTCATACCATACTATGAATACTATACCAATACTTCCAAAATAATAATCATTACGTGAATTAAATAGAGTTAAATGAAAAAGAAATTACATTTTTTTTTCCTATTCTTAATTTGGATTTTCATGCATCCTTCAAATACTTAAAGGTTAATATTTGAAAGTTGAAAACTTTATACTTAGTAAACAAACAAAGCATCCATACCCATTTGTGAAGATATGTACATTTTTTACATAGCATCTTGAAATTGCAAATAATAATAATAATTTGTTTATCTTTGACAGCAATTAGTAGTCATTTAAAATGAGTCAAATTAACTATGTTTAAGGCACATAGAATGCAATTTTCTCACGAAGGATTTTTCTCTACGTATATTTATGCATAAAAATATGGTTAAATAAAATTTTGCCTTATATTGTCAAATTTGAATATACAAGTTGAATCTATGTACTAATTGAAGGCTTTATAAGACAGATAAATAATCAATCAAGCAAATTTGAAAATTAATACATATTAAGAAAAATCGCTCTTAATTTTTTAATTAAATATCTTGTTTTTTCGTCAATTTTGAATTCAGGTTCCATATATACATGAAATTGATTTCTCAAAAAAGTCAACGACTATTCATCCCATGGTCATCTAACTGAAAGAAAAAGGAATGCGTTTTCCAAAAAAAAAAAAAAAAAAAAAAAATGCACATTCCAAGTTATATAAAAAAAGAAAAGAAAAAGATAAATAAAGAATTAATTTCAAGGAGGAAATCTACCTTTTTGGCTCAAGTAAATGTATAGTTATATAAAAGCTATACGGTTTTAATCTTCTTAAAAGCTTTAAGCCTTTAAAATTTATAAATTAAATAGAAACTTTGAGAGGATTATTATTATTGGAGGAGGGGGGGGGGGCTTAATCTAAGTTGATGTCATATTGAATTAATAATGATAATAAAAATAATAATAGAAGTGGAATAAGAATAGAGTTTGATCAAAATTTATGTTATATCTAAGTGTATGGCTTAACTATGACCTAAGACTTTGAAACGCGCTGAACAGGAACAAGAATGAGAAAAGATGTAGAATCAATATACCCACCTATATTAAAAGAAGCACTATTTAAAAGCCATTTATAAAAAGTTTTAGGGATACTTCATAATTGTACATACATATACTCTACAAATTTCTTAAGACTTTCCATAACTCATGACTCTCCTCCATCCTAAATTATTACGTATGTTTCTTTGCATGTGAAAATGTTTGTCAACGCCTAACTAATCTATGTTGGGATTCCATGAGTTCAATAATAATTATTATTCAAGACACTGATGGATTGAAATTTAGTCGCCTTTTTGATATGGTTACCTGAGCCAAAGAGCAAATCCTATTTACGTATTTCTACCAAAACCTATGAATAAAAATCCTATTTATCACAAACATTTATTAAATATACAGAGCATTAAGACTTCTTTAGAAGCAGACTGGAATATCTACAGTTATATATAAGTAAGTAAACATAATTTATTTAAGGTCTCATTTATTAGAAAATGAATAGAATTCGGTCATAAATCCCCTTATTATGAGTCCTTTAAAATAAACAACATAAAAATGAAATAGAGACCGTTAAATATTTTTATAGTAAGGGATATGACCACACAGTGAGCAAGGAGATCAAGGCTCTTCCAATTTTGTCCAATTCTAATTATAAAAGTACAATGATTTTACACCAAAATTTAAAAAAAGTACTGATTTAATCTGTAGTTTACTCAATATTTTTTCTAGGTATATAGATGTACATAAACTATTGTTTTAGAGGGTTTTTTTTTTGAAAAAAATAAAATAATATGTATAAGAGTCTAAATAAATGGAATGCTAATATACAGATGTATTTTATGAACATATATTGTATGAGTAAAGTACTTTAAAACCATAAAAGAACTCTAATGATTTGTAGAAAAGATAGAGAGTGAATGACGAATATAGTACATACACATATATATATATATAATTTTCTAAAAAGAAATAATGATTTATTTTTTGTGCGAGATCATGACATAAAATACACATATCAGTTCAAATCATTTGTCCAAATTTGAATATCAAAAGACTTTGCCATCAAAAATTTCAAAAATGCCACTTTGTCATTAAGGGATCGAGTCGATCAAAGGACTTTGTCGATTTGTAAATAAAAAATAAATACCGAATGCATTATTAGATAATAGGAAAATACAAAATATTTTATACATAAATAGTTTTTCCCTTATAAAAATATTTTATATGTTTATTAGGAATATAATTCATGCTTTGTTTTAATGAAATACAATATTTATATCTCTGTTAATCATTTCTAACATTTTGATTAGCCTTCAATTCACAAAATACAATTATATATATTATTTTAAACAACGGTCAAAAGCAATGTTGTTTCACTTATTGCTAAATGCTTCAAGTCTGAGTCAAAGTTCTAAAGTCACAGTTTGATGAAACTTAAGTGCAACTTGGCTCTAGTTCTGATTCAGACATCATCAATATAATAATAAATAACGTATCAATATGCAATCATTTAAAAAAAATGAATGGCGCTTCAATAATGAAGAATGTTTGTGAACTGCAAGTCTGAATCTTTGTGCTTTGAGTCCGAGTTCAATTTCAAGTCACAGTTGAGTGAGACTTGAGTAAGAACTCGAGTCTATGTGTTTAGCTCTGGAAATGAATGATGTTATAGATATGTATAATGTATGTAGTTGGTTTTGAACACACTCAAATGGCTGTAAATAAATAGTATAAATGTATGGTTAAATGGAAATATCATACCATTAATATTCTTATTCTTATTATAAAATAAAAGATCTTCTTTAATAGAGACATTCCAAGTTTTAATATCCGTGTAATGTGGGTATGAGATAACCTTTTACCTAACCATGTTTTACAACATGTTTTTGAGTTTAAAAAATAAAATAAAATCGTGATTTGACTTTTTATTTTAATTAATTGAATCTTTCTCTCTCGCCATGTTTATGACTTGTTTTGTTATTTTTCCTCAAGAATATGAGTGTACATATATGTATGTATATATGTAGATATTAAATTGTACCAGCAAAGTGAAATAAAGAAATTAAATTGCCAAAAGTGTATGCTACATACTTATAATATATTCATTTAAAAAAATGAAAACATTAGGGGTTGTTAATGGTATTTATATATACTTATTTGGCTGAAACCCAAGAAAGTTACTTACCTATTAACTCTATATAAGTATATTGTTGTGATATGCCGATTATAATCTATGTATGTGTATAAAAAACTTCAACAAGGGGTGAAAATTATATGCATAGATGAATATGCTCTTCTGTCTGTACCTTCATGGGTTACAAAATAATGTATGTATGTACATACCAAGATTCATGAATGCTCTGACAACACATTGCAACAAAAAAAATTGAAGTTTTTTTTGTGTCTGGGTTTGAATGGTTTGTTTACATTTACTTTCACGTTCAAAAACTTAATCTGAAAAGTGTATTTCATTGTTGTGATCAAAATCAACTTACCCGAGACCTGAATAGAACCATGGCTTTGAGGGAATAGACCAAGACGATACCAAGACATTAAGGGATATAGACTTAGAAAAGTTGTTTTAGAAAAATATTTAACAGACCAAGGTCTTCAAAAATTGGTCTCAGGATTGTTCTTGAGAACCACATCATCAATACCCACTACAAAGTGATTTTCTTTTTTTGAAAAATCATTTTATAAAGTATATGAGGGTTTCAAATGACTTTTTCGGCTTGAAAAAACCCTTTGCTATAAATTATATTGAACAAATTTTTTTATTTAAGAAATGCTTTAATTATAATTTCTGTATCTTGTTTTAAACATGAGAAAATGGCTAACAAGTGAGAAAAATGACCATTTTATTTTAAGATACAGAAATCATTTTCAACAATTTATATAAATGGATTTTTGTTTTCATTTTGTAACTTTCTTCAAGTCAAAAAATGAGACTGAATCCTTGATATATTCTGCAAAGGGTTTTTTCAAAAAAATTTCTCTGATGTAACGAAAAATGAAATATATATAACCATTAAAATCCTGGCACAAAAATGTTGTTACATAGTGTAATAATTTAAAATAGGTGTTTTTAGCTAGTTCTACGTTGAAACTCTTATTTCTTCATTCTCATTTTCCAGTGACCATTTTTATTGTGCTTCAAACCAAAACAAAATTAAAGTATTTAATTTAGAGATTGACTGACGTTAAGGTACGATCAGACAATTGGAATTTATAAATGTATGGCTATCACTCGATATCAAAATTTATTTAGTGTAATTTTAAGTACTGAGTGACTTCAAATATTTTCATTTTTTCTATTTAATAGAAGTCAAGAGAGCTCTGTACAGGAGATGAAAATCAATTATCATTTCTATTTTTGAGCTGTTTTCCTCCTCCCTCCCCCCTCACTTTTGAATTGCGACCCACCTGTTGAGAAACTCTGAATTCTAAAAAATAGTATATTTAAAAAACTTTTGTCTCTAATAGTTTCACTATTTGTTAAACGCACATAGATATTTTTTTAATTAGAAAATCTTTCAGATTCAATTACCAGTTAACCAACGCACATACAGATGTGTACATATCTTCCTGAAAGTAAAAATATAGCATGAAGTCACACCCCAGATAATGTATATTTTTATAGCTATTAATAAGATTCATATGTAGACGGGGGCCAACCAGGCAACAAAAGCAATCATCTAACCAAAAAATAATAATAATGATTCTTATCAAGTATTGAGACTTTATCAATAAATAATATAATTGTTACTTTTTTTTTTTCTAAAAATAAAAAAAAATAATCTTGATATAAATTATATAGTACGTGGCAAGTCGATTATAATTATGACTTGAGTCTCATTCCCTTTTTATCTTGATGCTAAGTGATAATTATTTTATTTTTATTTATACGAACGTAAGGAGAGATTTTACTTTGACAAACTGATATGTACAGTGTTCTAATTTATTGAGTAAAGAACTACTTTGTTAACTTGTGAATCTTTGTTTCAAATCCTGAATTACCTTCACGGTGATTGATTTAAGTGCATGATGTAGGTGAATAAAGAGTAAAGGGAGTTATATAAATTGCCGTTTACTATATCTAATAATGAATAAATCCATGTAATTCACTCGTGATGAAGTGGAATTAATTTGATTGCAATGTCAAATTCAAGGATTTTTGAAAATGATACAAAATTGGATTATTTTTCCTTAATACTATACTGTATCCCAATCAATTTTTCCACTCTTTCGAAGATTGTAAAATCTGCTCCAACTTTTAAGAGCCTAATGTAACCATATATATGTATATGTACTCGTAAAAAACATTTTCAAAAGTGATATTCATAATTCGTTGTATCAGAGCGTGGAACACGATTTATACCAATATGTATATTTTATTCAATACATATTTTAAAATCAATCATCTCCGATTTGGCTCATGTTTCCAATAATAGCTAATTATATAAGTGATATTAAAATCCTCACAAAATTAACATATACATATTTGTACATACATCAAAATATGTCGAATAAGTCAGTGAGTATGAATAATATTAATAAGTAATTCATATGATTTGAATCCTTTTGATCACATTGAGGATCACAGGTTATATACAATTTGCCAACCTTCGAAATGAGAACTTCGAAATTGATCCACACTTCTAATAAGTAAAAATTGAGCTACATTATCAGTAACGACACAAATCTTCAAATTTATATAAAGTTTAATGACACAATGTCATGAGGGACTAATCTGAGGCAACTGTTTTATCAAAATTAATCGGCTTGTCAGTTGTCGCTGTTTAAATTATAGTGTGGTACTGTAAGAACAGGATACGAAACGGGACCTGTATCCAAAAAGAAGTCACAGATGAGACCCATCCGTGACGTCAGTTTTGTGTGTGTGGGGGGGGGGGAGTTTTTATTTTTATAAAGAAAAATCCTATCTACAGCACTTGATCAGATCACGAAGCAAGGATCCATTAGGTCCACACAATTTTCAAAATTAGGACATGTAATTCATGGTTCAAGTGATTTATCTCTTGTATTAGCACCCACAAAAACAATACTAGTCCTTTTTTAACTATTTTTACCGAATAAAAAAAAATACCCAAGAAGAATCTATGTAGGAAAAAGTGCTCTTTAATTATCAATTTACAAATTTGCCAGACAACAAAGGTAATAGATACAAATACAATTCATACCTACATATAGTAGACTTTTAATAACCCAAATATGTCTACATAGAAAAAACAATTTAGGTGTGTAATCTAAGTCGCAAAGTGTGGCAATATATGTATTTCTAAGATTTTACCATTATAAACTATAGATAGAGAGTTTTATTCCCTATTAGACTCTTGCCCTTAGTTCCTCCTTTCTTTCTTAAACAATATCCAATTATCCATATATATATATATATATATATATATATATATATATATATATGCATTGTAATGACTTAAATACATAGAATGAATGAAAACCTACTTGGGCCTTTAAATTATGCTCCAAATGTGACCTTCAATATTCGCAGTATTGCCCCTAGTATTAAAGTATTTATTTCTCATTGTTTATAACCAGGTAGTTTAGTTTGCTTAGGAGTAAAATTCACTCATTACTTTTGAGACCATGTACATATGTAGTAGATATATAGCATTTTTATTTTTGCTTCCTTTCATATGTAATTAATGTTCATTTGTTCAAATAATTGTAATTGTTGAAAGTTGTACAATAATATCACATTCATGGCATGAATCATAATAATTTCTTTAAAAGACTCTATGGGAAAGACACAAGACCATGTTTGAAATTATGTAGGTAGGTAGGTAGGTACATAAATAATAATAATAAAGAATAACTTCCAATGCGTAATTACGCATGTATGCCTGTATGTATGTATTTTGTACAAAAAGTCCCTCTTGTAAAAGGAAAGAACTATTATCGAATTTGTTATCAAAATTCCGTTATGCATCGATAATAATATTTTCTCATCAAGGAGTTAAAATATACGGAAACATTCAGTGAATGTTTCCACGAAGGAAATAAACAAGAAAACTTCCTTTAAAGTAAGGGAGAAACACTTCACCACGCAATTCACTTTTTGTCGTTTTTCCCAAGGAAAGGAATGAATTGAGGGATGATGATCATATGTTGTACTTGTGGGAGGCGTGCTTCTTCTTCGTCTTTCATTTATAGTATATTTTTTCTCCTTAAGGAATGAGGAGAAGCAAAAAAGTAGTAAACAAGAAGTTTCCGAAGGAAGTAAATTAATTATATTGTGTTAAAAAGGGTCATTAGTGATTTCTAGGGATGATGGAATACAAAATATTTGTTTATTTCACTTGATTTATTTTCACACACTTTACTAGAAGAAAAAATGTAATAGAATGAGTCAGCAGTAAAATAAAGAGGTTTTTGCTATGTTGTTGAAGTATAAGTCTTATTTTTCGAACCAGAGATGTGAATTATATATTTATTAAAATCATCTTTGTGACGTCATAAAAGCAACGTTCAACAGCCAATCAGGGATTTGATTTGAATGCATAAATTAGAAGGTATAAGTATACTTACTATTAAAAAATATAATTAATTATGAACAAATTATACATAGAGTCACTTACATGCATTGAAGGATACTAAACGCTAAAACGTGTTATTGAAAGCCCACAAGAGTAGTATCGCATAAAAAACACTCTAAGCACAAGCTAAAAAAACAAGAAAAGTCAAGTTTTCCTTTTCTGGCGATTTTTTTTCCATCCAGAATGACGAAAGGAGAAAGGAAATATGAAACACATTATTTTATCCCAAAAATTTAAAAAAATAAATCTTTGATCATAAATTATCCAGTACCAAGATATACTCAAAAGTATACCATTTTTGTTGAACCAATTTTCAGAATAATTGAGCAATTCGAATCTCTAAAAAATAAGGACACTCGACAAAAAAATAGATTATAATATTCACTATCAATTAGTCATATATTTTTAAAGTTGAGAGGCTTGAGTTTGGAATCTTTTAGCTATCTATTTTCATCCTTTATATCAACTTGGGGTTCATATTCCCTTAAGGGGGTACTAGAACAAGAGGCATTGCGATAAGAGTTTATTGACTGAAGAACAAATAATGTTTTGCCTCTAAAAGCATTGTGAGTTTGTTTCATACAAGTATATTATAAAAAAAGAAATGATCATAGAAGTAAGAAATCTGTTAAGATCAAAGTCTCTTTACCAACTGAGAATCCGTATGAAACGGATTTTTCTTAGGTCTTCCTAAAGCTAAATACATAAATTTATATAATTATAATTATATATATAATTAATCTCCAAGAATAGGACAACCCTTGATTTAAAAAAATAAGAATAATCGAATAAAGATTGAGCTATTGCTTTGATAATTTCCACTCCACAGCCAACATTTTACATTGAGCAATATTAAGTCCTAAATTGCATTAGAAAAACAAAACTATGGTAACAAAAGTTAAGTATAAAACTTTTGCATAATTAAGATGTCCTTAATATCAGGACATTTTACACTTATTTTTCCAAGAAATCTCACTATGTTTTTACCTTGTGTACTCTCAAATACCTTGTAATTAATTTTCTGACTAGAAATAAAGTTCATAGATTGATAATTATTATCACTAATAAATTATAATTGTAGCTAATGTAATTTATAATGAGTAATAAATATTGATTGTTTTTTAATTTCAAAGGGGCACATGTATTTTGGTGGAAAAATTCATATTATAGACTATTTATCGTAGATCTATGTAATAATAAAATAAATTAATTAATTTATAAGCAGCGAACATTCCATTAAAATATTTTGTTTGTAGATTTGAAAAGTGGGGAAAGGTAATTTATGATTAATATAACACTGTATTACGTAAATACGGATAAACGAATTTTTATCAATCCTTTCTAACTACTTTGTTCATTACATTTTCTATACTACATAGGTACACCCTCAATTTGAGTCATATTTAGATATTGTAATGTTAAGTATTAGGAGTCTTCTTAGCTTTTAAAGTAAAAAAAAAACTAAAGATCTATAGAAATTCAGTAATGTTTTTAGTTTTCAGCCAGTTGGTTTAATTCAACTTATGGACTTGCCTCATTTGATTTTTTTCTATTTAAATGTATTCGATGGATTTGTTGATTGAAGTTGCGTGCCTGTTTTTTATTCTATTCTTCCGTACTTTTTATATTTTATAAAATATATTATGTTTTTAGAAAAGGTGATTTCCTAGATTTATGGGCATAAAAATAAAATCTAAGCCCGTATTATATTTTGCACTTTGTTGATTCTATAATTTATTGTTTGTTTTTGGAGTAAATGAAATATATGTATATATATGTAAACTAAGTAAATTAACAATTAATACGCTGAAATCACTAAAATTACATAGAATACTCGAAACAATCACACAACCACCACATAATTTTATATTTACTTTAGAACGATTTTATATGGCACAAAATCCCATTTATTGGGGGGGGGGTGAAATAAGTCAATTGGACCATAAGTATGACAGCTGCCATACTTTGGCCTCCAAAAACGTTTTAACATTCGTTAAATTGATATAAAGTTGGATGTGTACTTTATTAGCTACGTCCCTGGAAGCTACCAAACCTCAGCTCTAGTTGAATTGACACAATAGCAATAAACAGTAAAATTATATGTATAATTTTAGGTGGGAGGGGGAAAGAATTGCAGCCTGTTTCCAGACCGGGATTACTATTTATGATTTTTAAGTATTAAATATCTTTGAAAATGAGAAGGAAAATTCGTCATAAATTGAAAACACTTTAAGATTTAGAACCAGGAAGCAAGGAGCTGAAAAATAAATTATTTTTGTGAACTGAAAGTTGTTGAAAATGACTGAGTTATTATTATATGTAATTGTCGTTTTTTACTGAATTTTTTTTTTTTTCCAAAGAATGTTTTATTTATTACAAGTTACATTGTACTTCGTGATTATAACAAGTCCCTTTTGATACATCAATCTATTACATTACTCTCATTTTTTACCATGACTGAGTGATGCTGGGGTTCAATATGTTTCATTGGAATATTGTACATCTAACCACATGAAAGACTCCCTACTGAATACTTATATATGTATATAACTTTTCGTCATATAGCTACTTATTATCCCAGTGGTAAAGAGAAGGTAAGTAGACATTTTGATTAAATTCATCCTTCTACACAAACTAATTTTGAGTCCTAGGTTCCAAGAACGTTAAAGTCTAACATATTATTTCTATTGGAATATTAAGTAAAAAACCTATATTTGAGTTAATTAATACATTTAATTAAGAAGTCTAATCAGTTCTACAAGTAATGTTTACTATTAATTTATATTTTTTAAATAGTTATATAGTATAAATAATTATCTGTGTGTATTAAGGTGTTAAATAATTCCCAAATGAAAATACCTTTATACATATCATTAATATTTGAAAAAAATTTAAATGTTCAATGAAATTATTATTATCATTGAACAAGTATTTCTCGTGTTTCTGTGTGGAACATATAACATTACTGACTTCACATCTTGTTAATGAAAAATGTGGGTAAAAAAAGTTTAGTAAAAATCAATTATACACCAATCCAGCTCATTTAAAAATTATAGAGCCTATTGCTGGTACCAAATGACTAAAATGACTATACAATGGATTACTTATGAAATATTTGTTTAAATAAACTTCATTAATTGACTGGATGATTGAAATATTCGGAGTGCATTCTAACATGATACTTGTGCGTTAGGAATTGAAATGAATAACTCACAAAATCTTAACACCATTGAATCTACCTAAGCAATGACATAGGAGTAGAATTCAATCCCCTCTACTTTTTATTTATTTTTTGCCAACTTACCAAGATTCGGATAGTAACTTTGGAGTTTCGGCAAATATTATTATAAAATAAAAAAATAAAGATACAATACATTGAAATTAGAGTAGAATTGAAGTCATTCCTCAAAAAATCATTATTTCTTACATCTATAATAAGGTATATCTTGGAGATTGATTTTGAAAACGTTGCTTTGCATACAAATATACCTACTAGGATGTATCTACTGGGATGCTATTTATTCAGGATTTTTCGTGGTTTCACACCTACCAGAAATTCCAAGGAAACATCGCATTCAATACTTAATAATGTATGTAAGCTTCGTTTATGTAATTTATCAGATGAAAAATTGAATACATAATGTTGATTCACTTTCAATTAGGTTTTTAACGACTAATACTGCACAAATGATACACTATGTCTATGTGTATCGCCAAAAATGATGCCCAACGAAATGTTTCGAATTCTTGATGGACTCTCTTTTTTATTTAAGGCAATTTTCATTCTTGTATTTAAGATTAAATTTATGTTTGTTTCTGGAGCAGTGTGAGTGTTCTCATATTTTTGTAAAATAAGTTGGTTGGCAATCCAGTGCTCCTAACCTGCATTTGAAGTACTTTTTGAAAATAATATTCATTTTAACTCTTAAATAAGAGCACCAAAAATGCATCTTGAGAGATTAGAAGAAAATGATGATTGATGATAATAACAATACAGTAAAAATTGGAGCCCTAGCTGATACTAGCTTTTTTGTCGTATCGCGTCTTTAGTTGTTCCAATACTAGTTGAAAAGCTTGAGTGGATTTTTTCAATGATGACGAAATCATAACCACTCATTTATTTCTTATTTCACTTAGAAGTGATTTATCCGATTATAATAGTTCAGAATTGATGACTTGTATTTATTTGATTTGTGAATAATTCATGTACAGGTAGGCTCTTGGTTTACATAATTTTGCCCCATCCCCCGCGTAGACTATCTTGGACTTTTTTTATAATTTTACATGGTTTTGGGCTGATATCTAGACCCCTCCAACTGACTATTTATGTACAAGAAAATTATCAAACTAATGCGCCAATACTATCGTCCTTATACAAAACTGCTGTGACATCAACACGATGTGAATGTGTATTTTCGGCATTGAGTCGAATTGATGCTCCTCAACGTCACTCGATGAAAACTCAACGGGAATGTGACCATGTCTTTTTCAGTTTCGAGGATGTCACCTTTGATAAGTTTTTCCGTGCTTGGAAGTCACAACCAAGAAAGCATCAGATTTTCCATTTATTTTTTCCATCCATCTATTTTCCCACACACTATGTAAAGAGCTTTTATGCAATATTAATATTTCTAAGTTATGATATTATATCATTTTGTGTCTGCTAGAATGAATAAATTAACATTAGGAAATTTGTATTGCATTGTCATTTTTCAACCAATCGGCATTAATATTTAGATTTGACCAATTAAAGCTTCAAGTTATAATATTTAGTCTTTTAATGCCGCAATATATTTTAATTCTATCTTTTTAACAGGGCAATGGAATATTGTCATATTTAGAATTGCATTTTTATATTTTCTAGAACTGGTAGGTTATGATCAAAGTGGATGTTGGCCTAGAACCCAATATGTAATATTTCTTATATTTAAATTATTCAGCTTTCTTGTTTTAAGTAAGTGTTTCCCTTTTGGAAATAGAAAACACAAGTATTCGTGTCTCTATTTTTTTAAATTCATCAATCTAGCAAATATCATACAGTTGAATTCTCAGATCATGAATATATACATAAGAAAAAATCACCAAAAATAAAAAAACGACCTATGTTATTTATAGATATAAAAATTTGGAGAATGATGTTTAAAGAGCAATAAAATGGTTAAATTTAAATCAGTGAAATAAATATACAATAATAACATATTATTATCCATTTTAGAAGCAAAAAAATGTCCCAATGAAAATGGATGACCAATTACCTAGCTACAGGGACGTGCACAGAAGGGGAGGGTGGGGGTCAAGAGAGGCAATTGCCCACCTTAACCGACTCAATTGTTGAAAAACCATGCTATAAGTTCCCTTTTGTCCTTATTATCCCTACCCTATTTCTGCTCACTCTTGACCTTCAAAAAGTCTGTGCACGCTATTGCCTACCTTGCTATAATGACAATATTAGATCATAGATGTTTGTAAACACAGATACCAATGTAGAATACTCAAACTAACTTTTTTTGATGCCCCCTAGGTACCCTCCCCCTCTGGACTTTTGCTCTGGCTACGATTCAACTTCTACGAGAGATTGAAGAGTACATTGGAAGCCCAGACGCCAGACACCAAAATTGGCCCTCTACATCTCCAGTGTCTCTACGTTGCTCTTGGAACCATTCAGTCTACTTGTGTGAAAGCAGATCGTGCTTTTTCTGTGTTGACTATTTGCGACTAAGCTGAAAAACAGACTGAGTAACAAACCCATCAATGCAGTCTTCTTTTTACGTCCTGTCCTGGGACTTTTTGTTTATAAATTCATGCAATATCTGTGTTTTTGTAGACTAAAAGACATTTTCGACAAAAATCTTTAAAAAAAATTACTAAAAAAACATTATTTAAAAAACAAGATTCAAAATTTAATCCTGGCTCAAAAATTTCATTAATAAATAATATATGTACATAATGTTTAATTTTAGTTGTCTTTTGTTTTTTGTAAAAACAAATTTTATTCTTTTTTCTTACTTTTATACAATAAACATTCTTCTTTAGTGACATTTAAGAATATATTGTTTGTAGTTAGAGAGATGGTGTAGTACATACATAAATAAATAATATGTAATACCTTTCAGGTGGGTTCGGTGACTGATGTGTGTGTCGTACGTTGACTCATAAATCTCTTTCTTCATTTGAATCCCCATTTTTTCTTTATAATCAGTCATAAACCACTTCTTCATACATGCCTATACATAAATTTACAGTATAAAAACAAGAGTCCTCCTATTCATGAGTATGAAACTATATTCAACTATATTCTGAGATACGTCCATAGCTCACTCTTTGAAATTAAGAGTTAATCGTAATAACTTATCCATTCTAAGTTCAATCGTAGTGTAAAAAACATTCGCTACGACTCTTTATATATATATATATATACATAAAAACATTGTTCAGCAAATAATGAAAATGAAGGACTTTCATCATACATTGCAAAAACTGAGGTCAAGATTTGTAATATTAAAAAATAAATCAGCAAATTCTATTTAATATTAGTACTAATCAAAATATAATAACATAATTTTACTTTCTATGAAAAATTGTTTTTAAGTTATTACTTATTGTAATCTAATAGGTGAAATAGTTTGATGGACTAGTGAAATATGGCTCTAAAATTTGTTGAAGTATGACTTTTTAGTGAGTATAAGTTCCGGAACTACATTGTTAATAATGCATAAATAATATACATCAGTAAGATTACATATATCAATGCAAGTATGTACAATCCTCTTGATTAAAAATTGAATTCGTTCTGGAAAAAAAGCTCATCACATGACTTGGAAATTTAATTTTTCGTAATGACAACACATTTAAACTACAAAAAAATATCATTTTACAGGGTGTTATCTCATTATCATACAACTTTAAGCTTTATTGTATTGTCAATTGTCAATTTTTCTACTTCTTTTCACCTTATTAGTATTCTGAATGTTGATTTGTTGAGCTAGAGTTAGTTTTTGTTAAGCTCCTTTGAACAATTACTTGCCATTAAATGAAGAATCATTCTACATTTGAAAAGAGTAGGCTAATTAACTACTGATTTTGGGCTTTCTTTTGTGTGTGCGTGTTTCTTTTGAAGGAAAGGTTGCGAGGTACAATAAAGATACTAGGTGATTGAAGAAGATTTATTCTCCGATCAGATTTGTTCGTTTCGAAAAATTTGTATAAAAGCAATGTTGGTGACGTTGCCAGAAAAAAGAAAAAATTAGTTACCAGCAAAAGAAGTAACGCCTTTTTTATAGGAGTAAAAGTAATTGGTTACTTGTAAAAGTAACGGCCCCACTACTTTAATAGGTTTTATTTTATTTTTACTCAATAATAAAGTTGAAAGTAAAACATATAAATAAATTTGAATCTGGACCTTTTTAATTCTGATTGGGGTATTATATACTATATTTATAATCCTTATTATTATTAATACCAGGGTATCCTATTGTATTGAATAAGGAAATTTTAACTACAACTATTTTGAATTTATATGTACAAAATCAGAAATCAAGTTGTAGGATTATGAGGTAATAGCCGATGGATATGTAGCATATTTCATTATATGAAAATATCACATCTGGGATCTTATTGTGGTATTGATCGACAAGATGACATATTTTAAGTCATCGAATATAGTAGCATTACTTAAAAATGAATTTGATTTCGTGTATTTTACACGTGAGTCAATATCATCCACAATGCCCAGGTATAAGTGTATTTTTTTCTTTACTCGACAATTGTTAAAAGAAATAGTGAGTAAGGGAAATATTGCAAGAATATGTTTGAATGAAAGCAAAATTTTACTTTTATAACTATGTAACTTAAATAACATTAAGTCTTTTAAAGAACAGTTAAAACAATTGGAGATAAATAAAAAATTTCTATCGCCATCTTATATAGAAATGCTGGTCTTCAAGTCAATAGCAAAATACATACGTTTCGGAGCACTTTTCTATCCAAAAAATAGTTAATTCCCATTTTATTAGAATTCACAAATTTTTATATAATTGTATTATAATTCATATAAATATACCTAGATGTCACTATACAAATATAATTTCAATACATTTACTTAAATTTGACATTATATAGGGTCCCTACCACGCATTAAAAGGTGAATGAATCCTATTAGAATTTTGGGACTTCCTTTACTGTAGATATATAGCTAATAGGGTGTGACCGTTGTCTACTAGTTATTTGTTTGCTTACAGAGACTAAGTACATATATTTGCACCATCTTGGAGCTAGGAATGTTCTGTTAGTTTACTCAAACCATTGAGAAAGGAACTACGTGCTACTAGGGGTCAACCTTTTGAGCTATTTGAGGTGGATTTTGTATCACGTAGAGTAGAAAAAACAGTTTGTAAATACATAAATATCTGATTCGTCAAGTAGACTTTAAGCTTGATAAAATTTATTAACTGATTAAAAAGTCTTGAAACAATTTCTTTTATATAATTAATTAATTCTCATTTTTTCCTCCTTCCTTATCTAATAAATTTTTTCTTCAGCATGTTTTAGGGGTAAAATTACACAATAACCCATTATGTGTAAGTTTCATTTCATAAATATGTCAATAATAACAGATTCAAATTCATCAAGTACGTATACACCGTTACATTATAAGAACAAAACCCTTTATGATCAAATGTAGCAGTATGTTTCAACATATATATATATATATATAAGCCAGAAAAAGGTACAAACAAGGACCAAAGTTATATACTTTTTTTTAAATACATTTATTTATTATATTATGAATTTTATAATATAAATATATATTACATACATGTGTATATAAACAATATTTTTCTTCAGATAACATTGGTTTTTTGTTTTAACATATTCTTTTCTTCAGATTTACCATTTCTTATAATATATAAAAACATTAAAATTTGTATATTCAATTCATGAAAAAATAAGAGGTATTCGTTTCAGTCAAGATGTGTTTCAAATAATTTTTCTTATGAATTCACAAATAAAATAGAAAATATGGCAAAAATTTATTTATGTATTTAGTTGCATTACTACGGAGAAGAAATAAAGAATTTAAAATATTATGAACCAACATATAAGTTTCAATTGATTTTCTTACAAATATATGAGGGGTGAACTAAATATAAAAAGTCTGTCTTGCAATATGAGGTATCTAATTAATAGTTAAATATCAATCTATAAATATAGATTAATCAGTCTATTTCAAGTCTTATTAATTAACAGAACGAGCATTCAAAGAGGAGCTACTAAAGTGACATGAAACGTACTTGTAACATAATATTACATATAGACAATAATAATAATTGGTTAAAGATAAAAATAATGACCCGATGTTCAAATGGTGAAGGAATATATAACTTGCTTCTCAACAAAGAATAATAATTATAGATTGAATGAAAGTCTACACACTTATATAATAAAAATGATTAGAAGTGGTAAACAAAATTTTCGTTTCAATTACCAAATAAGAAATGACTCATACAATCACCATTCTTCGGATTACAGTCGAATAAATGTCACGACTTAAAAGCAATTTTTTGTTTTGTTTTTAAAAGGAGGTTAAACATAATGAGTAAAAGGATAAAACAAAGAAAACAATTTTTGTCAAACTAACTTATTTCAGAGAAAGAATAATCCAACTTTTTAAGAGTTAATTCGGATGCATGATTATTAGATTCGAGAGCGGAAATTGTCTTTCTTATTCTTAAAGTAGTCAGTCTTGACGCAGGTATATGATACCAGCACTCATGCATGATTTTCCCCATAGTCTCTGTTACAGGATCTGCACTCCATATATTAGGTACGGATGGTCGAGCATTGTCAATGCAAACAACCTTTTTCATCTCATCCAAGGATGGGTCTTGGCCAACAAAATCAAAATAAGGAGGCTTATATTCAGTACAAATAGATCCAGTGAAGCCACGGGCTCTATAAACAATTTCCCATAAGACGAGACCGAGAGCGTACACATCAGCTCGTTTAAATGACTCAAAATTACACGTATTCATTGAATCATTTAAGACCTCAGGAGCTAGATACCGTTTTGTACCCACTTTTCCAGTCTGTGGAATATCTACTAAACCCGTGGCAGGATCTAATTTAACGGCTAAACCTAAATCTCCGATGGCACACACTCCATTAGACTTGACCAGTATATTTTTACTTTTTAAGTCACGGTGTGCAATAGCTGGTTTTCCCTGTGTACCCACAATGTCCATATGTAAATGATTAAGACCTGTAACAATACTTGAGGCCATTCGGACCATGAGATGCGTCTCCAACACTTTAATATTATTAAGAAAATCGAATAATGATCCGTTTTCCATATACTCGGTCACAAGCCATAGCTGTGTCCAAGTACCATTGTCTTTATTATCGGCTGCAATAAATCCGAGGATGTTATCGTGTCTTAACATAACAGTTTGATAAATTTCAACTTCACGGAACCAAGACTTTTCATCGATGGATGAAAATATCTTGACAGCAACAAATTCACCTCTCCAAGATCCCTTCCACACTTCACCAAATCGCCCTTTTCCGACGGACTCTAGAAGTGAGATCTGTCTTGCAACACTTCTCTGCACTAGGAGAGGGAGCCCAGAACCTGAGCCTGAATATCCGGATGACGTTAAAAAGTCTTGTAAAGTATCATCAGAAGCAACAGTCCTACAGGATCGCACTTCCACTTCATGATATATTCCAGAATCATCTGACCAACAATGCTTGGGCCAGAGTCTATGGCCTTTTCTGCGATTCTTTCTGTGTCTGAAGAGGAGAAGGATGAGAGACGCGATGCTCAAGGTAAAGATAACAAATAGAATGATAGAGACGAGTGCGATCCACATATAGGGTGAGGGACTAGAATGGCTCTCTGGCTCATGGAGACGGATATTCAGGTGAGCGTTGCAAAAATCCCCAGAGGAGCAGCATTTGCTCACATAGGTGTGATTGTAGTTGTAGTTGTATTCGCAAATAAAAGGTCGATGTCGAGGGATGAGGATTTCTGAAAGGAAATGAGAGAAAAGGTCATTGGGCATGAGGGCAACAACACGGGGCCTCACCTTTTTGGAGACAACTGAAAATTCTCTTCACTTCTCCACTTTCCAGGTCCTTCCTTATGGAAGCAAAACAGACTCCTCCATCTGTGGAGCAATACGTGACTCCAGAGCCACAGGAAACAGGATCACAGGCACACTTCAATCCTCCAACAATCTTGAGTCCCAAAAGGAGGAAAAGTAAGAGACCCATGGCTTGAGGAGGAATCAACACAAGGCAGTCACTTACATTCCAATTAATACTCAATAAATTTCGCCAAAAGAAATTACTTTAAAAATCTTTAGAATCTTTTGGCAATTCCTCCTTTTTATTACATCTAGAGCTGCTACAGCTGCTTTTTTTTTCTTTTTTTTTCTTCCTCTTGTTGCTGCTGCTGAGTGTTACTTCTACTCCAAACAACTCCGGCTGCTCCGATTCCTCATGCTGCTCCTTCTCTCTCCCTCTTCTTTTCTATCTATCACTAACCCAGCGCCTGCTTCTTTTTTTGTTTCTTTTTTCCCTTTCTTGCTCATTAGGGGAGGTCGGGAGAGGTTGTCACACTTTATCCATTTTTTCACTCGTTAATTAAAACCTAAAATTCGGCTTTAAAGTGAATGACATTCTTATATAGGATATTATAAATGCCAATTTTGATATTGATGTGCCCCTCTCCCACCAAAAAACGTTGTAGTTGCAACAATCTAAACCACACACATTTTTGTTGGAATTGTACTTATGATGACCGCAATACATTAGTATTATTTAATTGTAATGTAGATTTATAAGTCCTTAGGTATAGTTTTTTTCATATGAATAATAATATTGACCAAATTATGGAAGTCACTCAATATTGGAAAGTTTAAGTCCGCGTTTATCTATGGCAAGATTATCAAGGGAGGAAAAATTGGAGATCAATCAATGAGGTTTTTTTAATATCTTTTTAAGCCGATATTGTTCATGTTAAGTCGATAATGTTATTAAAATTTATATCTATAGTCTAATTATTTTGTGCTTAAAAAAAGATGGAGTTAAGGGAAGTGTATCATTATTTAACTTATAAATGTGATGTGATATAACCTAAATGAGTGAAAAGTGCATGTCATGAAATAAAAATGCAGATATTAAATTTGTAGATTTAAATATATATTCGGTCACCTTGAGTTAAAAATAAATATTATCCTGAATTATTGATCCAACCTTTCTATATAGCTCATGAGGTTCAATTTAAGAGTTAAGGATGTAAAAAAATGAGATAAGATTTTAAACTTTTACACAGTATATTAATGTATCTAATATCGGAAAATTATGGTTTCCCAAAAATTTGTGAAATTAGTATATTTTGTTTGAACTACCAATCTGTTGACAACCTACTCGGTCTCCCCTACTCAATCCTCTTGCTAATTTTGCATTCCTTTAATTTTTCTCCCACAACTTCCTCAAATCTTTTTCGTCATTCGTACTCATTTGTATCTACCTCACTTCAGTCAATACCCAATGCCTGCTCCAATCCAATCTCATAACAGGTCATTTTTTTTGTCCATTCCATGGGGATTTATCTTTTTTCTGACGTCATTCACAAATCCCTCCATTATTTCTTTTTACCTTGATTTTACAGCTATATTACATACCCTTAAAGCAGTAATTTAAAGCGACCTGGACTTCAAGTCATCCCTGTATACAGTACAACATACTGTGTCAGTACTATTGAGTATACACTGTATATACATACATATATACTGGATGGGGTGACAAAACTGTCATATTAAATCATCATCTTAACCTAGGTACATGTGTCTCAAATCAAGAAATCATTTGTTTCAGTATCTTCTAGTCTTTTATTTTTCTAAATGTTGGTAACTTATACGATCTCTTCCTAACAAATCGGCTTTATATACTCTATAGTTACAGGGGCGTCTCCAATATTTTTATTTGAGGAGGGTGGCCAGCTTAGATTATTATTATTATTATTATTCTAATTTGCTGACACCCCTACGTTATGAATTGTAAATTTTAACAAAATAATGATTTGATTTGAGTCAAAAGATGTCCTCGTACTAAAAAAGCGTGAAAGTTGAAATAAAGTAGTGGAGATATCTCATGAGAGCCCACATTAGAAAGATACCTTCCATAAATTCTTTAATTATAAGTCCTCTAAATTTTTATGTTTTAATTATCTCTTTAATCCAAAACTCTCTATATTGCTTTTTAATTCATTAGGTGTGTCTTCATATTTGAATTTATATTTTATTCAAACTCTAGAGTACCAGATAACAAAGACTTGGAATTTATTAGCAAACCACATACGAATATATTTTCGAAATTTCCAAAGGGTCGCTAGTATAGAATTCTTGACATGGTTGATATTTAAAAAAACAACAACAAGAAATCCGATTTTTTTTCATTTAAATCAATCAAGTGATGCCATCAATTGTAAGAAAATATTTCTCCGAGATCATTTACATAATATCAGTTGGGTATATCCTAACGAACCAGCTTTGAGAAGATGAATTGAAAATCCATGTTTTCGATTTTAGATCAACAAGGTTTAGCCAACAACGATCACTACAACTATTTATTCTGCAACCAATGCAAAATATTTTGCCACCTAAACAGGTGAAAATCAGGATATCAGACGTGTGAGATTTGTTAGCCCTGTATTTAAATAAGGGATGAGCTAAATAGGATTTGAGTATCGACCTAAATACCTGTATACCATAATCTTTAAGATTTGTATAATGGATCTAAAAAAATCAGTTAATTTAAATCACAATTTTTAACCTGATTTTAGATCAATTAAGATTGGTTTTTTCAGATAATCTAAATTCGAGATCCTTAGCTATATACAATGATATCCAGTAGATTAAAGTTAATATTTAATCAATTTATTTATTCCCTATGTCTTTTTAAGTATAAGGTAACTATGATGCATAGATAATTTTAGTTTGTTGCTTTTTACAAGTACATATTATATAAGTACACATATAAATCTTCAGGTCATTTATGAATGAAACAAAAATAGGCCCTGGAGTTGAAAGAAAATTGTCTGTCAACTACAACTTCTTACAAGATTTAAAAAACGATAAATTTTCTGTAATATTTTGATTACAAATATGCATTGGGTTTCACATTGAAAACCCAAATTAACCGTTTGAGAAACATATCACTAGAGGAAATTGTACTTTGCGCTTCTAATAGACGACTAAAATAAAATACACGTGACATATAGAGGCAATTGGGAAATACATTTAAATAATTTTACTATAAAAAAAGTTATAGAAGACACTATGTGTCTTCCTTAAGTACTTGTTAGCAATTTTTAATTTAATATTACACATTTGTCGTGGTTCAACATGATTTTTAATATGAGAGCATATTTTTGAAAATGAAATGGAGGTTTTTTCAATATGTGAAGAAGAAAAATAAATTGTTCCACATTTTGAAATATTACATTTTTGCAAGAAAGTGATTAAATTTATATTTTTTATATTCATAGCCAAAGTAAATAATATGGCAACAAATCCATCACCCATCTTATACATATACTACACTAGAAGTATATTATTATTTTTATTTTATTACATTTCAATAAGTTATAAGTCCTTGTTAATTAATTTTGGTTAACTATTGCTTCTCTCACTCAGATTATGTACATAACCATATGGTAGTAATGTATTAATGTTTTTAATACTATTTTTTTATTGAGTCCAATGGGCTGAGGAATAGATACTTTTTGTTCAAGTCCCGTTTCTGTAGTATTTTCACGTGCTTTCCAGACTTGATTTGCTTCTATATCGAGTTAGCTCTTACTTGATGATGAGCCACGGAGTGACTCACATTAAGATGGAAATATCTCTTTCAAATGCATACAGTTTAGTATGGTTGTGAGATATGGCTTTTAGTTTGACCTTGCATTATACATATTTAGTAAATACTCTTTGTTTTAGAGTATGGTTGATTTGAACTGTAAGTGTACAAATTCTCATTAATCAAACAATAGAACATCATTTTTAACCGAGCTCAACCATGGATATAAATATAAAATGGTGCTTAGATAATAATAATAATAATTTCTTATAAAGGATATTAGTGAGTCTCAAGCCTAGAGTCTTTGAATCTTTCAAATTCAAGTTCAAGTTGAGTTTTAAGTTTTTCATTTTGAATATTTTCACTTTGAGTCTGAGTTGAGTCTGAAATCAAAGCTTAATGGACTGTCAATTCGAGTCCGAGTTACTGCTCAAAAAATAATCTACATAGTTTGATAAATTAGTTTATCTTTTTTCAAAAGAACGTATCTCGAGTTTGAGGACTGCAATTCAGAAATCTTACGGCATTTTATGAACTTTAATATGACAATTCCTGTGTTTGCTTTAATTTCTTATTAATTTTGAATGAATTATTTCATAATTCCTTTATTATATGTAATGTATATACCGATTAAATGAATTATTCAACCTCAGCTCCGTTTATCCTCGGAATGTACTATGTACTAACAAAATTATATTAAGCACATTTTTAGCGGCCTACATATCAATTAGCATATGGGCTATGATCGTAAACATCAAATCTTGATAGTAAAATATAATCATTAAAAATAATCAATAACAAAGTACTCAATAAATATTTGATATATTTAATTGAGAAAATAATAGCAAACAAATGTATAAACAAAAGCGTACTAAGCAAGTCCTTCATGATCTAAAAAGGAACTTACAAAACTACCTAAGTATGAATAGAGAAATATGTATTACGTTCCAAGTACAGAGTTATTAGATCCAGTATATGTTATCAAAGACAACACAAATTGCTCCATAAATCGAAGCGATGCCATATTAGGGGCATATACATGATACACATATTTCAAATAGAATGGACAAATTTACAAAAAGATCTAAGAACATTTCATCAAATGGCTTTAAAAAAAGTAGTAAGCAACTGTATTGAATACAACTTGATTCCAAAGAGAAATAATTATATTTGAATAAAATCAGAATTACAAAAGTTACTGAAAACCCCCATGAAATAGCTAAATTTTTACTGCTTTTTTTAAAAAAGTCCAAAAAAAAAAAAAAATAGAATAATTGGAGACAAAAAGTAATATACAATTTATAGACCACACTACGTAAATGTGAATATATAATTCGCATTATATATAACATATTTTATATGCATATTATTGTAAATATTTTTCATGCGCACTTACACAATGATGACGTCTTGTGAAAATATGTTTATTCATAAATCTACAAATTCAACTACAAACTTTTAAATCCTTACTAAAAACTTCCTAATGCTTTACTTAATATTTCGATACGTTTTTTTTAAATGCTTGTTAATTTATTTATTCTATACGTTCTTGAAACATGTCTACAATTTGTTGAATATATATTGGCTCTTTTGACTTAACTAATAAGTCAGTTTCATGGTTAATTGCTTATTCAAACGTGTTAAAGTATCAAAATTTGAATATTACATTTTTCTAATTTAATCAATTGACAATTAATTAATCATTCGTTCGTGACTAAGATTATAAATATTTCATGCGATTCGAATAAATATTTGTTTAAGGAAAAAGAAAGAGTAAGTATATGTATATCTATTTTTGAATTCATAATTAATTAATCTGTATATTAATTCATTTTATGGATATGCCGTGTCCTTACTCAGGTTCAAAATTTCAACTGAATTCTCTTGTTATATTTAAAGATGCAAAACTTCATCAAGAAGCCACTATCCACTAATTTTAAGTCGACTAATTAAGACTTTTTTATAGCATCTGATATATCTTAAGATGAATACGGATGACCGTGTACACGACACGACGTGCTTAAACATAGACAATTTATTTCTAAGAATTATTCATAGAATCTTAAAAATATAAAAATTATCTTTTTTTCAAAATGAAGTTCTCTGAATACAAAATGCCTTATAAAATAGTTTATAGAAATTACAGTTTTTTTTGCGGTAATGAAGGTTCTAATAAACTATTTGTATGATGTTTGGATTTTTGTTCCATTCAAAAGTTGAATAATTATTACGGCTTTTAAAAATTAGAAATTGAAGACTACCAAATTTATCTCTGTCTCTTAGAATTTTAAGTTGAATTTCTTTCATTTATATGTAAATAAACGAACTTCTTTTCAGACTTTTGAATTTATTGTCTAATTATATGAAATAAAGTTGAATTAAAGGTAATTCGACTCTTTTATTGTCAAATAAAATATTAGAGTTATTGATTTTTTATGAAAGGACTCATATTTTAGTACTTTTTTTACTATTGAAGAATGTTCCAAATTATCAGACTCATAATTAATTTATAAATATGTATATATACAGAAAAGGAGCCTATTATAATGTAGTTCCTGGAAGCAACTCATTCGTGAACTTTGTTTTGCATATAATTTCAAGAACATTCGAGTTGTTTTGAAGAATTTATTTGTATATGCATTTCAGAAGTTTACTCTTAACGCATACATAGGTACATAATACCAAATTTAAAGTTTCAACTTTTCTTGTTAATTTTTTAAATCGTCTCCTCGATAAATTTTGTATGAGTTATGACGCAGAGTTTAATTACTTGGAATAGTATTTGAGAACTCCTCATTTGTCAAATCACATTAAATAATTGTTTTACCATAAAAAGGATAAAATACAAATGTAATAAATAATATTTAATAAGAGGCTATGGCGTGTCGAGAGTTGAAATGGATATTATGTATAAATATCCTGTGCAAGATAAAATGACCAATAATAATAAATAAACTATTCCCCATAATTTATAAATATGTAACCTTGTCCTGGGAAGTTTCTTTTTAAGACATCGTTGATTAATTTTTATTAAAGACTTTCTTCCTTAAAGAGTCATAACTTCCAGCGAAATAAAGTTTGAGTCATGCTGCTTCCCTGATTTGACATTTTTTGGGCATCTTAACAAGGATTTATTTTATCAAAACAACAAGATAAGGTAAATGTCATTAATAAAAAGCAACTTATAGTATGGAAAAACATGTAGTTACATACAATGGACCCAGACATGTACAAATGAAGGAACTTTTTAATTTACACTAAAATATTCTCATATAAGTATTGTAGCTATTAATACAGAAGATGTGGTAGAGAGACCCTATTTTGATTTCCAGAAATAATAACACTTGATTGAGAAGACTCATTGCACAGATATATGTATGCATTTGTCAGATATTATCCATTTACTTTTCATTAACATATTATAAGATACTTAAATCTATTATAGATCGATATAGAACATACATTAAAGAGGGTACAAATTTATAATTCACAGGGTTGTAGCAGTCCTAAATTTGAATAATCAGAAATTCAGGAGAAGGGACAGACTTTCTTCGGCATGAATCCTTAGTAATCGAAAATTGAACTACTTGCAATTGTTACGAGATGTCGCTTCAACGATACAGAGTAGACTGTAATAAATAGGAATGTAAATCATATGCAATTCGGGCGTGTTATAAAAAAAGAAAGAGAAAATCAACCTGGCAACCCTGACAATTTAATGAATGTCGAGGGGGGAAGCAGCTTGAGCTGTCATGACGTTTTACTGAGCTACAAGCTGCTATTCTCCTTTATATATACAACAATAAATAATAACATAGATGAGAGGCAGAAAATTAACTGAAATTAATGTCAGGAAATTATATATTTTTAACTAATAATAATTATACGAGGACTTGAGCCCTTTTTGTTTACATTTTATTTGCTTTATTAAACTTAATGCATGTATTCCTTCATGCGAGGAGATCTTTACTATCAGGTAGATGCTCTCCCCTCAGTAATAAAGCAAAAATGATAACAGCTTTGGAAAACAAAAAGATCTGTTTGAAGAGCCAACTCCACTTTTTTATCACACGCCCGAATTGCATATGATTTACATTCCTAGTAATAAATTGGTTATCAAGGTAGTGGTACCAACTGTTTTTTTTTCTTTCCATCCCTAAGCTCAACAGTATTTCGACATCGCACCCATTTCAATTCATGAATCATGCCTTATGTATGTATATACATGGTGATATCACGAAGTGGCGTCATCTAGTTTCCCATGGGACGGCTTTATACGTCCGGTCCAAACGTGTCTTAAGTATTAAGGACTGAGCGGGATGCAAAATTATATACCAATATAAATATATTATATTTGTTTTTACAAACCTAATAATTTTATTCTTAACTATATATGCTTTTTGTTTTTTTTGAAGAACGCAGATTTCCTGCATCATATTTAGAAATTATACAATAATCATTATATTTAAAATCGTATTAATTTATGTATGTGTAAATTTTAGAACAAATAGATACCTTTCTGAAGGAAATAAAAATACAGTGGCTATCAAACTTTGTAATTTACATGCTCCATCTTAGATAATATTTGGGCATCTGTACCATAATAAAAACTGTAGGCTATAATCCTTTAAATAAGAGATTCTCAATATTGGTTCCAAAGAATCCAGGGGCTATGTGTGTAAAACTTTCCTGAACAATATTTGCTGCTTTAAAGACACCCAGCGCCCTTATTTTGTTTAATAATATATACTATATTAAAGTGACAGAATAAATATATGGTCAATAAATTGAGTCTAACACTATTAATCTTTTTTATAAGTCACAAAAAGTTGATTAATTAATACTTACATAACTATTGACAATCCCAGACGCAATTGATTACATAACATGTCTGATTGAACGATTTGTTAGAATATTCCGTATCAGAAAACATCACAAATATTAACTTTTTATTTGTGCATCTAGGTACACTTATTTTACAACAATCATTTACACTCTCCATAAAAAACGAGATAAGGATCCATAATTATAATATCGTGATAATATGTACAAAAATTAATGAATGATCTTGAATCATGTAATTCCATTCAAGTACATAATATTTGTAAGTGTGAGAAATAATTAAAACACTAATAGCAACATTGACATCAACAAATATAATATGTGAAGCAGTGACGTCATATTCATTTAATTATTTTTTCCTATCATATAAAATATTCTAAACTTTTTTTGTTATGTCCGTTGTTTGTACATTTCTGCTATTGGTTGTTCCTTATATTGATATAAAGTGCTATTCTATAGCTGAAAAAAAATCCTTTTTCCTCCACCAGAAGGCTAAATAGACTATCTATTCCTTTAAAAATATTAATTATATTAGCTTAAAATATTTCTATTAAGAATAAATGAAGACGCAACTAATTTGGTTTGTCTTTTGAGTTGAAATGTTCAGCTATTCTAGAGGGGCACAAATAAATATTTCATGAACAAAATGCATTTTCGGATTAGATATTGTCTCTCTCATGATGAAAGCCACATTTATAAAAACAATTCTCTAATAAGACTGTAAAACTTTTTGTAGAAAAGATAATTCTACTTAAGTTTTTTTTTACTATACTGTAGTCATTTTTGAAAAATTTCAGGTACCTCATGTCATATTTGGCATGGTACTGACTCCTTAAATATAAATGAAGTGTTATTTTCATACGCCTTAGAACATCCCAATTTTTCATATTTTACCCGTATAATACTATGACCCGTTGTGTCTTAATCGATCCCCACAAAAATATATTGGCTTCAAAAATCTAACGTCTCTGAAGGGCTCAAAGTACACTTTACTTCAAATGACGCTAAATATCAATTTTTAAGCCTTCCCCCTTTTTTTGTTGTCATGTTGCTTTTTTTACTTGAATCAATAAAAGAAGAAATTGTATACGTTCAACCATATATGTATTAATTTTAAATCTCTCTGATTGAACCCATCTCAGACCCTTTAAATTTTTATAAACAAAGTTTGGTCTATTTTTTTTTTTGGTAGATTAATATCAATCCAACTATAAGACCATAGTATACTTTACTCCAAAAACGGGGCACACAGTATTGCACATACATTATATGCAATCGATTTTACATTATGTATTGTGTTTTGATCAAAACAACAACTACCTTAGAGTTCCATAAAGCTTTAACATTTTTGAGCATGAAACTTTAGCATATAAAGTTGACATAATATTTTCCAAACTATAATACCGTAGAGCACAGCATGACATGACCTTAGCATCAATTTTGTTCTTATGAATTTTTCATGAGTCATTCACTTCTCTCTCTTTTTTAAATCATTACTTGAAAGAAAAAAACACCTTCATTCACTTATACAAAAGGCTCACAGATTATTTGTTTCCTTATCTAGCACATACACTATATGTAAGTAAATATTTAATCAAGGGAAGTTCTCATGAATTTATATTAATTCATTGCTATGCATTTCTTGAGTAGAGGTATTTAATTCACCAATATGTAATCAATTCAGTGTAAGTAAATCCTGTATATAAATAGTAATTATTGATCACGATATGATGGATGTATTTAGATGAAAACTACTTATTCTGTGGTGCTAAGTGAGAAATTTAATGGCAAAATCGTCCTTTGTTAAAATTATGACAAATTTTAGATTATTTTGAATAGTCTTTGAAAAAAGGTTGAACTCAAAAAGGGAGAAAATTATATAAACTGATAAATTATTCTTGAATTACAATTTGGGTGCATTGATATCAAGGAGTTTTTTCATCAATTACCAGATTGCGAATTTTTTAACTATATCAAAAAATAAGATATTAGTAGTACTGAGCATGTTATTTGAAAAGAATAATCAATTACATTGTTATAACTATTTTAGGATATATGTACGCTAAATTACTCACAGAGCAAGGCATGGTAATGAATTTAAGAAAAACAGGACAATCAGGGATACGACTGATGAAGTTATTAAAATACAATCACTTGTTTTTTAATTATGGGGTAAGTGTCAATTTTTGACATAATGGAAGGAAAAGTAACTGTTAGTAACGCCGTTACTTCTCTGGAAATTAGAGCTCCATTTTATAAATAAATAATTTTCAGTTGGTTTTCTGTTCATGAGCAAAACACGTTTAATCTAATTAAATTTTATAAATATATGTACACTCAAAGTTTTATAACCCAATTTATAAAAATGACGTCACGAATTGATGACTCCATAATCAATGAGCTTTTCATTGTTGTTACTTTACAAAAAGTGGAGGCCTAATGACCTTCTATATTCCTCTCACCTGATTCTGGTGCCACTGAACATCAATTAATTAATTATAATTATGGTTCATTTATTACTCAAGAAATTTGAAAGTAATGCTATCCTGACACAGAGCCAATGAGACTATCGTACCTTCCCCATTTTCTCATTATTTATTTATAAACAAAGAGTTTTCATAACATAGCTTTTAAGGCACTTCGGTTTAGCTATCAGAAATAGATATACATATAGCTAAAGGGAGATACAATGAAGGTAATCTAACGGTATTTGTTTGAAATTTGTTCTTGAGACGTTAAAGCAATATAAATATAGAAATAAATTAAATACTTAAAGGTGAGATGAGATTAGGTAATACATAATTAGGAAATATGGTGGTTCATTAAGGAGCAATTGTTCGCCGAGATATTATAAATTGTGGAAAGACTCATTTACAGCGAGTAAAAATGAGTTATAAATGAAATATAGCATCCTATTTATAAAAGTTTGTTTCTCTTTATATGTACATACATACATACATGGTAGGTGGTATATGGAACAGGTTGTTTATATAAGAAAAATAATAATCAATAAAATTTAGAAAGGAGAAGAGGTAAACCATGGAATAGTCTATAAAGAATCCTTGATGTAGGTACCTAGCTGTTAATTATTTTAACAATGATGTATGCACTACTAAACAGCCTTGTTTATTTATAAAAGGATATCTATAAATAAGCTTTACTCATTTTCTATTTTTTCTAAAAAGTTCATAAATAATTCATCAAATTCTGAGTGTGGGGGAATATATGTATATAAAGAGTAGATTTGTTCGATAAAACAAAACGTGACAATGAAAGCTTCATATATATATATATATATATATATATATATATATATATATATATATATATATATATATATATATATACATATATATATATATAATATGCTCATGTATAATATATATTGTACGTACATTTGTAGTATACGTAGGTAAAAGCAAGTAGAAGAATCTTCTATGCTTTTTTATGATCTCATCCTTCATAATGTAATTTGACACTTTGACAAAATTATTTTCCTACAAGTTAATAAAACATTTAAATTAAAGACAGCTGGAAATAAACAAAGATGTATGTATGTATCCAATATGGTACATGATTGTATAAAATTGGAAGGGACGCTATGGGAGTACTACTGCTGCTACTGCTACTACTACTACTAATAATTATTATTATCATCGTGGACTTTATATCTATGACTCACACAGTTGATTTTGTCCCCCCCTTATACCTTTTATACCTTTCGTTCAATAGCACAATGGAGAGGATACAATGTTCTTTGCTTCAGTCTCATTTAGAACTTGTTGGAATGACTAAATGGAATTTATTTAAATTAAATGCTCTTTTCTTGTGATTTGTAAAGTGTGTGTGTGTGTGGGAGTCGTGTTGTTCTTGTCTCTGTGTGTGCCATTAGGGGACAATAAGAAGAACAACAACAGGTACACATGTTTATGTACATCTATACGTACATCACTCATAGCCTAGTATAGTCTATAGGTATACCTATATACATACATTAACATTTATACATGAGTTGAATTTTTTTTTTTCGATAGAAAACTCCCGTGAGTCATTCCCTACGTGCTTTATCAAGATTTCATTATCGGGGATATCCCCCTCGAGCGCCTGTATTTAAATTCATAGGCGAAGAAGCAATTAGCGCACACCTATGCTATGCAAACATTTAAGTTATATATGTATGAAACCCGTTTTACCTCAAGTTATTAGTTAAAAAATACTTGTGTCCCTCAGTTCACATCAAAATGAGTGGTGAAGTGCTGGCATTTCTCTCCTTCCTTTTCATCCTATCTTCATCAAACGCTAAGGATCCCTTTGGATTTCAAGAAATTGTTAGGGAGAAGCCTCGATTTCGACTAAGGGGAGGACCAACTACTGGTGTTGGATTTGTACAAACTAATGATATCAAGTCCTGGTCTACGGTTTGTATACGTGAAAACTTTGGAATTGATGAAGCAAACGTTCTTTGTCGAGAGAATGGATATGGAGAGGCCATTCATGTTGGGCAAGGTCTTAACTCTGCACCATTTAATTTGTCCAAGCGATTTATTAATCTCATTAAGTATAGTACTCTCAGATCCATTAAATGTCGCGGCTCTGAAAGTAGAGTTAGTGACTGTACAATAATACCTATCCAAGGATCATATGAGGAATGCAAAAGTTCCATCATAAATATTGTTTGTTCAACTCCAAAATTAACTGCTTGTGGTGGGAATACAACTGCCGCTTTTAGAAATCGATGTTATCGTGTTTACTACGAGGAAAAATCTTACAAAGACGCTATTAAATCATGCAGATCCTCAATTAAGGATGGAAATCTCATTGAAGTAAAGGATTGGGCTGAGCTCAATTTTATTACAGAGCTTTTGGACCCAAAATATATAACAACTCGGGTTTGGACTGGAGGACACCTTCTCCGCTCAGAAGTTGAGGATGATTCTCCTCCTTTTCCGTTTTGGTATGGTAGTCGAACTCCAATAACTGATTACCCTGATTTGAAATATCCATCTAAGGGCAAGGAACTGGGACTCGCACTGGATCCAAAAGAGCCTCCTTTTATGTCAAGTATCCCATGGAGCTTTTTAGATCCAGAACAGACTTATCCTTTTGTTTGTTATTCAAAAATGATAAATATTGGATGTCTAACAGACCCCACTGGCTCAAATTATGAAGGAAGTGCAAGTAGAACAGAGAGCGGTGCATCATGCATCCCTTGGAATAGTCCGAATGTTCCTATTTTGTTTCCAGGTCAAGAGAACTGGGGACACAATTATTGCCGAAACGTGGGAGGAGAGGATGAGTCACCGACTTGTTTCATCGATAGCCAAGTGACTGACTTCTGCTCCATACCCCTCTGTGAGGAAAAGGATGCTCTACGATTTTTAGACTCTGGAGAAGAAACAACCATGTGCCAAAAGCCTGAACCATTCTGTGGACCTGAACATTTTGAGTGTGAGCCAGGAGTGTGCATATTTAGCCGCTATGTCTGTGATGGAATGTCTGACTGCCGATCAGGTTTGGATGAAATGAATTGCATGAGCTATGTAGAGTACTTTGGCAAAGAGGAAGGATTCAAGCTAGGACATCGAGACATTGACTCTAGATACTATAATGTCACTTTGAATGAATGTGGAAGAATATGCATTCAATCCAAGCACTGTTCCTGTCTTTCCTTTTCCTACAGAGAGTCCTCTCAAGAGTGCATCATTGGAACAAAGTAATACATTGCCTCAATACTTTTACATTTTTTATTATTTACATTTTGTTTCAATAGAGTCTCGGGTACATACTCTTATGATGCAGTCCTTCAAGAATCCAAATGGAATTACTTTACCTTAAAAAAGGCCGTGGAAGAAACGGGTTGCCATCGATTTAAACGCCCAGCCGGAACACCCATTGAAGGTAAACTATCACATTATGCACGCAGAAGGGTATCACACACTTTCATTTTACATTTATTTTGCAAGGCATTCGAATACTAAAGGGAGAGAAAATTGATATTGTGGAAGTAAAAATACACTCTACATGGGGAGGAATCTGTGACGATGGATTTGGGCAAACGGAGGCAGATGTTCTTTGTCGTCAGCTTGGATATCTTGCAGGATCCATTAAGGTAAGATTAAAATCATTTAATGTATTAGTACATAGGTGTGCTTTGGAGTCTACTATGCAAGACTCTTCATATTTGGTTTAAAGAAATTCATTTAAATATTTACACTCTATGTTTTGATAAGGGAGTCGGGGAGAAAAAATTCATTTATTGACAATTCATATTAATATGTATATTTACATATTATATCAGATATGAAGAGATAAAAGACCCACAATCATAGATTTACCTGTATGTTTCATTATTTCTATAAACTATTAAGAGCCTTATTTCTTCATAAGACGTAATAATATCTTTACATAAGGAGCTAAGCTAATATTTTACGCACCTATTTCTAATTTGGTATTATATTATAAACCAGTTATGACCAATAATATTTTGTGTACAATAGCGTAGAGTTATGCTTGACGATAATTAATTATTGATGACAAAATACTCCCCCCCCCCCTATTTTGAGCAAAAAAAACACCATGTAAATTTCCATTTATAATACCTTTACTAACAACATATGTACTTTATATGGAATCTTTTGGAGGGAAACAGAAAGTTAAAAAGGGGATATCATCTCTTAATTAAAATATAACCACTTACTGTAATGACGAATTATTTTTATTATCATTATTATTTAATTGTAAAAAATTATACAAATTACGATAATGAAGACATAATTATCATATTTTTAATAAGTTCATCGAAACTTTTACGAATGATTTGATGAGTCCAAATTTGATTTTTCTTAAAGATAAACATACCAATTAAGTACAATGTTTTTGATTTTCAATGAATGCAAACAATTTTGTACTAAAATCCATGAGTAAATATTTTGCATTTCTAAATATAAAACACTTCTTTCCTGATGTTTTTTTCCTTCCTTCAAAAGCGAATTAATTAATTAAGGAAAAATGACTTTTATTCACTGCAAATTTATTTTTGTACAAAAAACAAAAATACTAATTAGCTTCGTAATTTTGTTTTCTTTTTCATCTATAAATTGTACTTTTTACCAATTTATAGATATCAGTGGTAAATAACTGTACACACATATTAAAACTGCTGAGACAAAGGCTCTAGGACTGGCAGCAACTTATTTTGGTCATTTTTGTTATAAATATTTTTAATTGAATTCAGATTTGTAATTTAAAACTAAATGTCGCTATGATTTGTGATAATTAATTAGTACATGATTGGATTATTTCTCTACAAAGTCAGATCCTTTTTTTGTTTTTATGTTAAATACAGAGAAATTTATTTTTTTTCGGCAAAAGACGCTTTTGAAGCTCAATAAATACATATTTAATTGTTTTAAAAGCTTATTTCCTGTAAATTGATATTTGCATCCTTTTTCGATAACAAAGTTGATGACAACAACAGTATCCCAAAGGAACTTTATTTGTCCTTTATTATTGATGACTGAATTGAAAGTAAAAATATTTATTTATGTACATAATATGTCTATACTTTTTTTATACAACTTCAAAATTTGATATTCCAAATCGTTTCCCATAAATTTCAATAATATTTACAATAGACTAATTATTTTCAGATTAATCAAATGTCTTGAAAAGATTGTTCTAATTGTTTTGTTTTTTCCATTTCTCTCAGCATGAAATAGGCTTGGGCAAGAAAGAAGATCCAATTTCAGTATATGATCTCAAATGTTTTGGCAATGAAACAAGCATAGCAGATTGTGATTTCAAAAATCATATTGTGTCACAGCGGGCATACTGTAGTGGTAATGAGCGCATCGGAGTTAAATGCCGTGATGAGGATAAGTCAATGCCATCTGGAGGCGAGATGAGTAATTATAAATGTCCTATCGGTGAATGGAAATGTGTGAGTAAAGAAGAGTGCATTGATAGCTCCTACTTGTGTGATGGAGTTGAGGACTGTAGCGATGCAAGTGATGAAATTGATGCATGCGAGACCTCCTCTGAAGATCTGACTGAGCGTGTAGAAAAAGAAACAGTTCGCTTAAGCGATGAATACTTTGGAGTTTTGGAGATTTTGCATGGAGGAAGATGGTCTCCACTATGCGATTCAAACTTTAAAATCCCTGATGCAAAGGTTATCTGTCGAATGTTAGGACTTAATGATGGAATCTATGCAAAGATTCATAGTGAACCTATTAGAACCTTTAAATCAGGCGAGGGGCCCCTTTGGATCTCCCTTCATAGCGAAAATCAATGTACTGGGGATGAATATTCACTAGTGGATTGTAAGAATCCATCTAAGTGGAAGCAGATGCAATCATGTTCATTAAGTGAAGAAATCAAAATATCCTGTTTAAAGGATGGAATGAAGACCACAAAAATAAATCCTGTCCTTCCATCTCCACCCTTTGAGTCAGCCTCTCTCCTCAAGGATATTAAGGAGGAGTTGTTGTACAATTCATGTGGAGTTGTAGATAGTAATATTATTAGTCCAGAAAAGGGGGTGAGTGCAAGAATCGTAGGGGGTAGCATCACAAAATATGGACAGCACCCCTGGCAAGCCTCTATCAGAGTACAAACCAGGAATGGAAGTTTCCATTGGTGTGGAGCAGTAATTATTGGAAAACGATATCTGTTATCTGCAGCACACTGTCTCAAGGAATTCCCTTTAGCTGCTTATTTAGTTCGCATTGGAGATCATGTCATGGAGATTAAAGAAGAAGCCGAGGAGGAATATGACATTGATACTGTTATTTTCCATGAACACTATAATGTGGGCCCTTACTTAAACAATGATATTGCTATAATTAAAATCAAGTATGTTCAACTATATTTTAAACCAGATATGAATATTTTAATCAAATTCTCCTTTTGTTGCAATAGGTCAGAAAAAGGTTTAGAGTACAGTAAATACGTCTCTGCCATTTGCCTCCCACCCCCTTATTTTGTATACAGAAATCTGGAATACATCACCATATCTGGATGGGGACGTACGGGATTGGGCTCTTTAGGAAGTCTCCCTAAATCTCATCCCAGAGAGAGCGGACCTATTCCTAGATCCCTCATTGCCGTTAATGTACCCATGATTCCAAAATCAAGGTGCAAAGAAGAAGGAATCTATGGAAGTAGCAAGCTAACTGTGGGAATGTTCTGTGCAGGGCATTTAGATGGAAAAGGGGATACGTGTCAAGGGGACAGTGGAGGCCCTGCCGTTGCAGAAGTTGATGGGAAACACTACTTATTTGGTAAGTTTTTATTTTTAGTGAAAGACGAATATTTTTAGTTTTTTTTCTTCTTCTTAATAGGAATTACAAGTTGGGGCTATGGCTGTGGCCAAAAAAATAAGCCTGGAGTCTATACTAAAGTATCGAATTATATATATTGGATTCATGAAAATCTCATGAAAGATCAAAGTTAATGAATTATGCAATAATATTCAATCCTCAATTTTGATAAACGTAGCTAATTCAACTTTCACTCAATATGTAAATTACTTTGTAGCAATAATGATTTTTATTTCTATCATATTATTATGTCTCTGTCCGAGGCATTGAAAAACTGCATCATGTATGTATTGTATATAAGTAAGTCTATATATACCTATATGCCTTGTACTTCAAGCATTTTCTTTCTTGTGTATATTGTATACATATAATCATCACAAAGCCATTATTAATGATAGACTTTCCAAACGTTGTATAATAATCCAAAGACTTCATATTTATTATTTAAAAAAAAAACTTTTTTTTCTTCATGAAAGTATCTTTTATGTATTATGCCTAATTACTACTTGATTATCTGTTTGTACAAAAAAAAACCAAAAAACTAAAAAAAGAACTATACACTGCAATATCTAGACGTATCATTTCCTTAAAATAAGTTTATTTATACATATACCATAATTAAAACTTTCAACCTCATTATCCATGTAATATGTAGTTAAACCATATGTGTATTAAAACGTTCTATAAATTATTAATTTTTAATGTTCTACCTATTTGTTGAATTTGTCAGAATCAAAATAAATCCTGTCAAAAATGTACCTACCAAAAAAAAAAAAAAAAAAAGCAAAGAAAAATCAAAATTTTCAATTTATTTAAAAAAAAACACCTTGTTTAAAATTGCTCTCTGAATCTACATATTTGAGGAATCTTGGTCTAATTTTTAGTAGTATTTACTTAAATATTTGAATGAACTTGTGAGTCAATCAGCATTCATTGACTACATAATATCATACATGAGTTTCTACTTATTCAAGTAACATGGTTGAAGGAGGCCTTTTGTATACCTATTATTGTAAAGGAAATGAATGTAGAAGTTTTTTTCTTATAGATTGCTCTACATTTCCTATTCAGATAATTAATTAATTATTATAATTAGTCCCTCTTCATTCATACACTGAGTGCACGAATTAATTTTTGGAAAAAAAAATCTGGTTTTTATTTTAAATAAGAACAGGGCTAAATTAACGCACTGTTAATTACGTATAGGTAATATATGTTTATCCGATATGGTGAGATTTTTTCAATTTAAATATTGTGTCCTTATGAAGAAGAAATGTCAAAATCCTTTAAGGTTCTTAAAATTACAAAAAGCAAATACCGTTCAGGGTTCAAAAACGATAAAATGTACATCACTACATATATATAGTAAACATGACGATAAAAAAAATATCGTCATGTTTACTATATATATGTAGTGATGTACATGTTGGAGGTGGCATTGAGGGTGGACACTGAGTGTAAAAAACTATGTGACAATGTTTTTGTGAAATCAATATTATATTAGATATTTGTATTCTAAAGCATATTGTTCACCCTGTTTAACCCATTTATTATACATCAATATATGCTGAAAGGGTAACGGGGGTAAAGGTTTTTTATAAATTTCGGATCCTTTTTGGATCAAATTGGTCCCATTTTCAGACGTCTTGTAACTTTTCAATTTATAAACTATGTGCCAAAAATTATTGTCGTATTGTTTTACAGACCTTAATTGACTTCAAAAAAATATAGTGCAGCTTGATTCTTGACTGTAAATATTTAAGGTGTCCGATAATAAATATATTTCGCTTCAAATGGTTAGTTATCATATTCTCAACCGGTTAAAAAAAAAATCAAATTAGCGGGTTTTTTACGTTAATCAGTAAAATAAGGAAACTGTTTGTGTTAAAGCCGTCTTAGACACCTTTTTTTGGTAGATTAATACATATACAGTAATAAAATCACCATTTTGGGACTGTACAAGATGTTTAAAGATAGACAATTTTAGTTCAAAAACGGTACAATCAAGTATAACATATACATATGAATAAAAAACATAGCTTAGAACTCCACCAAGATATATATTCAATCCCTCTTTCGCTATAATAACTAAATCATTTTTAAACTTTTGTGAAAATTAAACGAAACCGACTTGGTCCTTGTGCTCTACCCACGTCAGTTATGCAAAAATAAATAAATTATAACGAAATAAAATACCTGTAATCACGTTATGAACTTTGAATTTGATTGTAAAAATTTAATTAAGAACTATCGGTCATTTAGGCTAGATGAAATCTTAGTAATGTGGCAATATTAATTATTAAATAAAAATTAGTTTATGTTCAACCTATTAGTTTGCTCTTTGTAACACTAAAGCAACAAGAAAGGGAGATGATATACCCCCCGCTATATCCACGCTCCTTTGATACTGTATATACTTATTTATATTATGTACCTTTGTGCAAGAAATCAAAATATTAGGGTGGCCATTGACCACATCAAAAAGTAGAACACTATTTTTTTTTAATCCTGCTCTTTTAAACATATAATATTTGAAATCTTGTTGTTGGTTTTTAAGACAGTAGTTTTTGATTTCATTGAAAATCCCTTGCTAGTTAGACACAGTGCAATATACATATAGTAAATCAAATAGGCGTCAAGATTAATTGCGCACCTGATAGGGCATGGAGAAGAAGGACTATTTGGCATAAAGGAGGACCCCCCATAATTAAAGTTTCATTTATTATGCACGTAACATACTTATGTATAAATTTATATATATTTGTAAATATATTTAGCTCAAGGTAATTGAACTTTGTACAACTATCACATTGTACTCTACAAATTCTTTTAAAAATTTGGGGGAAAAAATAAAATATTATATTATTTTGAAATTAATTGCACGACATTTTTTAAGGCCAGTCCTTTTAGTTTAAAGTAATTCTAAAGAAATGCATATTAATTACACTTAATAGCTATAGCAACTCCAAATAAGCAAAATCTAATATGTAGTACAAAAAGTAATCAAATTAATGACTCATATCTGTGGCATTACTGAAAGAATGATGTGTATGAGTCATACATTTGAAAATATTTGTATCAACCCTGTAAAGGATTTTATCTACCTAAAAAAACTTTTATTTCTGTTAACTAGAAGGGAAAATACTGCCTTAGTACTTCTATATATAGTATGTAAATAATCTATATTTATCTCTATGAATTAACTTACACATAAGTCCAACATCATATGAATACATGTGAGTATTGATAAACATTTATTGTTCGATAGGAATATACCTTATTTGGGAAATTATTAAAAGGGGTTATCTATGTATGTATGTATGTATATATTTCAGGGTTTATTGAAATATTACAAAAAAGATACCTACATACATAGTAGATATCCCATAAAAAACTTGTTAAACAGCTATTTCATACTCTAGTTCTTACAAACAATTTCCGTTGACCTTATTCAAAAATGGTTTAAAACATGTGATGTAGCCCATTTTCATTTGATGATAAACCCACATGGAATGAAGCACAATCATAATAATACCATCGTATACATATACATAGGTGCAGTCAAAATCCTCAATTCTAGCATTAATTTTATTAATAAAAATATGCAACGCATTCCAAGATACATAACTTCATAACTTGATGACTTGATCAATGTAACCATGCCTTTACTCAGAATTTATAAGAAATCCCACATTTTAAAGTCGTAGTTATATATGTATATTTTAAAAAGTTTGTTGGTCTAAACTCCTTGAATAAGTATTTTAAAAATTCAAGTGTTCGATATAAGAAGAAACTAAGATACATGAACCTGTTTGGTTTATTCACAATAAGTTGATCTTATTTGAAAATTAGTAATAAGCATTAATTGTCGTATTATAGAAAACGAATTTATTACATTCACGTGAAAATTTAAAATGTATTTCTTTGCTAGCTGACGATTTTTATACATCTTATTAATGTCCCTACCGCGAATTCTTTGAGTTTTTGTTGATCAGTCAATAATTCTTAATAATTAAATGAAAAAAAGTCCAATAGTTGGGAAGAATGGGCTATCTACCAGTTCATGTTGGGTCTTTATTTTCTTTCTCCTTTTTGAAAGACAGAATGAGTCCGATACAATAATGATCACATCATAAGAAGCTTTCGTAAGTAAAACATTTTGAGTATCATTGTCATATCTAAACTAATATGGCACTAGTCCCTTAGTTCGTTCTCAAGTTTAAACAAGCATCACGGTCAGCTAGGTAGACTAGAGGGCAGAGTTAACTTGATGCATAAAATGATATAGGCCTGTCGGCCTCCAAGGTTTATCAATGTCGATGTAGGTTTGATTTCGAAGCCAAAGTGGTATATAAAGGCTTAAGAGGACGAAATTAAGGTTATCTACTAAGTCAAAAGTTTTAGATTATCGTCAATTTAGAGGATTCAGGTGAGGTCATATAACTTCTATGGAATCATTTGAAGTAAATAAACATACATGCAATTTCATATTTTATATTCATTCACCAATTCTAATAATGCAAAATTTGTTGCATAAAAACAGCGGACTGCGGTACGTCGTTTTAAGGCTAGTGAACATACATATTTAACTCCAAACAATTTTCCTTATGATTAATTGAATTAAAAAAAAACTCAAGGTTTGCCCAAAACAAAACATTATGTATTTCACCACTCACTATATAGTTAACCACTTTGTGCATAAAGTCATTATTGTTTCTTCGTAGTATTTTACATTACTTTACAACATTATACGTACATACAAAACTTGTTTTATCAATAACTTGTACATTTACTCGATAAACACCGCTACACCCAAATAATAAATCATCTTTATATTTCTTTACACATTTATGAAACACTATGTAATCTTGTAAAAATCATACTTTCTTAAGGTTCTTTTTTATCTTGATAGTTACATATTGTTTCGAAGTTTAAAATGTAAATGTATCACTTGTTGGTGCAAGTTATCAGTTTGTAATAAATTATGATCAAACATGAAGTATCTTACATCCTTAAAATTTTTAAAACCTCGATGTATACGGATTAATTTATCCTTCAGAAAGAGTCCCTCCTTCTGTAATTAAAATTGACTGATAAATTAATATCTTAAAATGTATATAAATATATATATATATATAATACTCTTAGTAGTTAATTAATTATGTATTATAGTAGACCTTTTTGTGAGTCACCAATGAAGAAAATCGACATACTTTTTAATTTCCGCTGAATACCCAAAGCATTCAAATCGATAGTTTTCATGCACAACTGATTTTTGGTTTTTTATAAACTGTAATTTTAATCATGGTCTAATGATATGAAAGCCAAATATTTGTGAAATTAAAAAAAAAACGAATCCTTCCAATGACTGCATTTCTTAGAAAAAAGAACTATTTTTTAAACACTTTCTGCATAATTATTTAATACTATGTGATTAGGTAGGGTGGAAAGTAAATTGTAAAGTGCACTTAGGTGTTTAGTTGTATATGCAGAGGTCAATAAATTGCCTCAAGTCAACATAAATTGATTCACTTATTTTTGAGAGTATATAATTTGCAATTTTTTTTGTTTGATATTTATAGTTATGAAGAAAAAAGTGCACTAAATTTTACGACCTAACTTGATTTCTATTAGATTTACTCTCTTCATATAATATGACTCAACTCTGCGGGTAAAATCCAAGGATTTATTGAAGGGCAATAACTTTAAACACTTGAGATCTTTGTACGGATCAAATAAGGTTGAATGACATAGTAAGTCATAAGCATACCTAAAAACTTTCTCGTGTGTAGAAATAGGTTTAAAACTCAAAATGGTATAAATTTGTGATGGTTTTTCGAATTCCGAGTGTGATACAAATATTCATTGTATCCATAATACAAATTTAGACACATATAAGTTTGATCTATGTACATATGTAAGAGTAAATAAAAATAAAATATCCTCAATCAGACTGTAAGCGTTTAACGAGTCATTCATGATCTTATTTAATATAAAAAAGCAATGTCATAATCGATAGATATCATTTATAATAAAAGTTTAAAGAATATATGACAAAATATGTATGCACATACTATATAAAATAATATTCAATTCATGAAAAACTTTTACTGACATATTATTTATAAATATAACTATTATAATTTATCAAATTGGCATATTTTAACCGTACAATCTTGGTTTAATTATACCTATAATGAAGACAATATAAATTTATTGCCTAAAGGAATTGTAAAGGAAGGTTAAATATTCATATAAACGGAACTTTGGAGTATCAAATCGCTAAACCTAGCTGCTTCATATCTAGCCTTGAAATTTAATGTTATATTATTATCATTAAACAAAGAAAAGTCAAAATAATTTAGTAATTATCTAACTATTGTCTATTTCATTAATGTTCTGCTTCATTACAAATGACGCTAATTCGCATGTTAAGTTTTTTAATGAACAATGCTTAGGTAGCCATACATCCAATTGAAGTATTCCAATACTTCCACGGTTTTATGTGTATCATTCTCTAATTCTTCAGGCATATCAAAGTCATTGCCAATATATTTATTTTTCCTTCACATTCTAAGGGAAGTATAACCAAATTTTCTTAAAGCTTAATGTAAAAAATATTACTTTGGATAAAATATTTCGATATCTGGATGTGACTAATACCCAAAAAACTGAAATAAAAAAAAATTGATGCAATATTATGTTGTAATTATGGACGGAAATACCATTTTTGAGTTGATTCTCTCTCTTATAACATTATATAAATGACCAGGGATTTTGATTCCTAAAAAGAAAAGACGTGGTCTGATCAGAATTGAGATTAAGAATAAAGTACTAATTAATTAATTTTGATTTTCTATGAAATTAAATATTTTGGAATTTGTTTTTAGTGTTTTTTCTTTCTTTCTTTTGGTTTTCAACTGTTTTTCCAAAAAAAAAAAAAAAAAAAAGACTGAACAGTTAATGAGTTTATAAAAAATATCCGAACAAGATGTAAAAAGCTGACATGTTCTGATAAAAGAGGATGGTTATTATAATAAAAATTTATAGGGCCAAACAAAATTTTGATTCTCCTCTTCTACATTTAAAATAATTTCTTATTTTTTGTATTTTTAATATATTTCTGATCTCAAGTAAGTAAGTAATCTTATCTGCAATGTCCTATACCATACATAGGTGTGTCTCAAGTGGTAGGTCTCAAAGAGTTGATCAAAAATTAAAATAACCTTTGACTTAAACAATAAATAAGGACTATCTTATCATCAATTAAAGAAAAGGAATGAAATATTTATAAACTGAGGGTATTAACTATTTAAAATCACACTAAACACATTTTATTATCGGATCATACCTATATCAGGGTCAGTATTTAGTTATTCTTTATAAACAATACTTTTAATTGGCTTGAAGAGCAATAAAGAGCAATGGGTATATGTGGGTGTTTCATGGGAAGACTATTTGAAAATTCTCAACCTGCATAAGGCCTGCATAAGGGTCTACTCGTACTCATATTTATAGCAAGTCTTTGAAATGAATATATATTTCTGAAGAGCCAATTGACAACCTCTCTCAGGCAGAGAATCGCCTATCACTGCCTTACATGTTATATACATATTTAAAGACACATATTCAAGTGAATGTTAGTCTGCAACTACTTTGTAAGTACATATTTTGTTCCTCCTGTACCTTTACAACTTGTAGCGTGGAAATTACAAATCATTCTAAAAAGAATATATGTAAACAATTAAAGTACTGAATGTTACATTATTAAAATATGGGAAATGAAAAATATATACATACATCAATAACATAATTCTAAACGAATAAAAGATTCCTCATAACTATGACGCAGTAAAATAATTTCAAGACTCATTACAAACAATAAGGTTCTTTTATACCTATGGCTATATATATATATGATGTAGAGAGAAGCAATGAAGATATCATTATTATACCATGGCTTGAATTCTTAGATAAACAAAACAATATGAGCGTTATTATTTTGAGTTGATTTCTGAATACACTGACAATTGCTTTAATTCCCATTTAAAACTTTAAAATGAAGGGCATATTACGGGGTGCCGAACCAATTCATAGGTGGGAAGAGGAATTTGACAAAAATGACGTTTCACATTAATGATACTTTTCATTGTTATTGTTTTTCAAAAAGTGTTCCGGTATCCATGGTTATAAATTATAAATATACCATTCAATTCGTTATCTTTATTGTATATCGCAACCTTTCCTAACTACAAATCAAATCCAGACTACTTTTAAATTATTCTTTATTTAAAAGTAGTCAGGGTTTGTTCACAGCTTATTAACAAGGACTAATTCGACTTCAATCAATCAATTACCAGAGTACTACTAATAAGGAGAGAGTGAAGTATGAAGAAAAATTGACAGGTGACAACAAAATGCTATGTACATTTTTATGTCCGTGGGGTAATGCCGTGCAATATGGATCATATTCATTATTACGTAAAATAAAACATACTGTTCCATTATTTATTATTATAATAATAATAGGACTAGAATAAAATACATATATGTAGATGAAATAAGTTATTTGAAATTTTTTATAAATTGAATTACGGCCTTTGAATACATATGTATATGTAGATATCTAAAATGAACAGCTTACAGAAGTTGAACTATTAGTTATCAGTTGTATACAATAATCTCTGAGTCATGTTTTATTCAATATATATGTATATGTCGTATAGAATGTAGATAACTATAAAATATATAAACCACAACTCCATTAACTTGCTTTGATACTTGATGAATAAATAGGGCTTATAGACATTTACGTAATAGGAACAAGGAATTAATAAAGAAAACCAAATAAATATGTATGAGAATTTTTATTATTATTAATAATAAAAATAATAATATGTTGTTTATAAATAGACGCGGAAGGAACAGAAGTTGGATATGTTGGATCATGTCCAAGTCAATGGTTTATACTTATCTATTTTTATATATAGATTTATACATTCATGCTTATCAATATATGTATATATATATATATAATAATAATAATAATAATAATAGTAATAATGTTTATCCAACATATTATGTAGCCATACAGATATGCATTTTTTAAAACAATGATTAGGAATAGATTTAGAATCATTTACAAACTGAGTTGAGTTGCTTCTTCGTGCCAACAATTTAAAGATAGTACACCATGGTAGTGAATAGCTTCTTACAGAACCTATTGAGCGGGCTATTCTGATTTATTAAATATAAATTAATTATGTGTATATTGTTTACATATATATTATACATGTATGCATTTATGCATGTTGTTCCCTATATTCAATGCCTCATGCATGTACCAAATTAAAGCATAATTTACGTTTGAATGTATGTCAAATATCTACAAATATCATTAGATCATTTTTTTACACATGTCTCTGTATTTCACATATTTCCAGATAAAATATTACAACTTTCTTTATAAAGTACAAAAGTCAATCTAAGAACATGAAAGCAGTAAAAAAAAATTTGCTATTTTATCAACATTTGACAAAAGTCAAACTCAAATATTTATCAAATTTAAAAAAGAAAGAATATTCTTCTCATATTATCTTTGGATACGCAACTGCTCTTTTTTAAAGTTAGAAATAATTTCTCAGGTATTGAGATTTATGTTAAATCCAAAGATGACAACATAATTTAGGATCAATATCTAGTTATCCTTATCTAATTTCAATTCTATGTATGTACCATCACTACCTGATAGGGAAAGTCAATTCTGGCTAAATAATGTAGACATTGACCATTTAAAGATATATTTTTTTTGTAATTAGGGTATTAGGGTAAATATTTGAATTTGGAACAACATTGAATTTCAAACGTTTCACTTCAAAATCCATTATTTACTGGATTTACTTATTTACTCTGGCAAACTGAACCTAATTTTTGCTCTTGTATGAGTTAAAACTGGGAACATTTGATTTTAAAGTGAAGTGTTTGAAATTAATTGTCGTTTAAATGTCGTATGAAATTCAAGTAACTATCCAATACATGTACATTTTTGGAAAAGACAGAGCTAATTTAGTCACTAAATAAATGATTAGTATCACACTTATAATGTGTCATAGAAGGTTTAATGTTCATATCTATTTTTCCTGTGTTTCTTTTGCTAAATAAATATTAAAAGACCAAAAAGAAGGGTCATTTAATGAAAGTATTTTAATTAAACTGTTTTTTTCAATTCAGAAATAAATGAAAAAATTCTACTATCTTACAGTACAATAGAAATGTATTACAGCCTCCCTGATCTCAGGTCTGAGTCATTCGTATAAAAATTGCTAAATATTTCTATTCAAGGCCTACAAGAATAAACACTTCTAAAATGAGAGTCTTGCTGAATTTTCCAACTCTTTTTGAGGCAAATGAGTACATAGCAGTTGTATATAAATTAGGCCCTATTGTGGGTATAACCTGTTCTTTATCTTTTATTTCTCAGGAATTGTGTACCTTGACAATTAGTTTCTAAGGGGCTCTCGAGATTCCTCCTCTACTGACTAACATGCAGAATAAATGAGTGTACATCTAGGAACTCACCAACTATTTGCGTGGGACTCAGTTTCAACAAACGACTACTTATTTGAAGGACGGAAGTGGGAGGGGTCAGGGAGGAGGAAATTCGTTATTTTTTCTTCCTTCACTACTTACATAGTTCGTGTCCTCCCTTGTATAGCTCAATCTCAGGTAAAACAACTTGTTAAGGGCAATAACTGGTTGACTGACCTCGAAGCATAATTTATGGGTCTTTTAATGACGTTATTTTTTTTTTAAAGTGTGAATCAAATATTCAATTCATTTGTATATCAATACATATATAAGTAACATTTAGTTATACATATATAAATATATGTATTTATTTATTTATATTTGCATGCGTAATGAAATGGTAACAATATTCATATATATATTGTACAAAAAATATAAAGTCCTCTGAAATTAAGAGAATCACTTGGGTTTTTTTTTCACTCATATTAAGATAGTTGAAGTTTTTGAGCAATGATATAATTTATAATAGTGAGTTATCAAGGGGTATTCATAGACCTGAACCCCCTATAAAATAAAATGATAATACATAAGTATAGAAAAACTCTAACAGATAACATAAAGCAAAAGTATTTTTAAAAACAAAAATGGAATTAAAAAACACATAAAAACTCTGATGTGGAAGGATCCTTCGAAGGCAGAGTTAAATATGTATACAAATAGAATATCTTTATATTTTAAGATAAGTCTTTAGATAATTTTTGTCGCAAAAATTATAGGATTTTATGCTCTTCTGTTGCTAGCAAAAGCAGCAGGATTAAAAACAGCAAATGGAGCTGAAGCAGCAGAACTTTGTTGAGGAGGAGGTGGTGGTCTTCCAGCATTAGGAAATCTTGAGCCTCCAGCTGATTGAGGGACAAATGAGGTTTGTTGGGGGAAGGATCGGAACTGACCTGAGGATTGGGGTTGAAATTGGAAACTGGATGGAGCTCCTGATAGCTGAGGTGGAGTACCATTTGCGAAAGCAGTGAAGGGCCTTTGTCTATTTTGTTGCGGTTGGGATGCAATAGGATTGAATCCAAATTGGATGGGAGGATTTGAGGCTGTGTTGAATGGTTGTGGGGGTGGAGGAACTGGAGGACGACTTTGACGTGGTGGTTGAGGAATTGGAGGTCTGCTTTGACGTGGAGGTGGAGGGGGTCGGTTTTGTGAAGGAGGAAGTGTCCTGACTGGGGTTGCCGTTGGTGTGACAGGAAAGGAGGTTGGAGGACGTCTTGTGGTTGAAGGAGAAGAGGGAGGGGCAGCAGTGGATGAAGGAAAGGGTTCAAAGAACACACTTTTTTGGGGAGGGGCAGCAGTTGGTGTTGGCAACTGTACACTTGCTGGATCAGGGAAATCTAAAGGCTGGAATCCCAGTGAAGGAGCATTTGATCCAAAAGAGGAGCTAGGTCTTGGTCGAGCCCGAGGAGGAGCTGCTGCAGTTGATGTAAATGATGCAAAAGGAGATGCAGCTGTTGTTGAGGCAAAGGAGCCTGAATTTTGGTTGCTCTGTCCAGAAGGAGCATTGGATTGAGAGAGTCTAAGTTCTTCTTGACCTCCAAAGTTCTGTCGCAATTCAGTTTGGAAAGTTCCACTATCGGGGTTGAAAGAAAGCTCACTGCTGAAATCGGGTCCAGCAGATTTTGGTTTATTAGTGCCCTGTTGTGGTCTGTCAAATGTGAGTGCAGGTCTTTTATTTTCAAAATCGGCTAAAGTAGTTTGGAAATCAAAGGTTCCGGGGGATGGACGTCTGGAAGGAGTAGGGGATGGTCTTCTTGATGGGGTAGGTGTTGGAGAGGGTCTTCTTGAGGGTGTAGGAGAAGGAACTGCGGTAGGTCTTTGGGAAGGAGTTGGGGATTGAGGAAATCTAGATGGAGTTGGGGAAGGAGGAAATCTTGATGGAGTAGGGGAAGGAGGAAATCTTGATGGAGTAGGGGAAGGAGGTGCTCTTGAGGGAGTTGGAGGTCTTCGAGTTACAGGAGTGACAGGTCGTCTAGGTGTTGCTGGAGCAGTAGGTTTATCATCAACGATTGCAAACAAGTTATTCAAGGCTCCGCTAGCTACTGTTGGACGACGAGTAGGTTCAGGAGTGGTTGGACGAACTCTTTCACGGTTGAAGGAGGGGAAGTTTTCATGAGAGGATGAAGGGGTAGGTGTTTGGGGTCTACGCTTCTGTGAAGAAGCACGAACAGGGGTTTCAGACTGGGGTCGACGAACTCTTTGTCTTGAACGGACTAAAGTAGGAGGAAGATCATTTTCGCTTACTTGAACGGGGTTGGATGTGCGGAACCGCTCAGCAGGGTCTACAGGATCTTGAGCAACTCTTTGAAGACTGTTTTCATCATCATTGGAAATACCATCTTCAGGTGTATCACATGGTAAACCAGAGACATAAGTGAATTCTCTCTTCTTGCCTTCAGGATCAATGTATCCGTACTTTCCTCTGGTAATGCAGTCAACACCTCGTGTTTCCTCTCTAAAGGAACCATCTTCAGACACATATCCAAAGGTAAAGGACCCGTCTTCATTTTCGTGGGAGTATCTTTCTGTTGTCTTGACTGATGGCTTTCTTGGTTTAAACTTTTTGGGAGTTTCGGAGTCAGAATCACTTGAAGGCTTTCTACGAGGGATTTTTGGAGGGAGGCGTGTTCTTCCACGAGGCCTTGTTGGTCTTTGAGCTTGTTCAACTCCTTCTACAGGACGCCCTCTTTGCTGTTGAGGGATTTGAGCCCTTTGTTGTTGAGGGATTTGAGCCCTTTGTTGTTGAGGGATTTGAGCCCTTTGCTGTTGAGGGATTTGAGCCCTTTGCTGTTGGTGAATTTGACCTCTTTGTACCTCTTCAAAAATTAATTCTTGTGGTTGTAATTCCCTTGAAGGTACTTCCTAAATAACATTTTTAATTTGTTAAAATAATTATTCAACACTTTTGTATGAAAATATGGATGTACTTACTCTGCCAGCAGTAGCGAGTAGAGACTCGAGTGCAGCATTGGCTTGTTGGGATCTTTGTTGAGATTCTTGACCTTGGAAAGCAGAGGCTAACAAATGAGATGGATCTGATCGCCCTAAAAAGTTAATCATAAATATTTTAGAACTTGACTTTATGTATTTGAATAGACTTTAGTTTTTTCTGTGAATGCATTTATAGTTCTACGAAATAACATATATTTATTTAAAAAATAGAAACCATGCTGATGGTTAAAATTCTATTACACTTTCTTATCAGGAAAAATATGCAACTATATCTGCAAACATTTTCCATACATATGTAATTCTACATACTAATTGCATTCATATAAGAGTAAGGTGTGATGCAACCAATTAATAACCATTAAAATTAATTTCGAAAGTTTGTCATTCATTTACGAAGTATGTATTGCTTTTAACGATAGAAAAAAAAGTTTCATATACACATATATAATTAGGGACTTGAGATCACAATTGAAACAATTATCATTATCAACAAGGGGAGAAAAAAACTTTTCCTATGAAGAAGGAAAAGAGAACGAGAGTAAGGAATTGTGAGTAAGAAACAATAGCATTGTCTCAAGGATACATACACATGTTTAAAAATACTTCCGCCCTTTGTATCAATTAAAGTAATAGTCCTCTGGCACGATGTGTCTTGAGGCTTAAAATCTATTTGATTTAATGTATAATAAACGCATGGGTCATATTATTTGATCAAGAAGTTGTTCATATAAGGAATGAAAATACGTAATATTTAAAGTCAAAATGAGATTGACTTGAGCAAAATACTTACCAGATTTAATGGGAATAGGACGTCCTTTTGCAATGCCATCAACGTTTTCTATATCTTTGAAGGGTCGAGGCCGACGCAGACGAAGACGTTTTTCATCTTGAGCCAAAGTCAGGCCAAAGCATAGAATCGTTAGGCCCTGAAAATAATTGGATATTGAGTATAAAATATAGATTTTTTGAAGGGAGGGTGTTAAGGGAGTACTAGATAAATATCAACATCATCATCTATGCAGGAACGAGTGGCCTTTGTTTTCAACATAACTTGATAAAAAGAAAAGAAAAATGGCTCACATGTACATATATGGGCGTCTCTACCCCACCCATATTGCATCATTACATAATACTACTACTTCATAACGGGATTTTTATGGAATGCAGTTTGAAGTAAGGGAAATATGCCATTTAAATTTGGATAATTTAAAAGCTCATAATTTAATTTATATAAATATATTTTTTTTATCCTAAACTTTTGTTCCTGCTAGATCTTATTTTTCATGACACATCCAGTTGCACACTTTTTTTTTACATTTTTAATGAATGACCACTAAATCACACTCCTCAACCTTTTAATTAGCAAAGTACCACACTTAATAAAATACTATTTATTATGATAATTTCCTTACTAATATAGAAAATCTCATGGTTGCCCCTGATCAGAAACGAAGGATAGCCAAACCAATGTGAGTAAATACAAAACTGAACTCGATATTCTAAATACCATGATGTTTTATATGACAAGGCGAGCTTTTTTTTATTATGATGTGGATCTCGGTTCCCGGCCATATCCTTTTTTTATATGTATGTATATGCCTCTTCTATGCCTTCTAGGTAAAGTAGATATGACGCTTCTACCTTTTAACGTACGTATGTGTGTTTGTACATACATACATCAAAGCCAAGTTGGAGGATGCGTATTTCAAGGGTAGTAATGGGTATGATTCCGGCAAATATTCGTTCTTCATAATTAGATAATGCACCTTGAATGGCTTGTGCCATTATATGTATACCATATATACCTTTCAGATGTAGCTCTTAATAAATGTAATCAATGAAACAATTCTTAATAACTGTGAATTGTTTCACAACCAAAAATATAGACGGTTTCTATAGTTGCCATGTTTCTTATGTAAATGCAGCTAGCAACTAACTCTTTTGCCAAAATTTGTAATTGAACCAAACATTGTTTGATATATCCTCTAAACATTTCATCCTTAGGCAATGTCTTTAGCCTTCAAATCTCTAAAGTAAAACAATTGATATTTATAAGATATTGTTTTTATGCATTTATTATATTTATTTACTTTTAAATCTTTGTTAAATTTGTATGCATCTGAAAAGACATAAAATAGATGGAAGCATCTTACATGATTTAAAACTTTTACAAGAGTGTATGCACAATATTTTACAAATATCTTTCTAAGTCCATGATATAATTAATTCCTTGATTCACATCATGCCATTTATAAGTCTGATTTATATATGTATGTAAGTACATATTTATTTACTCTTCCTTCCAAAAAGGAATACAAAAATAATGAATTCACGCCCTGGGGATCTCTCAGTCTGGATATCCTTCATTGGCCTTATAAATAGTTTTTATATCAAATTGTATATATATATAAATATGTAAAATAAAACGGAGAGCATTTATCATAGCAAATGTGAAACGACAACGATAACATCATGGAATTATTTTGTCAGTCCTGACACTCTTTCTTTTCCACCAAGTACCTAACTTAAATATATACATATTTGCAATGAAGAACGGCCTCGACATTGGCTCAGTATAAGGTGGATGCTCTTTGACGGATGTTTTTGAGAAATGTCAATGAACCTTATGGTCTTTTATTATTAAGCATCAGTCACATTACAGACATATATTTGGAGGGTTGTTGCTTCACTGGATAATGCATAAATCATCTTCAATCTTTTAAGTTCATTCTCTTTTTCTTTTTCAACAAGAAAATAAAGAGGTAAAATGGGAAAACTTTTCAATCTCAACGAGTAGGAATATTCCTGAAAGCAACAACATCCATGGCTTGAACAAAAGTATACAACTACATACATACATACATACATAGATATGGTATGTAAGGGCCCCACCCTCTTTCAATAAAAAAACAAAACAAAATCCGGCCTTGAAAAAACTAAATACCCTCGAACAACTAGTCAAACCATTACTATATGTATATATATATATATATATATATATATATATATATATATATATATATATAGTTACGAATAGTGAGTAAAACAAATGTGATAAAGACAATCTTCCGTTGCTTCCCTCTTCATTTTCTACGAAGGAATCAGTTTTTTTTTTGTTGTTTTTTTAAATTTCCAATTATTCTTGTGAATGTTCTTTTTTTCCTCTTAAATATCCGCAGGCAATAATGCTTACTCTTATAGATTACATCTATCATGGACAACACCTTTAGAAATAGAAAGTACATATGTACATATATAGGTACTGATATCAAATCATAAAAGACCACAGATGTGACCTTCATCAACCTAATGAGTAGATCTAGGTTTGTGTGATGCCCCTGCGTGTGTGTTTTTTTTATTATTTATAAAAATGTATCAGCGTATGAAAGGGAAACGAAAATAATCTCATTTTCAAATGTGTATCAAAATATCAAGACGGTAAAAGTGACTTAGTCATGACTATCGGCCACATTGCAAAAAAAAATATTGAATTGAATTGCTTATAGCAATACTCTGAGGCGTCCGGGTAGCCGGATATATCGGACTGCTCAAGACTGTCAATATAAGGAATTGGCATATTTTTTTTGCTGGTAGATTTTATTATTAGGCTTAATTTAAACAAAAACTATCTACTATTTATAGCAAAAACGAATACCAATGGAATGCGAACTAAACAAAGTATTACTGTAATTATTCTACATACATACCAATCAACAATAGTATACTCTAAAAGTACTTGTGTACCCATCCATTTATCCATTGCCCCTCCCCAAGACTCAGCATTCAATCCATATACCTGTTTGATAAAGTTTCCACATCTTGCCTAACATGCTATTTTGTATTCATTATATTTTGAGCCTCCCTTACAACCATTTTGATATATGCATGTATATGCTCATCTATTGATGAATGTACATAAATTTAAAAAAAATAAAAATTACTATTTTTTTCCACAAAGAGAGAGAGAGAGAGAGAAAAAGAGTTAACCAAATGTAATTTTAATTCTACTCATAGAACATCAAGGTTTTTGTAGTTTTAATAACTACTTTTTTTTTGTTAGTTGAAACACGTACTTGCATATAGTGTAACTGGTTGACATGTCTTCCATTCTAATACTATTACTACTCATCCTCTCTGATTTTTGTATATAAATATATAACAAGGAACTTGATAGCTTAAGACTGATTATAACAATGAGATCATACCGTGGTTCTTTAAGAAAGTTATAATATTACATTATTGTAATTTTAAGTTAGCCTATTGTTTTGGGGAGATATCGGCAATTAAATTTGTCAAAATCAAGTCATGCAACTAGGTATGTCACATTTTTGTAATGTGGATTTAACTAAGGGTATTGAATATTTCTATAGAGCAGGGGTTCCCAAGGGGCGGGCAGCAAATAATTAATTAATGATTTTTAAGATCATTTCCTTCACATAACCTAAAAGGAAGATGAAGTTGCTAAAAATGAGACTTTAGTGGAGGGGGGGGGGAGTTCCTTGGATTTCAACCTTTTTAAAAAAGGGTACAGATGTGCAGAGATTGAGAACCACTAATTTACAGCATTTGCTAAATATAGATAAATATCATAATAGTACCCACATACATTAATATGAGCTACAAATATCCTTTTAGAAAAAAATTTATCTGATTCACCACTTTTACACTGGGCCCACGATACAACTTTTTGAATAAATTGATTTGATTCTATGGGCCTGTATACCTCGAATGTATGAACACCAGGACACTCCCTGCTACAATTCTAGCCTCCAATTTACCGATACCTATATCCCTTCATATTATTTGTAAGTACGTAGATATATCAATCAAAGTATTGATTTATGATTGTCAATATAAACATAGGTACATATGTAGAGTTGCTTATAAATGTATACACCTTGTATCAATGTCTTTTAAACGATTACATCATTATCCACGAAAAAAAAATGTATTTATTTATAATTCTAGAGTAAATATAATACATTCGTTTTTTTCTTCTAAGACTGGAAATTGTAGTCAAACCATGGTGATTACACTATAGATATAGTATGTGTGTAAATAACTCATTGTCAAGAGGACTAAATAAACACATAAAACTTAATTACTTAAATAAATAATCAAAGTGAAAGTTCAAACCTCATCATTACAGCAATAATAATGAATATCTATAAAAATCAACAATGTCTCTGTTGGTGATGGTAGCTTAGTCATAAGTACATATCAACGTTTGTTAGTATGTGACTTGAATCACAAAATGAAGCAAAGGAAATGAATATATGTATATAGAGAGAGGAGATACAAATTTGAAGGTTATAATTTCAAGTTCACATAGTTGTTATGTGGGTACCTAATAATAATAATTATAATTATTATTATACTAATCAAACTAATATTAAAGAAAACTTCACATTTTTTCCAGCATACATAATATCAAATGTACATATCGATATTTTTTCTTCCATTGAGGGGCGTCTATCTTAAGAACATTCATACATAAATATATGTATGTATACTCAAAGGCGGACATCCGTTTTAAAATAGTCCTTCCACATATGTAACACAGTATGTATGTATATCAATATGATGAACTCATCTGTAAGGGTTCATATATGCATTAGGCTGTGGTACTTAATGAGGAGGTGTGGTCATACATTACAGTGGTACTATTTAAAAAAAAATACCAAGTATGATGTCTAAACCCTTGGCCACGGACACTGAATCAACGTGATTGCTCTGGGGGAACATCGTAAAATAATTTAAAAAATTAGGGAACACGGGTCTCCCTTGTTTTTATTTGGTTTTTTTGCAATAAAAACCTTGAAAATAAATATATAAAATTGCAAATATATTTATTTTTCAAGAAGGCACATATCTCGTGGCTAAATTTAGAGGAACTGGCTCAATTATAAAATACGATCCATTAAGGAACAACCCTTTTTTTTTGTTTGTGTGTGGGGATATTTTATAGCTTATGAATAAGTAGCAGTTGTTGAACAACAGAATAGGTAATTGAAGTTACTTCTCATATCATTTATTACCCTGGCTCCTCAAAGTTGATCTTATATTCATACTTAGATAGAATATTTAATCTTAAGATGAATCATTGCAATGCATTTAATTATATATAAGACTCTTCGAAAGTATAATATAAATTAATCATATTTGGAATGAAATTTTTTAAATTACCAATAATTATAAGTGGAAAAGTTTTAAACACAAATTGCATTTCAAATTTAATATGTGTCAATATTATTAAAATAGTAATTTTTCATTGGTAAAATGTAATTAAATGGCTTTCGTAATATCAAATTTAGTACTACACTTGTAGGAATACATTCATAATTACTTACAGCAATCAAAACACTAATTTTAAGCTTTTTATTTGTGAATTTTTACTTTTTATTCATTTTCTTAGCAAATGTGAAATGCCATCTCAAAGAGAGAAGGTTTGAACTGGAAATATATTTTCTAAATAAAATATTAATATTTTGAAGAATACGAAATTTGATAATAGTAAATAATTAATTGCTTTTACTTTAATAATTCTTACAAAGACATTTACAGTCAAAATAGATTGGTCTCAATCAAATCCACAAGTTCACTTTCTTATTTTTTCATGAGACACCAAAACAAGCGTACCGTACTGTGAGGATCATACTGTACTAGCCCTATCAGATATACATAAATAAATATATATAATGTAGGGTGACCAACCGTCCTCTGGATATTATTTGAACAAATCCTCTTATGTCCCGGTATTTTTTTATAAATCAGAAAATATCCGGTGATCCCTAACTTTTTTCCTTACAGATCCTCTTCCTACATTTAACTGGCAATGATCCAAGAGTAACAGATTTTTTTTTGGCCCACGGCTGTAAATTACTTACCGACTCTTCCCTAAAATATATACTATCAAAACATAAATGCCTTATATAGGTATACATATATTTATATATACATATACCTACTGATGTAATTCATTTGTTATCCAAACTCTGCAAAAATATGAATATAAATTGTATATTGTACATATATGTATGTATATAAAAACCCTATTTTAAGTAAATATGTTTTCCTGATTCAATGACCTTCTTATGTCAATTCATAATGATCCCTATTTTGTATGTAGATACATAATATTGCTAAAAATAAATAATATTTATGTACTACATATGGATACGTATTCAAATGAGGATGATGAAATATGTAATGTATTCAAGGGATTGATAAAAGTATTGACAATTTTTGTTATGATATCTATACCATACTAAACTATAATTTAATAGCGGGATTCCAACTATAAATATTGTTTTAAGTAAAAGGAAAGGTAAGGACTTGAACTCGAGTCCGTATTATGAAGACTTAATACTCGATCTCAAAATGAAAGACTTGAAACTTGACTTGGATTTTAAAACTAAGACTCAAGTTTTGACTCTGAACCATTTTTAAAAGATTTTCTATGAATAAACTCATTTTTTTCATTGGATATATTGGATATATATATATACGTATATAAAGTACTCTTCAAGGTATCTTTTATATAACTCTATTTGAGTCCAATTCTTATTACTTGATCATACTTACTATGACAGATAATAATTATTAATCATATATTCAACTCCAAGCTGACACAATTTAATAAAGTTCTACAAAACTCGGGTATGTTTTCAGACCATGTCATACCATGTGCATATATTTAGAATCAGCTATTCACAGATACAACAAGGTTTTGAAATGAGAACCCCAAATAAATATGAGGACTCCGAGTGAACTTGATCAAAATAATTAAGGACTTGAAATTAATTTCAAAGACTTGAGACTCGATACCAAAAACTTTGGACTTGGAATATATGGAGGAACTTTCTCCCACCTCTGGGTATATGTAATTTTGATAAGGATTTGATTCGTGACATCAAATGATATGTTCTACCTAGAGGAACAAAGAAGTGTCAATAAAGATTTATTTGTAGGTATATACATATGTAATTATGTATCTAAAATCTACATACATGTTATTATCTAGGTCATTGAATTCTCAAGGATACTCTGAGAGATGTTTCTTTTTTGTATGTATTCTGTTAACAAAAAAATGCACTTTAAATCTACCTACATACCCGTACAATTTGATAAAAACGTCTAATAACACCTTTTTTATTTATTACTTAAGTGTGCTCATGCTAGATATGTAGAAACTGACTCATTCTAAAGTTTAAATATGACCACCTACCACCTCCACAATTTAGAATACATATATGCATACATTCATGCAATGAAAATGTGACGCATCACAACAAACATTTGAAAAAAAGTACATTTAAGAGAGTTAAATTATTCATGCATTTAATGGTCAAGGAACTTTTTTTTAAATTTGCTTAATCACTCCTGCTGCTATAATGGATGCAAATGTCTTTATATTATCCTATATTGTATTAAGTAAGAACTAATTAATATTTCAAAAGATTCACTCCTTTTTTGTGTGTGTGTGGATGAAATGTAATGATTATGATTTTGCCACAATGTGGAAAGTTTACAAAAAAAAAGTAGACAAATGTGAATATTAAAACTAATTAGACCAATATATATATATATATATATATCCTGGTCAACTACATATATAATGATACATAGTATTGAATACACCTCTCATATATAAGATCCAAGCCATCAAGTACAAAAAAAAGTCCCAATTCCAAATAATGATACAAACTTGTTATTTAGAATCTGCTTTAATATGTGAATACCGAAGATGTGACATTGGGTAAAAGTGTTATAGCTTAACAAAATACAGGGTGAGACAGAATTAAAAGGTTTAACATCATTGTAAAATATACAAGTTCTGAAAAAATAATATTCTTTATTAAGTCATTAAAGGTGAGTATTAGCCCCAGGTTTGAGTAAAGTTTCATTCAAAGTGACTTCCTATATACATTTTTGACTACAGACCGGAGCTTTTACGAACCACTTCTTTAAGGATTTTATCATATTTTTATGGCAACAATTGGCAAGCTCTGGATGGATGTGATTTATAATTGATCATCCTCTTGACCTGCTTCTATGTACATACATGGAGAAGTCAAAGAGTGACAATTGAGGTGATTTTGAGTAATTCTGGACGACGTTCAATTGTTTATTGGGGTTTTTCAAATCAACGTCCCTCTTACTCCCCACCCCACCCAAAAAAATTATCCTGACAGGTTTGGACCAATTTGACCATATGTTTTAAAGCCTTATCATACTTAAAGCATGGGCATACAGGAATTGTAGTATTTATCAAGGGCAGCACTGCTATTTCAAGGAACTCCATATTAGAGCTCGACTGATAAAAATTTTTTTGAAACCGATGCCAATATCAATTAATTCTTTTATTACCATAATTCAAAATTTAAATGATATTTTTCTTTTTTTTTCATAAAGGCAATTTGCGGAAATCTAAAAGGTACTTTTCTAAAATAAAAGGAAATTTAATTCATATTTCAAATGTATTACGTATATTGGAAGTAATCAGCATTGAATGCCGTTTACAATTACTATCAAAATGCAAACAGTCGGTAAGCCAATTAGTCGATCAAGCTATACTCTATATAAGTAAGTATGCATGAATTAATCGGGTGAAATAAAAAATCAATCCTACTACCACTCATTTAAACGACCTTTGTAATAAATACATATTTTGTAGCATTAAATTAAAAAAAATTCAAAACATAAAACACTTATAATAGATTTACAAACAATTAATATTTTTATTAAAAACTTTCTTTTGGGGCGATAAACAGACGTATCCTTAAAAAAAAAAACATTACCAAGATGATTTACATCAATTGAACAATATTTTGGTGTGTTAGTGTTCTTTTAAATGGGTGGATGTCTTATATACATTGAATAAGGACATGTCATCTGATGTCTTAATATAATAATAATTATTGTACATTACGTTTTACAAATTTTGGAATTGCTTTAATATAAATACGCATACAGGCTTTTGTTAAAACTTTGATAAAGGATGGTATCTACTTCTATATAGGTACATTCAAACATGGACACAAATACATATATATGCCTACTCATTATTTGTATCTAAATACATAGAATGTAAACTCCCGATAAGAAAGGAGGACAATACCTACATATGTTATTGTATACAAAATCAGAAACGTATGAACAAGGACAGACAATGATCCGTCTTTTTAATGCTCCTATTTATCTTTGTACATATGTAAATGGGGTTTAAGACACAGGGTATGTCCTTCTATGTATAGAGTAAGAACTAACTACCACCAGATTACCTACCTGTAAATGATCATTATACTTTTCAAGGGATTCAATTGTAGGATATGTTTATGAGTGAGTTATGTGTATGTTCATATGTACATACACTAGCAATTTATCTTATTAAATAAATAAGTATAATAATTTTCTTACTATTCATTCTGTTTCGGCAAGTTGTTGTAACCTTAGGAAAAAGTAAATCATTTCAAATTGTTCATTTCTCAATCTTGGTTTTTCCTCCTTTCCTTTGTTTTATGTACATAATATTATATGTATATTAGTGTATGCAGGTAGATTTAAAAAGTCCTTGTCTCCTAAGGAAGAGAAGTACATACTTACTAAATGTATGAAAAATCAGAAACCATTACAACTGGGCCTTTATTCTGGATATGAAAGATAATCCATAGCCATAAAATTTGCACCAGAATTGTTCCTATAATGGAAAAAAAATATTGATCCACAAAAACCGGACATTTCTATCAACTTGTCTTATATATATTTGATAAAAACTGATTTTAAGGAACAATATTTTTTATAATAATGGAGTTCATTTCACGTTTGGTATTATTTTGTTCCTTATCTCCCTTACTTTAGGAAACTCCTGGCAACCCATTTCCATTATAGAATCATCATAGATGTACATTGCTCGATACATCAATGTCTTGATTCAGTTATTATTATTCGTTCAGTCATTTAATGCAGTAAAAACGTTTACAAATCAATTACTTCAACATTCCTGCGGTTTGATCCTGAAGTAATTGAATAAGAGGTAATTGTAGGTAAAGGCTAGTGCTTCTTTAAGCTCATAGATGAACTTGACAAAAGAGTACGTGCTGATTTATTTTATAGTTTGTGACAAATACAACTTAAATCAATCAAACACAAAGAAGGATAAACTAAACAGTCCACCACGCCCTTTGTATACATAACTTATGACCCACTATGAATATGGCTTTTACAAGCAGGATGCAACGTGGTCATTGTTGACCAGTCATTTAACAAATAAAAAAAACAATTAATTCTAAATAAAGAATAAAAAGATACATTATTTTGGAATATAAACGCTTATTATTATTTTATTGAATATTTTTTTTAAAGCACAATTATTGCTCTAAACAAATTCCATATCTTTGCTTTAAGTTATCATAAGTCAAATTTGTAGTTTGATTAGCCAAGGCCATAGGAACATGACTTTGCACAAAACAAATTGAGATAATTATACACTGCACAATTTTTACTAAAACAAAGAAATATTTAATTTTTTAGCATTGAAAAAATATGAAATAAAAACAAATAACACATACACACACACAAAAAAAAAAAAATTCAAATTTAAATGTCATCATCATCATCATTTTCCGCACATTCTTGAAATCTTCATAGAGTTATGATGACTTAGAAATAGCATTATAAAAACTTTTTTATACGATTCATATGATCACTTATCCTTGAATTTTTACATGTAGGTAGAGTATGTAGGCACATCATTCATGATTGCATTATGAATAAGAATATTATGGCTTATTAAGTTATATTGACATTTTCAGAAAATGTAGTACAAATAGCTAGGTAGGTATAAATGCATTCTCTGTGACCTTTTCCCCTGTTATTAATGAGAGTCACAACATATATATTCAAAATAGATATAAAATTAAACCATTTACATAAATGTAAACATCTATGTATGTAGATAGTTTGTTAGATTACGTATACTAAAATCAGTAAGTCACAACGTTCTTTTTGAGATGCAAAGATATTTCAAGGTTTCTTCATAAATTAATTCAAGAAGATGGGTGTCTACTACCATGAAGATTTCATCTCAGTCATACATGAAGAGGCTGCTAGTAATTTCAATCCCTTAAAGCAAACTTTTTATTAGTTTTTCCGAAATAGGGGAACCAGCTTTTCATTGAATAGTCAGCTACTTGTTTTAATATGTACAAAATGAATTGATAGACAATAATTATTTTTCTTATTAAATCCAGCTTTTAATAAATACAATCCTTCGATTCAAAATTTGATTTTAATAAATACAATATGAAATTAAAATATTTACCCTACATAGTACTAAAGTATGAAACTGCTCATGTGAGTACCTACATATTTATTTTTTAAGAAGGGAGGTAAATAGTTATTTCTTTCTCTGCTTTCTGTTATTTTGACCCATTTTCTATGCTACTATGTACATCATATGAATGTCTGACAATAGTAATTTCCATTTAAATAGATTTTATGCTCTGCTTTGTTGTGTAATTATAGAATTAAGGCAAAAAAAAAAAAGTTGACGATAGATAAAATCACTAAAAATACAAAATATGTCATCCATTGATTGCTCTTTTAAAAAGTATAGAATATATTAATCTAAATATATCTAAATAGTTCCAAAAGTAAGAAAAATAATGATCAAAACAAATTAAACAAGGGAATAAGGTACCTAATTATAATCCCTTGATTGATTTTTAAGCCTCACAAAACAAAAACCTTAGTCACCCTATAAAATTGTATCTCCTGTCTTTTAGATGCAACAATAATTTAGATGGTTATTAGGAAGTAACCACAGATAATCAAATATGAATCCTTATGTATACCCGAGGCTATATTGAACTAAAAATAAAATATTTTGTTTTTGGCACATGAATTAATCTCCCTCTATAAATCCACAAAATTTAAGACCTCTAAAATGATTTATTGTCGCATTGATTCATTTGCTATAATGGAGTCCAATAAAAAAGTTTATTGTTTTATTTGTAATTACATCTACTGCAACGAATTAATTGTTCCGAATAACCATTACAAATCAATGGACTGTACATGTTTATCTAAACAAGGACTATCCATTTCTTAGTTTACACATCACTTCAATCAAAATTATACGTAAATCAATGAAGCGGTCTACATAAAATTAAGAAAGGGATTTTTTATGAACTTATTTCATAACTTAAGTGGTAATGAGTTTCGTAACTATTTACCAATTCTTAAGCTAGATACCTCAAAGTTCAGGCAAGACTATATTTCATATTTCTAAAATTTACATATGAAATAAATTTTATTCATAAACACCAAGGGTACAAGATAAAGTCGAGCAAAAAATGAAATTGAATACATGATATTGTAATGTTACTAGTAATACTAATGGCACTTGGAGTTAAAAAACCAGTAGCCTAAGTTGTATTGATACTATACAGTCAACAATATTTTGATATAAGCCTTTATTTAGCACTGACTTGGCTTGAGTCTCTTCACAAAAATTAAGATGGGTACATTAATGATTTTAGTAATTTCTTTACAAGACCCAAAGTTCCCTTTTTTTTCAAACTAATCCCTTCAAACTCTAGACTTAAGTGTTATAATTTTAAGTACAACACTTTTCTACAAAATACTATTTTAGAGAAATGCTAGGAATATATCATAAAGTAAAAAAAAAACACTTGAATTTACAGGTGCACTGACTCTTGGGGTAGAAAAAAAATAGCTTATGTCCTTTGCAGTGTCTCAAAAGGAGTCAAAAAATCAACTTAATCCATTTTGTAGTTTGGGCTGAAAAGATGCTATTATAACCCCCTTACTGTTATTATACGTATATAATACTGATTTAATTTAAAAAAAAAAAAAAATCGCCGACTCTTGCTTGAATCATATAAAAAATGAAAGCTTGTCAATTTTGTTACTCCCCTCAAATGGTTTAAAACATAGTATTTATATCAAGAGCAAAGAAAATACAAAATATGTAAACCAGAGTCAAAATGACATCTTCACTATGAAAAATGATAGAAAACCATTTTCTCCCTGTGGTTATGACTGTTTATAAGCAAAATATATGTATATACATACACATTTATATAACCTCCCATCACTTTTAGCCAAAGGAAATCTGTTTTTATTTTTTAATTATTTCGTTTCTTCATTACTATATGTATAGTTTAAACATAAATATATCTTTATGTGAATATGAAGAAAAAAATAAATAATGTCATTAATATTATTTTATACATAAATAAATACAAAATTATTTCACAACTTTTAAATGTGTTTATTTATTGTTATACCCTGGGTTATATAATATATGTAACATAAATGGCCTTTTGACATTTGAAAAAAAAAAAAAAATTCCTTAAAAGAAAATAAACTCTCGGTGTCTTAATGGTTATTTTATGTAACAAGAAAACTATTAATGCGAGGAGGGAAAGAAGTGACAAAAGGATAGATAAAATTTTACATAATAATAACACTATGACTAGAACCATATAATATGTATATATTTTTAAATGGTTTTCGAGGCTAAAAAAGTCATTATATGTATGTATATGTATATAAATTTCAAAAATTATTATTATTTAATAATAGAAATATGAACTCTAGGCTATGTGAGGAGACATATGTACATACATAACTCTTGTTTGAGATGAGAAAAGTGAGGGGTTTTTTTTGAATGGAGAATTTATATTCTAATAAATAACAAAATGTACTCTATTCTATAAAAATTATAATATACTGTAGATTTATGAAGTTTATTAAATAATGTTGATTTTTTTTAAATCGATTACATAACTGATGACATTATTCATGAATATGTGTTTATAAAATTTAAATGATTACTTTATGTTCTGAAAAAGAAAACAAATCATATTTATTCTACCTAGACTCTATAAAAAAGTATATTTATGGATTACTAACAATGCATTAGCGGAGTTATAATTTATATAAATAATGTCCAAGATTTCTTCATTGCCTTTTTAACCATTTTCTTCAAAATGAGAAAGAAAAAGGACTTGAAATTGACTGGTAATTAGCCAATTAAGCCCTATACTCTCCAAAAGTTGGATTATAATATTATATATTCAATAATGGGGATATAACCGACCTAACTAACTTTGATTTGAGTTCAAATAATCAACTTTTGGACAATAATAAGAGAGAATAGTTAACGAATCAAGAGCTAACAAACAATAACATTGTGATCGTGATGTGTCACAAGGAAAATTTAGAAGCTCGAGTACTCACGAGTTTTAAAAAGGACAGCTTGAGTAATTCCGAGTTTTAGTCGTAACTCATTGTCGAACTCGTCACTCGAATAATTAAATGTTTCGTAAATACAAATTATTGTTTGTGAAAAAACTCAATACTCATGGAAAATATATGTACGTAATGATTTAGTTTTATTGAAGTTAAAAGCTACTTGGTTATTTCACTTGCCATGAGTGCTCGACAAGTGTCCACAACATTAAAAATCTCTTGTATACCCCCCCCCCCTTTAGAAATTTTTTTAACATTCAGACTCCCTTCTAATGTACAGTATTCCCTTCTTTCCAAGAGAAAAGGATCTATACCTTTTTAAGTTCAATATGGGAATAAATAATAAAAAACAATATTCAGGAAATTTAACATAATAATACATTTTATAATTAATGAAAATAAAAAAGTAAGGTGAGACAAGGAAGTTTCAAAGAGGATACAGCAATGGAGTGAGTGGGTGAATGAATACATAAAAAAAGCAAAGGATGAATATTGAGGACCAATAGTACTTGTAATCGATGATGCTCCGGCACACTCCAGGATGTTTTGAATGAGAAGAGTTTTCAACTTACAAACCCTTACAGTCCTATAACCAATCCAATTGAACATATTTGGTCAATATTGAAACCCTTTGTGAAAAAAGAATTAGCTAGAAAAATTGAGAATATTTTAAATGCTGAAATAAATGAATTAAGTATTTCGGATCAAAGATCAAGAGCTCTGGAACAATAAATTGAAGAAGGATGAATTTTGTTGACATGAGTTTCTAATAAATTTATTATTATATTAAATTTCATGAATATTGTTCTTTATTATCTATTCCCATATTAAACTTGAAAAGATATGGATAATAATTTGACGCAAGACAGCTCGCCAGATATTGATGGCACATAACTTGTAAAGGAAAAACCATTTCCACCAAACAATGAGAGCAATATGGCACTTTTGACCCTCCTTCAAGAGAAAAAGCTGTTACAAAATTATCCTAACCTGAGAATTGCAATAAAAATCTCTTCTATTCGCCACGTTATTGTAACTGCTACTGAAAGAAGCTTCCCTCAGCTCAAACTGATTAAAAATTATGAAAGACCGTCTTAGTTTGACTTGACATTATAAGGATAAACTATATGGTAGATGACCTTGCTTAAAAAAAGACCAAAAGAGTAAAGTTGTTGGAGGTAATGTAAAATTGAGGAACTGCTGTGCTTGTATTAGTTTAAGCTAAGGCTATGTAAAAACATCACATTCTAGGACCACCTCTTTATTTATCAAATAAAATATTTTTATTTGAATTCTTATCATTTTTTATACTCCATTATCTTATTTTATTCAATGTATTGTTTATGCATACTGTATTTATATGCTAATTTATGTCTCTTGATCACATTTTTTTATTTTGGAAATATTTAAATTTAATACTTTATGAAGGGGTTTTATAGTTATATTTTATATATGTATTCTGTTATATTTTGTATTTGTTTCTTAAATTTCTAAATATTTTGTATGTTTAATATCTTTATTGATATAAAAATCAGTTTTTTGTACACTAGCAATGGGATTTAGTTTAATGTAAGGGATCACAACCTAAAACCTTGCCTATAACACCAAATTAGTTTGATTAGAACCATGCTTGTGGTCTTTTAATATGACTTAAATGGACATATTGAAGTAAATTCAATAAATAGTGCTCTAATACAACAAATCATAAAGAAATTATTACAAATATTTACAATTAAGTAAAATATGCATACATAGTATATAATTTGTAGCAAGCCTGAAGAAAGATAAACAAAGATTTGCATTCAGTAGAATTAATTGTTCAGAGGGCACAATATACAATCAGAGGGCATATATATCTCTTGAGCGATGAAATACTTCCGTAACCGCCGTAAAGAGTCCACCTCAAAATTGGATTCTAAAAGTAATCTACTTTTAGATCGATTAGGTAATTTCGTCATTCTTTTTAAATTTAGAGTGTTACGTCATCTTAAGTACTTTAACTTTTTTTAACTTTAACAAAAAAAAACTACTCATAACGCTTAAAAGTGCTCTTTTTGTTGGACTAGAAGGTATTTCTATATCATATCCATGATCAGCAACTGCCTGTTTTTAAAATGAAAGTCGGCTTCTTTTAATTTTTGTACTCATTAAAACATAAAAATCGATTTTTTTGTCGATTATCAAATAAATAATCGTTTTCTTGACACACGAGTCGAGTTGTCGAATGTTTTTTTGCTTATTTCATGAAAATTGAGTATTGAAAAGTGAGCTTTACTCGTAACACATAACGGATTGTGGACAGACTCACAAGATTATGAATAATTAAGTCTAGTGAATAACAATCAAGTAAATTACTTATTTAACTATTAGTATTTTGATGACAATTTAGCTACAATAATACTCGGACTTGCCGAGATAAATGTTAAAATTCCATTGAGGATATAGGAAGACTATATTGTAATATGGGGTCTAAGGTGAAAGGCGACAATTACATAATATACGGGAAATATCAAGAGGTACCGAATTGCAATGGAATGCAATATATTTAGGTAGGAATGTAAATAATATGCAAAATGCCACGTGCGAGATTTTGTTGTGGAGTTGGCACTTCGAATGGTACTTTTTGTTTTCCAAAGCTGCTATCATTTTTCCTTTATTACTGAGGAGAGAACATCTACCTGATAGTAAAGATCTCGCATGAAGAAAATCATGCATTAAGGTTAATAAAGCAAATAAAATGTAAACAAAAAGGGCTCAAGTCCTCGTATAATTATTATTAGTTAAAAATATATAATTTCCTGACTTTAATTTCAGTTAATTTTTTGCCTCTCGTCCATGGTATACATAATGTTATTATTTATTATTGATGTCCTCATTTGTATATATAAAGGAGAGTAGCAGCTTGTAGCTCAGTAAAACATCATGACAGCTCAAGCTGCTTCTCTTTCAACATTCATCAAATTGTCAGAGTTACCAAGTTGATTTTCTCTTTCTTTGATTCTTACAAGCCCGATTTGCATATTATTTACATTCCTATATATAGGTCAGTATATCAATAGAAAGTAAACTTATTTCTTCGTAAAGATAATTATCAATCAAGGCTAGTCTTTAAATCCTTCAAAGAATTAGTATTAAATGGGACTATTAACTAATGCAGTTTACAAGTAAATTGAACATTAATTGTTCTTTCTATTAATTTAATTTTTTGAAGAGTCCTGTGCAACATTTTATTTTTCTAGGAAACTATCAGCAAGAGTTATATTATTTATTTTCATGATAAGAAAAATGAGTTTGAATGGCAAAGTAACAAGGTCGAAAATATTATTTTCAAATAATAACTGATATGAAATTTTCTTACAACAATAGTCATACAAAAATTATCCTTTATGCCGTAACTGTTTTAATAGAGCCTTGTCACTAACTTAACTAAATTCTATAATAAATCAAAAGTGAAGCCATGTTGGAGGCATATACTACCCTATCATGATTTTGAAAAGAGTGTTAAATTTATTACATGAAATAATTAATATAACTTTATGAGTGAAGCATCTCCTATTTATATTCTAACTCTACCACAAGAAAGAAATATCTATTTTTATATCAGGTGGATGAAACAAAAACACATAAATTGTCATATTTCAAAATTATTAAAATGTCAGTTGGGTCCTTTTGTGGTGATAGGACTTCTTTATTCAATAAAATAGAAAAAATTCCATAAGATCTTAAGGAAACTTAATCAAATAGCTTTAAAAAAGGGAAAAAAAGTAATAATAACAAGAACGAAACACAACTTTTAAATACAACTTGATGTCCAAGAGAAACTGGGATATTTAAATCAAATTAATTTAATGAATATCAATAACTATAAGAAATAATGTGTGCTAAATGTGCCACATATTAGGGCAAGAGAAAGAGAATTTTGATAGACGATAAAGGTTGAAACCCTTTTATTTGTCGGTTTCAAATGCACGGCAGTGATTCATTATTTTTCTAAATATTAAAGAAACAGAGTTTTTTATTCATTATACTCCCAAAATGGCTGAATGCCAACAATAATGACGTCACATGAAAATGCTCTATATTTATACAAAAAGAAAAAACATGCCTGTATCCTATAAAACAACATGCCAGGGATAACCATCGTCATTTGCATGATCTACAAATGAAATCATTCATGGTATGATCCTCTTCATGTCTCTATACTGAATGAACCAAGTACACAAAAGTATAATTGTATATACATATATGTACATGTTAAAAACAATCAGATCCTTAGCCTTGAATTCGATTTTTCCCACAAAGACGTATGAAGTACAAATGAATTTAAATCAAGACATACAGAGCACAAAGCTTCTAAATAGACAATGAAGCACACATAAAATATTATTTTCATATTATAAAAAAACATCGTAGGTAATTGTTTTGCTCCAAAAACATCACAATTGTATTAAATAGAACTAATTAACTTCTTTATACCAGTTTCAAACAATTAAAACATGGATAGAGATAGAGGCAGTGAGGTGGTGGAGGGATTCACATCCCAAGCAAATCTATGTACAAAGACAAAATAACAGTAAACCACGAAGAAAAAGATGCTTTAAATATGGGTGGAGACGCATTTACATCTGTTCATGACTTATGTATGTAGATACCTCATTCTAAAACGGGTTGAGTAAACAAAAAGACTTACAAAGTATGTAGGGATTTAAGTTATTTCTTGATTTACCTTAGAACTCTATTCGAATATTTATCCATTCCCAAAGTAATGATTTAATTAACCCTAAAATGCAGGAAGAACGTGTTTTTTATGCATATTCAATAACTTATTTTTTTTTTAAAAGAAAAAAAAACAATTAAGAAAATGTCTAAAGAAATACCCATGGACTAAATATATCTTGAAAAAAAAATCTGTTAAAAAATGATTATATTTTTTCAATTAAAAGTGCTTACATAAATAGGAAATACTTTTTCAAAGAAACAAAAAAAGGTTTTAATAATGATAATATAAGATAGACTATATTGAATGCCTACTTATCTTATACAAGTAAGTATGAAGAGGAAAGGCCTCCAAAGCTTAGAATTAGTTTAAAAAATAATGATAATTATATATACATATATTTTTAACCTTTGAAAGGCATTGAAAGAATACCAAGTCTCTTTTTTTTTCAATTCAAGGTCAATATTATTATTCTTTAAAAAAAATAATAATTCATGAATTCAATGATAAACACAATGTGTAATAATTATAATAAGGAAAACGAGGGGCCAATGGAATCTAATGAGGGATAAAGGATATTTCATTACATTGTATGAATTTCTTTTATTTTAATCAATTTTATTGGATATGCCACCCATAGGGACGTCATATTGGCGTTATAGCTATTGTGTAGTATGCCTATTTATCAAATAAAATAGACAAATTTCCAAATAAAAGTCTTAAGAAAATGTCATAAAAGGGCACTAAAAAGGAAAATATATATATATAAATTGTTGTGTTTACATATTTAAGGGCAGGGGTCTTAACATTCCTCCATGTAAGAGTCACATTGGCTTTATAAATAAGTAATGCACAATATGAGAGGTCTAAAGATATTCAAGGGCCCTAAGTTGGAGAAACTTCTAATAACACATTGTTTTCAACTGGTGTCTTAAAACAAAACTACATTGTGATAAACTGTGTCATGGAAAAGGAAATGAACAAAAAAAATAGAAATAAGAAGATTCAGAAACTTATATAACCAAAGAAATAATCAATTTTAAATTTTGATTTAACCCTTTATTCTTATTTTAATTCAATTCTCAACATTCCCTTTTATACTACAAGCACCCGGATATATTTTTATAAATTTATAACAATCTAACCAAACGTTTTATCTAAAAAAATGAATTACTCAGGCAATAAATGACGACTAATTACCTTAATCTGTATAAATAAAGTGCTTATATTGTTGTAAAAGGCCTATGTTTTCTCCAAAATAGCCTACTTTTATAGTGTTAACGTCACGTGTAAACACTATAAAATACTGCTTGACAATTTTTTTGGAGAAACTACATTTCTTTTCTTAAAACACAGGAATTTCTTAAAATTTTGTTTGAATCAGTTTTTGAGGCTTTTTTTTCCTTTTTCCTTTTTCTTTTTTTTCTCTCCCATTTTTACACGATAAACTTGACAGCACTGTAGTACTCTGAAAAACATAACTAAAAAGTTAGGTTGTTCGGTATACCGATATTAAAGTTGTACAGGTGTATTAAGGCATTTAAAATAAAACTATGATAAATTGGTATTTCCAGTACTATTACGTCATAAAAATATTCAACAGGTATAACAAAAATAATAGTCAAACTACTGAACTAAAAGTCTTAAGGAAATCTCATGTAATGGGTTCAAAAAGAAGAAAAAAACTTGAACAAGAAATTGTTGTATTTCCATATAAAAGGGTATGGGTTTTCACCCTTTTTCCATGTAAGGAACACATAAGCATTCCAAATACATGACATATATGAGGACCACATTATTGATTTTTATTCCATATCTAAGGATATTCAAGGACCGTAGGTAAAAGACCCATGTAATGATGCATTATTTTTCATCCGGTGTACCGCGAAACAATACTATGTTGTGAGACACCTCCCCCTTCAAAAAACTAAAAAAATACCTCAATTTTGTAAGTGCATATGAATAGCTTTTAACAAATTGTCACATTATATTTTTAAGTCGAAAAAGTGTCCAAGTACCGATATCAATTGCTGATTCAAACATATTGGTGTCGCGACAACCTTATGTATAAAGGTGTACAAATAAAATGGAGAAAAAGTAGAATGAAAAAAAAAAGAAGAAGAAGATTAGCGAATTTAATTTAGTTATTTTTTTTGCTTTTATAAAACATATCTTTCCATCCATCAAACATCATATACTATATATCTAATCAACCCAATGTAGAACATTTAAAAGCCTTGCTATTTGTATGGTTGTATACACCTTTAAAAAGACAGTCACGTATGTGTCTACCCGTCATCATCATCATCACAACTATGTATAATAATTTAAACAATAACTAAAGGGTTTATCTCACCGATTAAAATCCAAAAAAAATTTGATCCTATATATTTTTTTAGGTTAATTTTATGATGATGATTATCCTCATCACTTCCTTAAAAGTTCGTGGCAAAGGAGACGGAAAATAACATATCTACATACATAGATACATAGGCATAAGATTAATTGTAATATGATCTTTATTTACTTTGATATATGTTTTGTTTTAGTGTGTATATGTATTTAAAAATTTAAATATTTTTATGAGGGATTATGGTTGATGAATAGTCATGCAAATGAAGTGTTATAAAGATAAGTACAATCATAGCTAACTGGCTTTACTCTTTGTATGGTAGAATCAATTTGATGCATAGTATTTCAATTAGAAGATCTGAATCAAGCAATAAATATACATATGTTATTTACTAAATATAGTCCATGTGTAAAATAATCCCCACTGCTGTTAATATACATATATATCACAAAGTATCACAGTAGCTCTGCAGAGATATTCCATGGGACAGTCCCATCGAAATAAAAAATATAGAATTGTTAAGATAAAATTAAAACCGAGGCAGCTGAAAAAAAATTTAAGCTCTCAAATTGTAGTAGCTATGATCATTTGTTTTCTCAGCTCACAGGGCTTTTAAAAAAAATCGTTTGTTATGGCACAACTTCATCACTTTATGTTGTTTAATTCTATGGACAGTTTCTACATATTGTAGCAACGTGACTATATTTTATTCAAATTCCTAGTTCAGAAAAATATTCTCAATAGTTTTTAATGTTTTGTATTTGTAAGGATATTTAGAATAAAGAATAAAGTTCATTAAGAAAATATATGCAAAAATTATTGTTTTTAATTTAGTTAAATTATTTTTGGGCTAGAATATTATACAGGAAACAAAATAGTCTACAATCAAATATCAAAGCATATTCAGTGGTTTTTACACCATATTAGTTAGATCTTGTGCTATGAGATAAAGGAAGTGTAAGGATATTACTTTTTATTTGCAGTACTGCTATAAAATATTTATATACTAGTTACATTCATTTTAAGAAGGAAGGATTAAATTGTAAATATATTATCCATTGCAAATTTAGTGGTTTACAAAATTGAATGAAATATATTCAAATTTCACATTTTTTATGATTGTCAAATGAAAAAGTGACCATGAAGCACTCATATTATAAAGTGTTTTTCGTGGTCAAGGGATCAAAAAAGCGCCACAATAGATATTTGTAATTCCCAAAAGTACAAATTTTGTATTTTTTTATATATAATATAAAGTTATCAAAGAACGAGATTTTCTATACATTTCGAATAAAAGCAACATTTATGCTGAAATTGAGAAATTGTTCACATCTGCATTTGATTGTATGTGCTTGTACCCATTTAAGAAATATTTGTATGTGGAACACTCAATTGCTAGCCTCATTCTAGCATATCCATATTATTTAGGGTAAAAAATATAGGGAATTTTAGATATGCTATTAAAATTCTAAATCGAATGATTGGATCTTGATTAATAGGTTAGTTATGTATCTAGAGAAATAAACCACAGATTCTCCAAATTTTAAAAAATGTAGTCTGGAATATTCATTTGAACGTTTTTGGTTTCAATTTGGTGACAACTTAAAAGCAAAAACATCTATTTCTATCGGAATCCCCAAAAAAATTAAATTCAAATTTCCCAGCATTTTTTTTTTGTCTTTGCTCAAAGTAAAGATACATCGCGAGTATGTTTAATACCCAATAAATATAACATCGTAAGGGATATGAGCAATACATGCATTTGATATTGATTTATAGAATTCACAAAAATATTAATGAACATGTTGCATGCTAAAAAAAATCCGTGGGTGGACCAACTACATGTAACATCCATTCCACATCTGACTGTTGTATACCAGTGCATGATTTTCCATTGTATTTAAGTATATACCTATCAACAGTGTTTTAGGATTTTGTGTGATCATTTGAATGGACCAGAAGCAAGGATTCACTTTTAGAATTTATGTATGTGCAATGGTAATATATATATAGAACCTAACTGATGCGAATGAACATTTAGGATAAGTACATTATCACAGAATACACTTTAAAAAAAACCCAAGAGAACATAACACACAATAAAATTTTGACATATGTTCAATGTTTAATGAAGCTAAAATACAAGATAATTCAAATGATCTTCCTCCTTTGAAGATGCTTCCGAGTTCCTTCTCTTCTAATCAAGAACATTTTCTTGACATTTTAATTGCATGGACAGACAGTATGTTTGGTTATGTACATACCTTTCAATTTCCCTCTGATTGAAACTTCCATATTAATTATGTTTTATTAAATCTAAGGAATTTCAATTGGGAGCTGGTTCCCAATGAATTTATCTTGACAGGTCTTGTAACTAATCATCATGGGCCAGTGTGCAAAAGTGTCACTTTAAAAATGATATTCATGATATTATATGTATGCATTTATATAATTATCCATATTTGACAAATACTTTAAGGAAATATTATTCAATAGCTTTTATAAATTAAATCTTCGATAAAAAAAATGTAACCTATAAGTATTTATGGAATTCTTGATTTTGAAAACTTTTAGGGTTGGTATTTCACAAAAACTTGTTATCCCTTGACTCTGGACCCCTGCCATGTTAAGTATAGTAAAAAAATAGCTTAGCATTTGTGTATAAAATTGCTTTGTAATCTACATGGTTTGCTATCTATCTATCATTGTACATACATAAATATCCATAGAAACAAATCTTAAATGGTACTCATCAATTATCAACAAAACTCATAACTAAAAACGTGAAATAAATTAAGTCTCAGTTAATGTTCATTAGCAAATAAAAAAAAAACCCAATTTTTTTAGAGGAATGACTCTTCCATGATGTGATTTTGAATACCAATTACAAATGTATGTAAGTAACTATGTTATATGTATATATTTAACATACTACATAGATACGTAGCAGGGGTTTTATGAAAGAGGGAGGAAACCCAAAATGAAGGAACTTTGTCGATTCATCTTGATCAAAAATGAGCGATCCTCTCATTCATTTTAACTTCATGATAATACCTACCAATAAAAGTGTTAAGAGGATGCGCTTCTTCATAATGTAGAGAAGGGTAGGTATGTATGTAAGTCATATCTAACAACTTACATACATTTGTACAGAGTTATGTAACTCTCTTGCAAAGAATTATTACATAGCTGTCCTTCAGGTTGTGTTAGTATTATGTACTTATTCATTTGATTAATTGTTGTTGTTATTATTATTTTATTACTCACTGATTAATGATACTTCCAAAGTAGTTTCAAAATCATACTATACAGATATGAAGATTCAATGACACTTAAACTTAACTTAACTTTGTAGCAGTATAGGCACAAAAAACAAAAAAAATGAACACATGTATTTATATATATAGGTGCATATACAGGGTTATTCATACATTTTAAAGGTTTCATTATAATTGGTGCTACATTTTTGAGCGTTTAATGAATCAATCTGTAATCTGATTGGCTTAAACTCAAACCCAGTTCAATTTTTATCAAAATATATGAAAAGGGATCTACACAAAAGTACCATGTTCAGCAAGAGTGAGCTCCAATTCATAACGGTCGAAACTTTCAGGAATTGTTGAAAGAAAGAATTTCATATTAGGATAAATCATTATGACCTCCATCAAGTCCAGATCTGAACCCCCCCCCCCCCCCTCGATCATTTTGTGTTGAGTTATTTACAGTCATAGATTAAAATTCATGTCCATCAAAGTTTGGAATCTCTCTATAAAGCCATTGAAGAAGCATGGGAGGAACTTCCATGCAAGCAAGTATATCTTTCCAAACTCATTTATCGAAGAGTGTGGCTATCAACGGGGTTATATTGAATAAGTTAATAGTAAAAAACAAATTTAAAACAGTTATTATTATTATTATTTGCTAAATATAATTTTGTTTTATTCATTATCTCGTAAATTAATACCTTCTAAACTTATGAATAGCCCTGTATATGCGTACGTATAATTAAACCTTTTCAAAACAATTATATCCATGTACTCTTTCATGGCTACAGTTAGGAAATTCCTTCAATCATTTCTTTTAGTTACATAGTTAGATACATATTCTGTACATTCATAAATTCACTACATAGCCTAAATACCGCCTTTGAATTCATATTTAACGTTCATTGTATGTACATATAATAGCAACCTTTCTTCATGGGTTTGCTCACTTATATTTAATTATTTTATAATACACAAATTGTCTATTCAGAACTAATTAAATAACATTTCATAAGTACATCTGTAGAGTAACACAAAAAAGTACAATTAATTGATTAATAAATTAACTCATGTGTATGAATTCAGTCATTATATTCCTAAATCTTACGAACAATGACATAATGTGTATTTATCAAAAATATTTCAAATATCAATTACACAACTCCCTCTATTCAACAAAGTGTATGTAACATATTTGATTTTATGGAGAGAGACTCCAAAGGTGATAGGTTATATAAAAGTAAAATATAATATTGTATATGCCTCTTACATTCAAAAGTTTTTAACCAATCAGGAAAAGTATTTCAAATACCTAATCAGGAAGAGTTAAGCAAATTATATTTGAGTCAAAATATCATGACTGAAGGAGTCACGTTTCTAAAAATAGGTCATTATTAAATATATAAATACATATGTATCAAAGGATAATGTTAGGGAAAAAAATCAATGCTACTAAGTAGCTAAGATTCTGTATAATTAGATCAAGTATTTAGAATAACCACTAAGAATGGGCTCATATGAGCATTGGTGTTTGTGATTCGTTTGAATAAGGAATTCTAAGTTAGATCAATATTTGAAGTAAAATATTAGCAAATATTAATAAGCTTGGTCAAATACACAATCATAAAACTTCACTGCATTATTTTACAAATCATCCTTGATATGGTTTATTGGCTCATTTTGAGCATTTTAAACAACAATAAGTGAGAGGATGTGCATTGAATTATAACATGTCGGATACATTCTTTATCATTTCAAACTTGGTAACAATTTATTTATAAATATAAAAAGATATGTTCAACTCATTAAAATCCCTTTTACCAGGAAAAACAAGTGAATAAGCATCAAGGTTCAATCCTTGATCACAAATCAAAACAACAACTAAAAGTCACAGTTTTATGGACGCATAATTTATCTTGTAGAACTCTGGATATGAGTTCTAATGACCTTGAGTGCAACTTCCAACTACAAATCACTCATTGATTTCTATATGGAATTAATACTTAGTTAAAGATAATTTAATTATAGCATTATATCTCTTCACAACACTCGAATGAATTAAAATGTTACTTTAGAAATGCTACAATGAGTTGCAACTTAATTTACAATAAAGTATATTTATTATGGCTTTGTAGCAGTGACATAGTTAGATTTTAAGAAAATCGAAGAAGTTTATGACCTATTCAAATCCTATATATTCAGCTTTTCTATGTTTTGAAGGGAGTTTTGAGACCCCAACTTCCACCTCAAAATTTGTCCAAAAACTTTAATATGTATAAATTAAGTACACAAACAGGGGTAAAGTTCACCTGGACATCAGTAGTCTAAGGTTGCATTTAATATGCCAGTTCCGTGCCAAAAATGGTATTCAGTAAAACAAATAAATATTTACTCCGAAAACAGGACACTCAATATATATTTCTTTTATAGGTGACCGTTAATTTTTTTTGTGTGACAAAATAAAAGTTTTAGAGTTCAAGATTTTTCTTTCTCTAAAAAAAATACAATTAACTAAGTTTGTAGCATTTTGACGAATATTTAGAGATTGCTAAAAGGCCCTAAAGTTTTGAAATTTAACACACTTTTTAGTAGAAAAAAATGTGATTTTATTTTAAAATCCTCTATGTATATATTACATATATAACATATTTTTGATTAAATAAAAAACTTAATTAAATAAAATTGATGTCCAAAGTTTTTATTAAATTTGTATGAGATCTTTGTATTTACTTCTCTAAAAGAACGATGATTGTTTTAATGAGATGTAGCTTTTTGCATATATGTCTGTTCTTTACTGTATTACAAACAAAAAAATTGACTGATATACACAAAATTTTCAAGTACATGTACTTCTTACTTAGGTAAAGTAGTGTGTATTTTGATTACCTTGACCTCGATGATCTTTTTTAGTACCTTTATTTGAAGAAGAAAAAAAAGCCTATATAACCAAATTTAATAAAATAAACCAAAAAGTTTTGTAAAGAAAATTTAGTAGAAGCTAATTTTATACAAAACACACCTCTTAGTTCATCTGATAGGCTTAATAATATAAGTGTATTTTATATCTTAAAAAAATTAATTAAGAACCCTGTACGTCATTCCACATTGATGAAATCATAACAATATGACGTTATATCTTTAATAAATAAAAGTCAACTTACTATCAAATTATTTTGCTTTTTCAGCATTGAAAAATTATATTATGCAATACCTATTTTGTAGAATGTAGAAGTCCTAGCATATTTAGTGTATATATATATTTATAGTAAAATGTGCAAGAGTTTGAATATTATTGGTTGTCGAGTCTGTGACATACTCATTCAATATAAATAATTCATTAATCAGACACTATGTAATAACTATGTTCTCAAGTCTCCTGTTTAAGTAGTCAAACGCATATATTTGAAGTATAATGCTTGAAAAATGAGTTTTGAGCTGATTATTAATAAAATTGAATAATTATTTTTACCTTAAATCAAATTATTGAATGTGACAAAATAATTTTTTACATACAATCTCTTTGTGTATGACTTATTTAAATAGGCCAATGGACTTTACTCATTCTCAGTATGTACTTACAGTTAGAATGATTGAAAGTTGATCTTAACAAAAATAATCATTTGACCTCAAATCATCACAATGACCTTTTTTTCCTTTCTAGTTTTTTTTTTTTTTAAACTTCTTATATTACATCAAAACAAAACATACTGCAATAACTGTGAACATAATAAATGTCCCAATAAGTATCATCGTTTACAAAAACACATTTCTTTGTCTGGTTTCAACTCTACATACCTACTTATGGGTCTATGTAAGTATACAACTTTTTCAAAATGTTTTTAATGTCAAATGTAAACGAATTTAAATATAAAGAACATGATTGAAGTTTATATAATATCTAATTGATGATGATTCCAAATTCTAAAAGAAAAAGAAAATATTTACTGTTATTGCTTTTTTCAAATATGTATGTATGTTTACAGATAACATAAAGATAATAAATGGATCAGACGATTTGACTTGACAAAAGCGGTTATTTGTTCGTATGTATGTAGACACTATGGCTTGTTGATACATACTTATGTATGTATATATGTACATACATAATATGTAACATATATTTTTTTGGAAAAATGTATTTTTATTTGTTGTAAATACCAACATTGATATGTTTGTATATAGAATACAAAAATTGGTCTATGCTAATATAACTTCTTAAATGGATCAATTTTGAAAAAAATTTCTGTGTAATTTGTATCTTTTTCAAAGAGATATTATGATGCTTCAAATCGCTATTACATTTCTTGATATTCAATGAATCTCCTACGAAAAAGTATAACTCATGTTTTTATCATTGTAAAGTTGTCATTATTGGTTACAAATTATGTTCAATAGATGTTTGATATGAATTAAATAGCTACTTTGAAGAGTGTTGTCATCTTTTCGCATCAGAACTAATATGAAAGTTTGTATCGGTATTTTAATACTTTTTCGACTTAAAAATATAAAACAAAAATGTCGTCATATGCACTTGCAAGGACGTCTGAGGATTATTATTTGCATTTTTTTTTGGGGGGGGGGGGCAGAGAAACAAGTTCATAAATTTGATGACATTTATATTTTCAATAAATAAAAGATGATTTTCATATATTATTTTTTTTGTTACATCATGGGCTGTCCAGTATTTTTATAACATAATGGTGCTGCAAATACTGGTATCAATACCAATTTAGTTAACTGCTATTTTAAATATGTCAGTACCCTGCTACCAGTAAACCGAAGTGGACTAATCTAATACAGCGTTTCTCAAACTTTTTAATTTCTAGAATAGTATGCCAACAGTGCATTTATCTACCAAAAAGTCATGGAGAGATGATAAATTTGTTTGAACGTGATAAAAAGGTGTGTCATTGCCATATGCCCCCTCCCAATAAATACGGTTAGGTGGATACAAAAAGGCCCATTACTTTAAACTATTGAGAAGATGGATTTGTTATAATAATGATTACGATTTGATTTTTTTCTTCTCCTCATCTGACTCAACCCTATCTCGACAAACTTCCCATCATTGATTATGTAGTTCATGGGATCAGTCATCATATCGAGTTCAGTTTTTATATAACTAGATTGCATCATGGTCTCGACGTCTCAAAGTGTTAGTCTACTTTTTTATGACCAAGGCACAGGCAAATTATATAATTTTTTAAGAAAAAAACATAATTTATTAAAATATGGATACATTTTTTAGGAATGAGGAACAAATCAATTAACTTATAATTTATGCTTCCTCACAAAATTGAGTCCCTTAAAGATCTTTACTATTCAACTAATGCTTTTTCATTTTTATAACATACATTTTTTTGACTATTCTTCATTGGGCTCCGATAACTAGGATTTTTAATCATGAAAATATTCTGATAAATATGAATAAAGGAATTGACTCATTATCACATATAAAACCAATTTGTGCACTAGGAAGTGGATCAAATGAGTTAATAAAGGATACAAATTAAGCTATATACTCCTATTTGGTGATTACTGAGCTAAATTTTCTATTTCAATATTCACCTTATTTTTTGTTATTTTTTATAAATTATATATAAAAATAATTTTTTCTAATTTTTACGTGCACAATTTTGTTTATTTTGTTCCTCACTTATCACACTTATTTATAATACTAAAGTCATTCTTGGTATAAGTATACAAAACAATATTGATTAGATTTTATTTAATATAGCTTTCTAATTATATGTATATTGTTTAAATATTTTAGAGATTCGTGTTCATTTATATTTTATTCATTTCCTCATGAAATAAATTGATTTACAATTAAAAAAAATCATCTAAACTGAATATTTGATAGATGAGCTCATGCACTAAATTCCAATGCAAAACATTAAAGGTTGAATTCTTCATTTATAAATATCGTTCCATCAACTTGTTTTTTTGTTAGTTTTTTTAAATAATATCAAAAGGAACAAAAGTTTTTTTTTAAATATTTTTTTAAAGCATTGTAAATATGTCTAATGCTACAATTTTATTGATAGTTTTTGTACAAACCTTTTTTAATTTCCTAGGCTAGAGATTGTAACAATCAAAGCCACTTGTTTGTATAGTTATTGTATTGAACTCCAGAGGACATTTTTGTGGTATCCTTGGAGTTGTTTCATTTAAAGTAGATAATTACAATTTTTTACAACAAAACTTGTTAATATTTTTAAACCCAAGACTTTGATTTAACGCGGAATGCAAAAGTAAAATTTCTACATTAATTAATATTTCCACTTTAGACTATAAATACAATAGCGTAATAAATTTGTAGCTCAATTCATTCATTTTATTATTGCCTTTATAAATTTTTTTTCATAAGGTTTCATTTTTTTGTAATTAAAATATAATTTTTATTATAATCTATAAAAATGTGTTAGAGAAGTGCACTTTGTTACCTCACAAATACCTAATTTTTATAAAACAAAAACATCAATTTAAGAAATATTTTTTTAATGACGTTTTATTATCCTTCAATATAATTGAAGTGGTGGGATTAGTGAATGGATTAGGAGTAGTATGTTTCTTTTTTACATGGTCATTGGCCATTGCAATACCAGCAAAAGAAACTTGATATTAACTCTACACCGATAAAAAGTGTATAATTTGGTTTTCTTAAGGACAAAGTGGAAGGCTATATACTACGGTAAAAGTACATAAATGTATGTTAGTCTATTGATTCAAAACAAAAATGCCAAGATACAATTTCAATGAATATTTGAGTAGAATGAGTAATTATTTCAATAGTTTCTACCTTAGTTCTAACTTGTGTAAGCCTCCTCGTAGATCATCAAGAGGTGCCTCCCTACCCATAAAAAATTTTTTTTTGCCAACAATGCTTAATTTTTATTTGTAAGATTAAAAATTTTTTTTTATTGGTCTTAACTTACATGTTCTACAAAAATAAATAAGTGTAATTGAAGCATTGTTTTAGTAAAAATTTATGAAGGACTTAATTAAAGAATAGGGATTTAAAGTTGAGAAATCAAAATCAATAATCAAATCAAATGCCCCATAGTTGATTGATACTTTGCCCTATGCACTAAATTAAGCCAGAGTGATGTCATTTGAACAAAAAACCTGCCTAAATATGGGACTTTATAATTTACAAAGTAGTATAAATAACAACATCAAGGTCAAAAGTGGGCAATGAAAACCTCCCTAACTACACATTTTGACCACAGTCTGCTTTTGGTAAATAGTATGTAGGGTCTATAAGTACATATACTCTGTATGTATGTACATATGTGTCTACGTAATGAATGTGTAGGCCCAATTGAATTGCATTCTTAGAAAGAAATACAGGAAACAACCTAGACCTGTAATTTCCAGTTTGATTACCACACTCCGCCCATGAAAAAACAAATGTGCCACAGGCATTATTATTATCTTTTTATTTGAGGGTTAAGGTACATACATACATTGTCAAAAAATAAGAAGGAAGGAAGAAAAAGATGTAATCCACAAAATGTACCTTTGTATGTATAAATGTAAGATGGTCACATTCTTGACCTCATTATAGATTCATTGAAATTACAAACTATTTATGGTATCTGGCTATGTAATTGATCATCTCAAAAAAAAAAAAAAAAAAAAAAAAATATGATGTCTCGACTTTTGTGGCTCCCTTGATCGTACATATCTTCTTCATATTTACATAAAAAGTTTGACGTCCGTCTCTAAAAATGATTTTTTTTATCAACAAGGACAAAAAAAGTAGTTGACTTTGAAGGAGTCATTATACTTTGATGGAATATGGAGGAACACTCACCTTATTTTTTTTTTTTACACATTAGGACCGGTACTAACATATACGTTAATAACATGTCAATCTGCAGAATCATCAAGTATCATACTCTAGCTTTGATCAACATACCGTAATGTATCATAATTTATGTACATACATATATATGATCCCTTCAAATAATTATTTGTTGCAAGTACATAGATACATATTATCTATGTACATGATGCAGCAAGATCTGATTAGTCTAGAGAAGTCATAAAGGACTCAGAATTCAATATAAGTATGAACGAAATCAAAAGTCATAAAATGACGTCATAGATTTTGAACCAATAGGAAACTTAGAATTACTCAGGACTTAGTTTATGTTTGGAACACATCCCATTCCACTCAGGTTGTATGTATTAGAATACTTATAATTGAAAAAAAATCTATCAACAATACTTTTAGTAGGTGTCATTGAAATCATAATCTGATCAAATATGAAATATTTTTACATATTATAATGACTAAAATCAGAAAATGACTGAAATCAAAATGTGTATGTAAGAATGTTTTAATTGCCCCCTTTTGACCTTGATGTTGTTATTTATACTACTTTGTAAATTATAAAGTCCCATGTTTAAGCAGGTTTTTTGTTCAAATGACTAAAATCAGCTTTTTGAGAAAATGTTGATGAATGAATAGCTAGTTATTTATTGACAGTGTTCCAAAATAAGTCATCTAATATGACTACTTTGACCTCCATAAATGTCACTTAACAAGTTGTAAACAACTTGAATCCCATTACGAAAGTACATTCACTTTTAATTAAAATAATAATATTAATTAATTAATTAATCCTGTAACTATGAGTTCATGGAACCAATGACAAACAATAATTATAGAAGAGTGTCTTTTAAGTAGTTTATAATTGCAGTCGACAACCTTTAGAGCTCCATGAACCACTATATCAATGATTAATATTATATGTATGATATCAACGTCCACGTTTTTATAGGGAGCACAAGTGGTCCATGAACCACTGCTGCTTCATAATACTCTTATGAGGGGGGGGGGGGGGAGAGCTCAACATTTAAAAATCTATTAATGAATGCTTTAGTACTATTTTTGTATGATGTTATAAGAAGTAGATTTCAAGATCATCTCCCAAATAAAACAAGTTATTGAATAGGAAATCTTTTTTTTTCTTCTTCAAACTAATTGTCCTTCCAAGACTCTAAGTCTTGTTTAACTATATCAGGATAAGTTATATATATATATATATATATATATATATATATATATATATATATGTATACATATATAAAGTTGATTGATAATTTTATTTAGAAGCCTTATATATGTATATATATGCACTTGTCTTTGACATTCACCTTCGACATTTCTTGAAACACTCAAATAAATTAATTAATTAGTTACACATATGTGAGCATGACTTTAAACAAATAATCCTCTTATGTCAAAATCCATCATTGAAACAACATACTAGATTTAGATATAAAATGTACAGATATGACAACAACCTTCCCATACGTGTTGTGTTGAAAAGTCAAAACCATTTCAAGAGGTTCAAACCTAATTAAAAATTAATTAAATAAACTACATCAATGAAGTTTTGATGACACAAACTCATTTTATAATTAAAAATAATTAACACACTTCTTTCACTTATCATTTATTTAGTGTTAATTTTTATTATTATTAAATAAAAGCAGACATGGCTGAATATCTTTTAATGCCATTTCTTCAAAAATTCAAGTTTGATATCTGAAAAAAAACAAAAAACAAAAAACAAAAAAAAACACACACACAATCCTTGAAGAAACAAAATCATATATATATATATAGGGACAATAGTGATTAAGTCAGATTGGATATAGATACCTGAAGGTCATATTTTATGCGTGTTCTAAGATGGGGGCGTGTTAAACTGAAATAGATTTTAAGAAATAAAGTAATAAACTGGAATATCCTTGAGACCCTTTTGTGATTGTATATATATGCCTACATTTTATGTACATAGTTAAAGCCATGGAATTGCAAATTATTGTAGCATGGATATTGACAACTCATCATGGCTATGATCCCAATTGCACTTTACTACACATTAAACCATGTCTTTTTTTGTCGTAGCTCCAGATTGCAGGAGCGTAGATTGCGGGGTAGAAATCTATCTCTTCCCCCAGGATTTTAACTGGGGGGGTGGACATGATACATAGAACCTCCCCCCCCCCCTTAAAGCTTCATAGTTAAAAGGAGCAAAATACTTTGATCAGAAGCTGATTTTTATTTATTACTTGTACAATTCCTTCAATACAAAATGACGTAGGGTTCTTAATTAAATCTCCACTCACAAATTCAAGAAAACAAGATTCCTTATGAATCCCCGTTTTAGCGTGGGTAGATCTTCAAGTCCAACACAGTTTTGTTAATTTTTCTACAAATACTGAAAAATGATTGAGTTATTATGTATATCAAAAGAGTGACGAAATATCTATGTGGAGTTCTAGGCCTTGATTTTTTTTAAATATATAGAATGATACATATTCTTTTAAAACCCTTATCTAAAAAAAATCACCTAACAACCTGCTCTTACTCTTAAGGTGTTTATTTATGTACTTACATAAATTAAAGCCTTGGACAAATTTAAGAGGAATGTATCTTGGAGTTCCAAAGGCTTAAAAAAAATCAAACTGCATTCATATAATCTGAATAGGTCAGAAAACAAACTAGGCCACTGGTCACCAAGTTTTAAGCTTAGACTAGTGGGATGAAATGGCGATAGAGTTTAGTTATTGACTTATTTATTCCATAAATAAGTAAATTAATATATAAAATAATTAATATCATTTGTTACATACCATTGCTAATTTTTTGGTCTTCTATTTTATTTATAAAATGCATTACAAAATCATTGTTTGACTTGGTGTACATATAGTATTCAAAAGTATTTGAGAGTTCTTTTTTTATGTACAATATAAAACAATAGGAATACTAAACAATACAACTTTTCTCTTTTTTTCCCAAAAATGCAACGAATAAATTAGCTTATTGCATATACTTTTTATCACATTGCAAATAATATGTACATTCCATAATTTGTCAATAACTTTTTTATTATTATTAATTTTTATATGTAGGTATACATTACTAGGTATTTGACTATAGGAAGTACTTACTATGTGCATGACTTCCATTCTCTATTAGTTAATTATTTTTGAATACGATTACATATTTAATTATGCTAAAACAACAAGATAAATAATAATTCTACAAATTCAATACAGTGGTTCATACAATTAATAGATCATTTACAAACACTTGCTATCCATCATCATCATCATCATTCCCTAGAGCCTCCTTCTAATTAAGGTAATAAATAAGTTAAGTTCCTTTAATGTGGACTCTCTTCTTCTTTTCATGCATGTATGTAGATGCATATTTCCTGTGATTTGTACCTATATATGTACACACTTCAAGTAAACCAACACGTATAACTTGATTACAATTTTAGATATTTAAGGTAGCTGTAATGAAACCCTCCATTTATATTTTACCTACCTGCAAACCTGTCATTTTTTGCTTGTTGTTTTGAATACTTAATATCGTGAGCAAGCTTGGATGCTTTGACGTATGTATAATTATTCAGGAATGAGGAGTAGTAGGTGGGAGCTGTAATTTTGTACTGAATCAGCATGCGTAATTACAAATGATATACCTTTGTAATATGTATAAAACTACAATGTCGTGATAAATTATATGTACATAGTTATTGAAATACCATACATTTTGTAATCTCTCTATAAAGTTTTAATTAACTAATCCTTATTTTATTTTTCAACACGTTTTCAGGACAATTTCCTTATTTTTATGTAGTATTTTTTTTTCAAGGCTGAAAGTGAAGTATGTACATATATGTATACTCCTTGTATACTCTTCTTTGCTCTTCAAGTTCTACTTCAAATCCCCCCTTTTGGTCGCTTAAAGGACATAAAAATGTTATTATTAATACATTATAATGTACATATTAAATATCTACGTTTTATGTACCTAGATGTATATGAACATAATAATATGTACCAAACTATCTAAGTTTTTTGAATGCTCAAATGCTCATCTGAGATTTTACTAATGATGAGTAAATTTATTATAATATCTATAGGAGAGAAGCATCATCATCTTTAATTAAATAAAGTTTGAATTAAAAAGATCTTTTTGTTAAATAGACACACAAAATCCTTTTGTTTTGTTTGTTTTAACAACGTTTAATCAAAAATCTTGTTGAAAGAACTGGATATGAAGAGAAGCATTATTAGATTTGGCATCAAATATGTTTGTACATACTTGTAGGCTTCTCAGGTATTGGTGATGAGTGACTGATTGTACTTATTGGAGGTAGATGTCCATAAAAGAGTCTTGATTGTCATTTGAATGGTGTAGCACTCTGATGTATGATTTAATCAATCTATAAGATGTAAGTTTTATTGATCAAATAGGTAAATGCTTCAAAAATTTTAAATATTCTTATAAATTATTTATTAATATACATGGGATATTTCACATTTTTGATCATGGAATAAACTGGGATTAAGAAATAGATTCTGTGCATTTTGGGAATTTAGATAGTACATACAAATAATATTTTATCTAATAAAAGAAGAAAAAAACTCAAAGTATTATTGGAAAACTTTATTGGATTACAACACCTCTTAGAACTATTTTTGTATTTGTAACTAATATATTTTGTACTGTCATATTATGTAGTTCATTTTTGAAATATAAGTTGTACTATTCATTCATCAATACTTCATAAATAATACCAATCTCACGTATCCTCGAAGTTTTTAGCCATAAATAGTAGATAAATTACATACATAAGAAAAATATGAAGCATTTGATTATTTCAAATGTCGGAATAATATTTTTTTGAAAAGTCACATAACCTCTTTGTCAGTTCCTTTCGTGATTTTCCTTGCTGGTCCAATATATTCTCAAAAATGTATGTATATACAAATTGTAAAAAATGATTGAGCAATTACATCATATTTAAGTAATATTAAATCAAACTACAATATGCATAATAATTTTTTTTTATATTTTATGACAAACTACTTAAGTTATATTACCTACTAAGCAGATGGTTAGAAAAATCCACAAATTGAATAATTTTATAGCAAATAATTGTTTTAGTTTTAAATTAATTTTAATAGCTTCTAGTCTGCCTTATAAAATGATGCTGAGCCCAATAGGAGTTTCGTCAAACAAATGAAGTTATTCAGTAATTGAGTAAAAATTTGGAAAATTTGTACTTTTTTGTAGTAGTAACTAATTTAAAAAAGGTACAATATATATATATATATATATATATATATATATATATATATAGTTATTAATCAATAAATAGCCACATACAGTCTCGCACAAAGGCTACTTCAGTCCTACAATTCCTGTTTTTTAAATAAATATGTTATTCAGTAGGTCACTTGACCATCATTCAAAGTATAAACAGATACATTTGATTATAATAATTTTGCCATGAGCAATATATTCTCAAAATATATCGGAACTTTTGTCAATACTCACTCAACCTTTTCTCATGCTTTTAATTAATATGTATGTATACTTTAAAGCACTAAAGTATGATTGAACCTATTATTCAGTCTAGTTTATCAATGCTCACCGGTAGCTTTTAATTATACCTATAGGAAAATAAAATTCTTTACGATTGCATTTAAACGCAGTCTTATCTAGGTAACCATGGGTTGAATGAATGGGAGATGGAATAAATGAAAACTTAACCATTGAGCCATTATTGCTCACTTTTCTCTTTGTATACACCATATTATTGTATATTATCAATTATTTTTGTCTATTTACAATACGAAAAGCTCTCAGCATAAAATAACCATTTCTTTCTCCTTTTTAATCCATTTATCAAACAGAAAGTATTTTTCAATTACCACATCATTAAAATTGTAAATAAAACTTTTTTTTCATCTTTTTTCTTCCCTCAGTAATACACTATACATAATATAATTATTGTTATTGAATGATTTATTCTTATAGTATCTTTGGTACCATTGTGTGTGTGTAAAAGTACTTATACGTATAAATGGGTTTTAGATTGAAGTAAAAACTTTTCTTTTATTATTCGTAGACTTATAGAAAACACTTCTTTTTAATTATAGATATATGTATTGACTGCAGAAATATTAAAACCAATACAAAAATAACAATAATACGAGTATTTTATATCTAAATATTATATATTTATATACATATTCAATTGCTTTATTTTTATTTGAATGCTAAAATATATCTAATATTATTTTCCAGGAAATGTCAAATTGATATTGACAAAATTTGAAATGTATTTGCATTTTGTAGATAAAGAATTATATTTAGTTTATGCTGCATGAAGTTGTGTGTGATTCATTCATTGTGGTGGATCGAGGCACAGTTTTAGACTCTTTTTTTTTTTAGGGACGGGGGGGGGGGGGGGGGAGATAATAAGAAATTTTTTTATTTAATAAAATTTCTATTAAATATGGACATTTTGAAATAATTTGGAGAGCTTTTTAGAACTTCTTAAAATCCGTCCTGGTGAGATTATTTAGTCCTGAGAATAAACGATGCTTGTTGGAATTATAGAAATTATATTTCATTAATAAAGGATTCCGTCTCTGATGGATGAAGTATTGATTGATATGACGTTTCGACATTAAATTTCAAAGATTTAAGACATCTTAATTTATCTTCTTGCCATAGATATTTCTCAACGCTTGACCCACCGTTTAATACTGGATCATCTTAACCAAATTATTGCAAATCGAGTATCTGTCAGTTCGCATCTTACAACCTAGAAACTTTCTTTGAGGTCCTGAATGTCTATTTCTATCTTTAGAAAATTATGTCAGATACGACTGTTTTATCAAGTTCTTACTGGTTTAGCAGCAAACATTATAGCTCGAGTCAGTATTTCGGTTAAAAAGCCATGCAAATATGATGAGTTAATGTATATTTCTTATTATATTTCGAAACTCTTGGCAATATGCTTGAATCATGACAATTATTGTAGTCGGACACCCTTCAATCTATCTGAAAAAACTTAGTAAGACAGCTTAAAAAGTGAAGGTACCCGACACTAGTCTATAAATTATTGTCTATTTACGGTAGATTCAGTTCTAATATCTCAAAAAGTAGATTATCTTGAAATCTACTAAGATCTTATCCTCTGTAGATTGGTATTTCGAACTATCAAGACCTATTGGAGAACAGAAGAAACCTCGATCCTTGACCCTTACTACTTTTCATCATGTTCAAGGTCCTAAGGTGTGCAGAGATCACTTCATTTTTGATAGCTTGATCATGTAAGCCCTGGCGCTGCTTTCATGAACTTGAAATTTTACGGGGTGTCAAAATTATGGTGCCCTATAAAGTATTCATTGTAGGGGAAATACGATCCCCTGTCACTCCGCTACTGGTTCAAGGAAGTCTTTTTTGCCGAAATATTAATATAGTTGAATTGCTTTCTATTCTAAAATTTCTCGATACTTATACAATAAAAAAAATAAAAAACTGGTCAATTATATTACCTCTTAATAAAATAATTTAAAAAATTATCGTTTCCGTTTTTATTCTTAAAATATATGTGATTTTTCCTTTTTACAATTCTGAAATTACTTTTAAGGTTTACAAATATATCAGTTTTGTACAATGTACTTATGTTTTTATAACGCATAATATCTTTTATTCCTATTCTATTAGTAATTTGGCTTGACCAAAAATAATCATTGCAATCAAATCAGTATTGGGATGGAAAATGATCCCTTCCAGCAGTGCTTTTCAAACCTATTATTGTTATTACTGCTACCACAGCAACATTCATAGTATGAATTCCGATCAATTATATAAATAAATTATTTCCCCACGTTGCAACTTTCTTTGAGTCTCTAAACCTTTCCTCCAATAAATAAAAAGAAAAGAGCCCCCAATTTAAGTGATAGTTAGCCAATTCTTCACAACAATGGAAATAGTAGGAAATTGCTCACAGTTTAGCAATAGCTCAAATTCAAATTAAATCCAATCAACGCTCAATAACTTTTAAGGGACAAATAGTATAAAATCGACAGCTGACAAAAAAATAGTCCGACGATGTTTTAAAGATATCATTATATTCACCAAGGTCATTCTTGCCTCTCACTTGTATGTTTTTGTTTTTTTTGTGCTACGATCCACTGAAGGGTCGTGACACACGGTTTGAAAAACTTTGCTACAAATTTGCTCTATTCAATGAAGCATGCTTGGGACGTTGACAAAAATTAAATAATTTGCTATATCCTACATATGAACAAAACAAGATACTTTTTTTCCGCCTTACTAAGTGAGAGATGCAGTAACTTATGTGCCGTTCTAAGAAGTTTGCAACTTAGACCACTTTAAATATATCTAGTGACTAGAGTCTGTATTGACAATTTTTGTTGTTCTACATATTGATTATATTGTGTTTTCGAATCTTACCCATAGGTGATGAACCCTATTATTTGAAAAATATATTCAGATTTAACATCAACTAATATTTGGGATTTTTACGTATATTGGTAAAGACTGATACGCAAGGGTAATTGTTGGCCACATAGAAATTTAAAATTTTCTCTATTCTTTTACATTCTTCAACTCTTAAATTGAAATTACTGATATTTGTAGTATTAAGGACTGGAAGGGTTAGGTCAAGTGTTCAGAATGATATTTAGTTATTAATTGAATTTGAGCAAATATATCTTCAATTCTACAAATTTAATATCTGCACTTTTATTTCATTCTATACACTCGTTTCAGGCTATGTAACACATTACATTTATAATCTTAATAATTATACACTCCACTAAATTCTATTTTTTAAAGATAATTAGTGAATTATTATCCAACATTTTCATTATATTTAGTATAAACTTTAATATAAAAAACGTTAGCTTGTCAAAATATTGACAGCCGATACTAAGTATAAGCCTCAATAGGTGCACAAGACAAATTGCTTTATTGATACAGATTTGCACCTTTGAATTTAACTTTTCAATGTATTTATAAAAAAATTAGAAACAGGAGATTTGTTACTTATAATTGCTTGACCATGTGAAAGGGGAATTTGTCCCTCAAATAATTTTAATATTTTATTTTTATAAAAAGCTATTTATATCATTGTTTTTTGCTCCTAAATTTAGAGGCTGTTTGAAGCTCTTTCTATACCTAAATGAAAACAAACAAACAGAGGGGTTATTCATCTTTGAAAGAAATTTCCTTAAAAATATGTTTATAAATTATAAATAATGCCTTTTCTCAATGTGTGATAAAATCCAATATAAAATATAAATCATTTTTGAAATGAGTAGTTTTTGTTTGAAAAGGTGTTTTTTTCTATGTGTATCGATTCATACTAAAAAATTATAGTAAAAAAACCCTGTTATTTAAACCTTTGCAATCAATGGTTTAAAGTTATTATAAATGATAGTTAGAATACATTTTCACTGTTGAATAATTAAATTCATTACGAAGAAGTTCCTCTAGACAAATTATCAATTTAATTATTAGATAATAATTATGTTTGATTATGTCAACGAAAAGTTATTTTTAAATTCTTAAATAACGAAGAACATTAAAAAAGTTTTTTTTTAAATGTTACAATTAAAAAGGAAAGTATGACGTCAAACGGAATAATTACTCAACGATGTATTACGTAGTTCTAAGCTCATTATTCAAACATATGTAGATCATCGACATGAACTTGAGCTACGAATACTGCATTAACAAACTAAAAACAAATTTAATTTTAAATGCTTCAGCCATAATTTTGTGTGTATGTGATGGTTGAGTTCTTTGAAGGATGTTGTTGGGTTATGATGTGTAAAAGCTTGGGATGCAAACTAATTGCCTCTTCAATTGACTTTAATTACCCAATCATAAATTATGAAAAAAATTGTTATTATTTTTCTTAAAATCGTTCCAATAATAAATTGAGTATTGACATCTATTGTTACATTAATAATCAACATGTAACTTTTTGTCGCCTGTCGTTTTTTTTACTCTCATCCTTTACTAGTATCTTGAAGATTGATTTATTGAATGTCAATTACATAGTACCAGACATAAAATATCTTTACAATTAGGTAAGTAAAAAATGGTCTAACTGTTGAGCGGAATTTTTGATTGCATATCTTAAGCTTTCCTTCCCAAATGATAAAGAAAAAAGGTCTGAAATCAGTTAGGGGAGTAGTCTCATGTTTACTGAATCACCAATCAAGACACTAATAAGAATTACAATTTTACAAACAACAGCTGACAATATTTATACATGACCTGTTGATCTTATGAGGCTTCCTGTGTGTTTTATGCAGAAAAGAAAATGGAAACTTTGTTGTACAGTCAATTTGATAGAACAAATACTCTTATTCATATCATTACTCCACTTTCCTTACTAACTATTAATAGCCGAAATTCATATGGTACCTCTGTGTGAACATTGTTTACTTTTTTGCTTGGTTTTTGTGTCAGCTTGCGACTATGAATATTTTTTTATTTTACTTCTGCCCTTTTTTGTCATTTCCCCCATCTTATGGAGTATGATTTATTCAATTTGTAGCTTTATTTAATAATTGATACACAGCTAAATAAAAACTTTTAATGATTGCGAACTCTAAAATAAATAGGATCCAAGTTTGAAATCATTACAAAGTGACAAAACAAAGTATGTATAAACTATGGATCATACATATCCAGCCATTCTTCCTAAAAAAATGATAAAAAACTTGAAAAATCAGTTAAAATATTCATATTTTTAATTTAATATTTGGAATGAATCCAGTAATATAACTATAAGGACTATCTAGTCATATTTTGATAGACAATATTCAAACATTCCTTCCCTTCAAATATAAGAGGTTTTGTGATAGCAAAATTCAAATATTTTTATTAAAAAAGTTACTTTGATAGTTTCCTTAAGAAAACAATTACACAGTTAAAAAAAAAAACTTTAAGTTTTCTTATCCAATTTTAGTAGTACTTGTCGTGTTGATTACGAATTTGTAATTAGTCTTTTTTATATCAAATTTGATTCTTGAGAATTTTTGATTTGATCTTCTTTCTGTTTGAATATTTTTAAACAAAAAATAAGTTTGATTTTGAGTAAGAAGAAAAATCGACCCATTCTTTTAGCAATTATATTGACTTCCTTATAACTTTATTAAAGTTAAAATTTTTAAAATTATGTTTGAATGAATAATATTATATTAAAAAGGAAATAAGTAAACATGAAAATAAATTGGTAAACAACCTCGAGTGACTTTTGCTTGAATAAAACGGAAAATAAATCAATATTTTTTGCTGAAATAAGTTATTTATATAGTTAAGATTAAGTACTCTATTGGTAATAAAGGACACATTATTCACACTTTAAATGAACTTTTTTGATATAAAAGCATTTGAATAAGTGTAGTGTTTTTTTTCTTCAAACCAAACCCTTAAAACATGTGTTTTTTTGATATATTTACATTTCATTTTTTTAAATTGTGTTTTGGAATTAACATAAAATTTCCATGTAAATTTTTTTTCAAACTCGAAAAATGGGTCAAACGTTTAAAGGACTTCTACCATATGTATAAGGTACAAGGAAAATACCATATTTGATACAAAAATTTTTTACAGATTTTTAAAAAAGTAAAATTTTGTATTCTTGCGCTATCTGCCCTCCTCACAAAACCTTCTAATTTTTTAAAGAAAGGGTTTTGTTGATCAAAATAAGGAGAGTCCATACACTCCTTATGGACTTACAAATAGTTTTAAAAGCTTACAACGCGACGCATAAATAGTTGTAAACAAGCCTTAGAGCAGGGGTGGGCAATTATTTTTCTTCAAGGGCCGAATGATAAGCAGAAAATATTGTGGAGGGCCAGACCAAAAGTTTAAAATCTACTTTTAGTTAGTTTTCTTAAGTCCAAGCAATTTTTCGCGGGCCACTCAAAGTGGGCCTGCGGGCCGTACAATGCCCGGGTCTGCCTTAGAGGTAAGTGGGGATACATATTATCGATGAAGTACATAAGTAAATTTGATAAAATGCTTTACCTCATCTCTGTGATGCTCGATATAAATCTTAAGAGTAAACACGACTCAACAATACAGTCACTTGCTCCTATATTTGTCAACATACATAACATTATGTACATAAATACATTTAATATGTACATGTGACACGTGACACACTTAACTTGGAAGAGCACACGACAAACAAACAGCAGGATCAATAGTCTATGTTTGTACGTATAAACAAAATATAATTTAATATAAATTAATTCCTCTTAATATATTTATTGGATAAAGGATAAAAGAATAAAATAATAAATTGGATAATGAGGCTTCAATTAGGATCTGCCTATGTTATTATCATTATTGATTACGACTTGATTTATTGATTGTTTTAATAACATCAACAAGAGAATGAACGCCCAGCTTATGATTAATCAATCATTGGAGGATGTATTAGGTATCCATCTATGTAAAATAACCTACTTACATAAAATATTATCTACATACATACAAAATTAATGTATATATATATATATATATATATATATATATTAAATAACTTTGTTTCATAACTATAACTTCATTATCTAAATTCCAAGAGCCGCCTTCATCCTTCGATATTTATTATGACTTTAAATAGATGCATCGCTCAAATGTATTCAATAATGATTCTCATCCATCAATTATGTCATATTAGAATGCAATATTAAGTCAAAATATCATTAATATCAACTCTTAACGACCATCATCATTTGCTATTTTTCACCACAGTTTAAATATTGTGAAGAATAATCATAAACGTTCAGGCACATAGTTACATCAAATAGTGAAACTTACATCCCAACCAAAAGAAAAAAATTAGCAATAATTGAATCTACAAGAATAAAAAATACACAAATTAATTATTTCAAACCATGTGTGCTAAATTGTTTTCTTTGTTGTCTCATAGATGTTACCTCTTTGTTTAAGCTGTAGGCGCAAATATATGGAAAGTATCCAATCATAACTAACTTATGTTATTTGAATTGTAGATACCTACATATATTCTGTCAATTAAAGATGATTGTAAAAAAAATCACAAAGCGTTATTACACACATTGTAATGTTGATTATATCTCTAAATCTTTCCTCTAAAAAGAAAAATGCCCGAAATTATACGGTAGTTAGACAATTCTTTATTTAATGGTAAGAAATTGTTCATAATTCAACCAGCAGATCCGAGTTAAATCATTCAACGTTTAGAAAACTAATAGGGGACAAGAGAAATAGAAAATTGAAAGCTGAAAAAAAGAAGAAGAAATACTCTGGAGTTATTGATGTTTTAGTGATACAATAATTTGTTCATCAACATACACATTTACAATGAATTTTTTGTCAGCTATTTCCTCTACACTCGCCCCTTTGTAGTGTATTGAGTATTAATCTTTTGCACTTGAATTATTTCATGTGCAGAACTATCAGATAAAAAGTAATAAGTGCCTCACTACCAACTGAATATGTGTCTTTCTCTTTAAGGATGAAATGTTGAGAGATATATGTATAATAAAAATACCATTGAAAGTTAGTTGGTATCTTAAACGCTAATTTGATGAACTCAAATGATATTTTTTTAAAGCACTGAATACCTTAATTAGAGCATATTTCAACAATTGGGAGAGTGGTGCATTTAATGAGTGGTAAATGAGAGCTTTTTCTTCTTTCACTTTCCGGAATGAAAGGTTGAGAGAGACAATGAAGTTGACTGGGGAATAATTTAATAAGTTTTTATATGAATGAGAGAAAGAGAAGGGTTTCATTTGTTCCCTGGGATAATTTCAGGGGATCCCCTTTGGTTTAATATTGAATTTTTGCATAAAGATCCCATAAATAAAGCTTAGAAAAATATCCCTATAAGGACGATGAGCTGTTTAATTCTGAAAAAAAAAAGGAAAATAAAAAGAAGATTTTAAACAATATGTATTTATGTAAATAAATACATATTTAAATAAAAATGTATTCTAAAAGGAAATACTAAATTTACATACTTCTTTATATCATGTTATTATTATTTCTATTGACATAGTGAATTGAACGATCCTTTTGTTGTCAATATTTTGGCTCCTTTAAACGATTTTTTTTTATTCAAAAAGAAGTTTATTATTGTTATTTTTTCACTATTCACATTTTAATTGAAAAAAAGGAAGAAAAGAAATAAAAAAATGGAAGAAAGTTCCTTGTACCTTTAAACAGCATGTATGTACGTAGGTATTTACACCTTCGTGCGAGTACTTGTGTAAATATTCATATGTGTCGTGTAGATACATAAGCCTATAAGTTTGTATTCCAAGTAAATACGTGACTCTGAATGACAGTTCAATTGACAAATCAAAATATAATGTGATTTATTTTTGTAAACATTCTTATATTGGGTGCATTTAAATCATTTTTGAAGTAGGTATTCAATATGTCGAGAGTTTTTTTTTTTTTTTTTTTTTTGTGTTAGAAATATTTTGACATAAATAGGTACATATGTATAAGTATGGTATACATGATGTACCAAAAAGCAATACTCTATCATCAGTCATTTTTGTACATAAAGCAATCAAAGGCAATGTGCAATCCATTGTTTTACTCCGCAGTCAAATGTACATCATATTATATCCCCTATCACAACTTTCCTTTTCCGATAAAGGATGAAAAAGGACTCAAAATCAGTTGCTTGCTTGTCAATGACATTATTATATTTGAACAAATCGAACTTGCAGGAATAGTAAAAGGAATTAGAAGAACCAGATTTCTAGAAATCATGGATCTAGCTATATGAAAAGTGCCCTTTTAAAAAAATAAGAACAAATGGATTTGTTCAAGACTCCCAAGTTTTGGCAGAAGGGTTTATTGTATGAAATAAAATTGTTTTATTATGTAGTAAAAGGAAAAAAAATTACAAATTTTTAAAAAAAATATATAGGAGAGGTACTTTTTGTATGATAAGGAAAGTGCTTCAAAACAATTTCTTTAAACTTATTACTTTTTTATAGGTCAAATTTACCATTTCTTCTTTAAGGAACATTTATCGCGCGGTAGAAGAGAGAAAGGATTGTTCCTACAGAAAAATTTGAAAACAAACTTATTATATTTTTAAAAAATCTAAATTTAATATTACTAAATTTTTTTCACTTTACTATATTATAAAAAAAGTTTTATTCCGAACAGTAATCTTTAAGTTTGACTTGACGGAGGTCATAACGATTTGTCCCATACTGAAATTCTTCCTTTCAAAAATTCCTGAAATTTTCGACTTGTATATAAATTAGAGCTCCATCATGTTGAACTCCTATTAATGTCTACTGGGATTAAGTTTAAGCCAAATTAAATGTATATTTATTAATTAAGTGTTCAAAACGAATATCCCTTTATACAAAATAAAGTAAATTTAAGGATGCTGGTTTAATATGAAAACTACAAATTCTTAAAAGTTATAAATCACAGATGAACTTATTATTTAAAATAGGATCATTCAAACAAAAACATGAAGTATTAAAATATCCTATGATACTTCATAAAATCTCAAGTTTGTTCATATGTTGGGCTCATTCATCACAAAGGTGATACTTTTAACTACATTCTGGTCCATCTAAAAAGGTATGTCCACATAAGACGCATAACTTTTTTCATTCCTTTATAAGAGTTTTATAAAATTATTGGATACAAGTCCTAGTATAAGGATTTTCATATATTATGCACTGTGTAAATACATATGTTTGTAAATATAAAAAGTAGGTTAACAGAAAATGACGTCATATAATTATTTTTTTAGGTAGGTATAATATCCTTCCTTGTTGACTTGATGCATATCCTCCTCATTACTTAAGGAAGAAAAGACAGGGAGCTGCTCATGACGTCATCCAATTCTGTTATAATTGATCTTTGAAAAATAAAAAAATAAAGCATTTGTGCCATTCTTTAAAAATAAATTGCAAAAAAAAAGTCTATTGGATTTTTTTTAAAGTGTCTGTTTCTGTATGTATCTATAAATATGTCTTGATATACGTGGGTAAGTATAAGTATATATACCTATATACATATATAACCCATACTGACACGTTTATTTATTATTTAGTCAGTACATAAAACTTTTTTATAAATTAGGTAGATATATGACCGTATATTTATAGTCAAATTTAAAGGTATTTAATTTTATTTTTTAATAGTTTTTTTTGTGAAAAAAAAAAAAAAAAAAAGGTTGGCTGATACCCAAAAACAAAAATATTGTTGTAGAGGGAGTAGGAGGATCATCATCAAGATAAGAATAGGAACATAAATGTACTTTTTTATGATATACATATCTATGTAATATCAACCTATTTTGATCATCAAATCACAGTCTTACAAATAAAAAATAATTTATTTATTGTCAGAGCGTAGAGCATTATTTTTTTTTTCTTTTTGTCTCTCAACTTTTTCTTCAAAAAGTAAAAGGTTCGAAATTAACTGCTAGCATGTCAAACAGTATCTGCCTCTCTACTTATGCTAAATAGTATAACAATAAGAGGACCTTTATCACTGTATGTACTTGCAGGATTTATCCTAACATTGAACCCTGCTACAAGCATGGAGGAAAAAAAAATCTTCTTTATTTTAAACTGTTTTTTCGAGGCTACTATGAATGATGATACTGGGTTTATTCTACTTAAAAAGTCTCCTAAAGTATGATATATTCCGTGACTTTTCTAGTAGAACATATTTATCTCACCAAGTATTGGACTATTCCTTATCTAGATAATATCAGGAATATCCACATTTTAGTAAGAAATAATTTGATTTCAACAAATCAACATTTATATCAAGGCACAAGGTAGATAAATCGACAGCTCACAATATGTAAGATGTTGTAGGGATACTACATATTTGAGAAAGATTTTTGCTTTTTTTTCTAAAAAAAATATAAAATTGATCTATAGGCATATGGGGAAATGTGATATTTTATTGATTTATTTTTTAGCTGCATGCTTTTATTTTAGTAATATATTTTCAGAAAATATTAAGTCATATCCTGTTGTCCAAATGATGGGTTATGATGGATATGAAATAAAGCTTAATTTTTGCAAAATTCTTTAGAAAAAGAAGAAATCTTTTTGTCATGAAATAATATCTAGACATGAACAACACGGAATTATTTTTTTCTCATAAAATGCTTGAGTAAGTAAATATTTGAGTCATTGTTGATGTTTTTTTTTTTGTTTTTTGTTTTATTTAACATATATGCTTATTTCATTGCACTTCTTGTAAGATTCTTTTTTTTAAATATATTTTTTTGTTTTTAGGCATAAAAAAAGTGGACTTAATATTTTCTTTTAAATGCAACACACGCAACGATAATAATGAATTAAGAAAACGTTTGAAAAATTATATAATTAGAAAAATGAGAGAAAATATATAATTAGCCAAATTTCTACACAATGAGAATTCAATTTTTATTTTATTTCTTAAAGAAAAGGAAGTTCAACATTAGAGTGCAAAGAAAGAAAAAATGAAAGCACTCGCTTAGTAAAACATTGTGATTGTTTTGAGGGCAATGGTAGATTGTAGAGCCAAATGATCAAAACATGCTTTTAACGACCTTACCTTGACCTTATTTTTTATTTATGTATGTATTTAATTATAATAATTTCTCATTAGTAAATGAGCAACACTTATTCTAATTAACAACAGCAAAAATTAGACTTATATTCTACTGCATTGTTTTTTTCTACATACTTACACTTAAAAATAGGTTTGTCTGAATTATAATGTATGTACATATGTATTATATGTCTTGCATAACTGTTTCCCGTTTAAGTTCACAAATTATTGTATTTTGTATTCACTTATCTTCAAAGTTATGAATGAATCATCCATTTGTAAATAAACTATTAAGGCCATAGGCTTTTATTCTTTATATGCACTCCATGTTTGTTAGTTTGTTTGTTTGTTGTTTTTTTCCTCGGATTCCAACTTTAAATAGTGAATTAATAAATAATCTCAAGAGAATCAAGCTCTCTCTCTTTCTAAATATATATATATATATATATATATATATATATATATATATATATATATATATATATATATATATATATATATATATATATATATATAAATTCCATGCATATTTTGATATGTATAGAGGAGTATCTATCACGGACAACTAAAAATATTAAAAAAATGATAATTCATTTGCCCACTCCTTTCGAAATTTGGATATGCGCTGGATTAAACAGCAAAAAAAAGTAATACACAGTGATTATTTTTCTCATAATTGGAAGAGTCGAATGTAGCAAATACATGTTTTGAAGAGTCATTATCACTACTACTAGAAATTTACATACATAATTCTGAAGATTGTCCTCTAATAAAAAAAAGAAAGTTAGACCTGCAAAAACAAAAAAAAAGAATATTGCATGTAAACAAAAACAAAACAAAAATTATTGATACAAAATACAGTGTGTAATATTTATGAAGAAAGTATGTTGTTATCAGTCTTTTTAATTTATTTGTATAAAAGGTTATATCTATAAGCTTTTTCTCTATGTTGTTTCCGTAATTTTCAATTAGAACAAACCTATATTTACTTAATTTATTTATTTAAAATTTATTTAAAAGACATGAGAGAGAGAGAGAGAAAGATAAAGAGGTCAGGTCACAAAAGCATGGACAACTTTAAGATAAAGTAATACTAACACTAATGAGTATACACTTCATACCCCAAAAATGGTCACATATTTGTGTACAGTACATTCAATTATTTATTCTAAAAAAAACACTCTTAGAATTTCAAAATTGTTAAAAAAATCTTACTTTTCATTTATTCTCATTTCCCCCACCCCTTATTTGCTTTGAGCAATAGAAGTAGTCATATGTAGAGCATTTGTTAAAGAAGCCTCAAATTCAAGATGTACACTTCTATTAGGTCTAAAACGGTAGGCAAAATCCATGTTATAATACGAACGATACATAGTCATAGGTGAATGATTTTCTAATTGGTGGTCTTAAAAAAATAAAGAAAAGTTTTATGTAGTGCTCTTACTATTCAATACATAATCTATCATTATGCTATATTTATGAGTTTTTTTCTTTGTAAATTATATTTTGAACGATTTAATTATAGGTAAAAGAAAAATACAGACAAACATAGTGTGTGCTTTTATTTTTCATTAATAAAAAAATAGTACAAAGAATCTCAAGTAAGAGGAAACAAAAACTATTTTGAAAATAGTAATCGACCAGAAGCATAAAATATAATTTCTATAAATAGGTAGATAAATATTTAAGCATAAAAAATATACATCCTGAGGATGTATTGGATCATGGTTCGATATTGTACTGTCCCATAATAGCTACTCTGCTTATTTACATAGGAAATATACATATATTTATTCAAAAGTTAACAGAAAATTCAGTCATTTGCAAAAGATTAAGATCACCCATAAAATTTCACGTAATTCTTTGTAACTTGTTTTCTTGTTTCTGAAAAAATATTTAGTACTGATAATGCATAATTGAACTTGCAAAATACATTAATACATAAGACCTGTAAAAAAAAAAACACTTTTTCGAATATTTTTATGTTTTTTATGTCACATTTTTCCATACTTTTGAATATGGAGAATAAGAATATTATTTTTTCGGTTTAAAGTTTTTGGAATAGTGTTTATATAAACATAATTGCTAAATGGCTTGATAAGGGGATAAATTGACGATAACAACATAGTAAAATTGGCTGTTTCAAGATCTTTTACGATTTCTTACAAAAAAGTCAGATCTATTTTGCACCAAAAAAGACATCTACACGGTTTCATGGCGTTTGAGTAAATATTTAAAAAGTAAAAAGCTCCAAAATTCACTTTCCACCCAAGAATAAAAAAAGATTGAAGTTCCTTCGAGAGCATCAAACCTGGAGGGTTACTGATTGGAACAACGCACATACTGTTTTTGGTCGAAAGTACCGTCCAAAAGTTAATATCACGCCATTAACATATGTGGAGAAAATTCTTACATCAGAAAGATGTACTTTGAAGAAAATTAGTGAAATTGTGATTGAACGTATTATGGTCTTTTGCAAGTTTAATCAAGTAACCGATGGGACTTCTCATACCCAGTAGAACATATTCATTACTTAATAATTTTTACGAAAGTTCATTGCATGATTAGAAAACAAGTTGTAGGGAATTAAATGAAATTTTAAAAGTGTTATTAGACTTTTGCAAATAATTGTATTGAAAACTTTCAAATTATCTGAATAATCACTCAAGATCAAGATATTAAGACATCAAGAAGGTTCCGAACTGTGTAAGTTCCTTAACTTTAGTAAGTATATTGTTTCATCATGTTCTAATTATCCATAAATATTTACTTTCTTATTTATCGTCTTTAAGTTTATTTAACACATAAGCTTTTGTACGTCTATTTTTGTAAAATGAGACTAAAGATGAAATGAATATTATTAGATTTATCTTATTAGCTTGAAATTCCTATTTATATGTAAGCAAGAGGAATTGAGAAAGACATTCATTAATTATTTATAAATTTTTTCAGTTTTTGTCATACAAAAACAAATTTTAGTAATTAATTGATTTTACTAAACTCTAAAAAAAATAAAAATAATATTTCAACATTTGCTTTTTCTCAACGATAAATTGTCACTCTATCTATATAAAAACATTTCTGAATTTTGTATAAAGTTTTAAAGCAAATGCAAATGGATTTTTCCTTTCCTTTTATTTACTCAAAAATTGGCCCTAACCAATAAAAAATAATTGAAAAAATCACAAAAAATAAAAAATACTGAAAAATGTTATTTGCCACAAGAAAAAAAAAATAATACAGATTCCTGAGTATTTTTTACATAAATTTGCTAAAGAATATTTTTTTTTGTTTCCTTGTACCATTCATTCGTAGGTATAGCTCAAGACTTGATCTGAAGATATGAGTATTATAAATCTGTCTTATTGGAAATCTTGTAAATCATATCTACAAATAATATATACATATACAACCGGTTAGTTAATATGATGTTTATCTTATTCCCAGTTCATTACTGAGTGATATACATATAGAGAGCTCAAGGAAAGAGCTGATAAAGAGAAGACGAGTTTTTGACAAATATTGAAATATTTGAAATTTAACACCTTTGTCATGTAACTGCATATGACAAACTAAAGAGCTGCTTCTTTGATTTTATAATTGATTTATTTTGATTTATTTTAATGTTCATATTTCTTTTTATAAATGAATTAAAGGGGGAGAGAGCGGTCATTTGTGTGCTGACCAAAATACAAGCCATGGATTGTTAATGCTTTCTTGAAAATATAAACGATTATCTCTCTCTCTCCCTCTCTTTTTCCCCTTGACTCATTTCATGAATAACATTAAATCTACGTATGTGTGTTTATGTTTACTATATACATATATGTACACAACAATGTTGTAGTAAAGAGAGACAAGAACTTGTAAAGAGTAACGCAGTCATATGACGTTGTACTCTGACATACTGTCTCAAAGAACTCCATGTTCCAAAATTTGAATGAATAAAAGAAAGTAAAAAAAAAGCACTCTAAAAAGCAATTACTACAGATGTGTATATGTCAGGTAATTCTACCCTTTTAATAGGGTGAAGGGAAGAAAAATAATAATAATACTAAGACAAAATCACCTTGAGAAGATCTTTTAAGAAAAAAATAAATAATATAGTTTCTTTCATTTTTAAATATTAAATAAAATTAGGGGAACGCTGCTTTAATACAATATACGTACTTTCATGTACATTTGTATGTATATTGAACTGCGTAGCAAAAGCACAAGACTTGTAAATTTATAATCTGGCATATAAATGTACATACATTGGTCAATGATTTCACCTGTAGTTTGTGACGTTACACAAACACACACAAAAGTAGAAAGGTAGTGAGTGCTTTGTGTATAGATTTTACAATACAAGGGTTACGCCAATGCAGATGTTTTCTGTCTTAAGCTAAGATGAATACAAATAATTGACGCGGTAAAAGTTGCTTTTTCGTAGGATAATAATCATCCCCTGTCTTAGAGCGCGCTTGATTTTCTTTCAATTTTTTTTTGTAAGAAGGTATTTTAAAGTCATCGTCGATGTAAGTACTCAAGTCGTTGCTTGAAATCATATTGTTGGATTGAAGAATCTGATAGATTTAGAAAAGTTCTCATGGACCAAACCATGATCTCTACTTTCCTTCTCCTGACATGATGAAAGATCGCCGAATATTGGCCTTCATGGTCATATTCCTTCTCCTTCTCCTCATCTTTCAGTTTCTACGTTCTCCACAAAAAGCCATTCACTTGGATATTCACAGATCCACCATAAAAAGCATGAGGAAAGAGATCTCCTATCGCCCTCCAGCCTATCGTGTTCTTCATTTGGATTTGAAAGGTGCTCCTCCCAAAATATCATATCTGAGGGAAATCTTTCCCCTTATCCGTGATGCAGGAGGAAATGCTCTTCTACTGGAATATGAGGATATGTTTCCTTACACTGGGAAGTTATCAAACGCTTCTGCACTCAATGCCTTTGCTCCATCACAAATCAAGGAAATTCTATCCCTTGCAGAAGAGAATGGATTGAAAGTCATTCCTTTGATTCAAACGTTTGGGCACATGGAACATGTTTTGAAACTCAGCGAGTTTGTTTCCTTAAGAGAAATCCCTTCCTATCCTCAGTCAATCTGCCCTTCCAAACGGGATTCATTTCAGCTTGTTGTGACAATGATTGATCAGGTGAGGTAAATGACACTGGGTTTGAGTTTTCTACTTTATTGAATTTTGTATTTTATTTTTATTTCGCTATCATGTGTTTTTTTATGTTTTTTACTCTTTTTCTAAAGAAATTTTACTCATTCTCTAAAGACGTAGAAAAAGTCAGAGAGTTAAACATAATGATCTTACTTATCCATAACAATATTTGAGGGTACCCCAAATGTAAACAACACTATTTTTTACTCTTTCAAAAAACACACAAAACAAAAATATATTTTAATCCAAAATAGCTGTTATCCCTTCATCCTAATGTGGAGTATCTACACATTGGCTGTGATGAGGTCTACCACATGGGAATGTGCTCTAAGTGCTCTGACAGGATACGAAGATCTAAAACTTCCTCACTTTTCATAGATCATCTTGTCCGGATTTCATCTTATATTTCCACAAAGCATCCCCATGTCAAACCCATTGTTTGGGACGATATGCTCCGAAGTCTACCTGAGAATGAGCTTATGGTCCTAAGAAAAGCTGTTGAACCCATGGTTTGGGTCTATGTTGAAAATATTTACCACTTTGTGGGAAAAAGTACTTGGCATAAGTACTCCAATGTCTTTCCTCATATTTGGGCTGCATCTGCTTTCAAGGGTGCTTTTGGTGAAAGGTGAGGCTATTCAATTATCTAGTATCTGGAAATAATCTCTCTATTCTGAATCTTCACCCGATTCAGACTTTTCATGCCAAACATAGGTCGACACTTTAATAATCATTTAAGCTGGAGAAGAGTCATACAAAAAGAAAGCTCCTACTATATGGGGCACCAATTGCAATTTCGTGGGATAGCTCTTACAGGATGGTCCCGATATGACCATTTTGCAGTTCTCTGTGAGCTTCTTCCTCCTTCGATACCCTCACTCGTTCTTAACCTTGTTTTAATGAGCTCTTCTGAACCGGAAGAGGTCATTATTAAAAAAGTACAAAGTATTATCAAATGCAATCAACTAGAGACCTCGAACTTGGAACCAGAGTCATTTAAGGACTGCTCCTTTCCTGGTGTAGATCTATTCCTCGCAATGATTTCCTTTCAAGTCATAAAAGCCAACGTGGAATCCTTGGACACGGACTCACGGTATAAACAAGGATGGCTTACATCATATAATGTGAAACACAACTTCACAAGTCCATGGAGAATCTCAGAAACAATGAGAAATCACATGAGTTTACCAAATCAGCTAAAGGATTTCAAACTCAACATTGAGTTTAGCCTCAAGAAAATTTATGAGGAGTCCACGGTAACTTTTAATTTACCTAATCTTGCTTCTTTGTTTTTTTAAAAAAAAACTCTATTTGAATGAATTTAAATTGACCGGGGCTCAAATATACTGTTCAAATTGAAGTTGTCATAAATTTACCTGTTTTTCCACTTTAATCCTTTTTACTTCTTTGCTTCAAGTCATACATTTTATAAACTTATTCAATATTTATTTTAAAAAGCTTTTATCTCTTTTCTACATGTATTGCTTGCACATTCATACACAAAAATATTTTCATGTGTAGCCATGATGTAATTAAATAATTTATGTATAAATTAAGATTTCAATATCCTGATGACTAATTAATGTGATCTACTTTTTCAGGTAATAGAATGGACAGAACAGAATATTCTACCCCTTCAAGAAAGACTAGATAACTTAATACGTATTGTTCGCGAACTATCCTATCGTAACACTTGGCAAAGAAGACCATTTTGCTAAGATATTACTACCACTTACATCCATACTTATGTAAATTCGTTTCGAACCCTTTCCTTTTGTTTTTCAGTATTCCTTTAATGTGTAACAACGTGTATATTTTTATATTTTCTAGTATTGATACCTTTGTGAAAAATATTAAGGCCGAATATTTTTATTAGGAGTCTATGTATATGTATTAACAATGTATATGTTCAAAACGAACCAGCCTACCTAGAGTCTTACCTACTTATGTTTATGTGTTATCTCATATTTTTAAAGAAACTATTATACAGAAAAAAACTATTTAAATATTTATAGCAATCTCGATTTAAAAAAAAATTGGGTTAAAGTTACAATAATGTTATTTAATATGTATTTTTTTCTCATCAACTGCCCAACTATCAATCTTCTTTTTTTTTTCGTCCTTCTCACTTTGATGAGCCCTAAAAATACTTTTGTTCCTTATTTTCTGAATTACTAGTTATTTTATTAAAAATATATTGTTTTATGTTTTTTAAGTTGAACTTTCTAATAGTTAAGAATATCTTTATAATGTTAAATATATAAAACCTTGTCTTTTATTACTCTTAAAGATCCGACTTCTTATTTTCCTCTCTAATATTAATCTCATTTTTAAGATTCTTTATTTATTTTTATTTTTCTCAAAAAATAAAAATAAGTTTAAACTTTGATAAGAATTGTCATATCAAATATTTGATAAATGATATTCTCTTGACTGAAATCGATAAAACTTTTTTTATTCTTTTCATAATTGATATTTAGAGAGAGCATTGGATTACGTTTTATAAAATAAATAAATATTCTAATCTATTCCATAATATATGTATTTTAAACTATAGAGAGTAGATAGCTTATCTCACTTGGAACAGCGTTGAAAAAGACTAAATGTCTATAAAATATAGGCTTTTTCCTGATTTTTGAAGGGATTTTTCTTTCTGAGACACTACTTATTTTTTATTAACTATCTTGAATTCATGTCATGATATTTATTATGACTGAATTTAATATTGTTTAATATACAAGCTATTCTATAATTAATACTTACTTTGTGATTAGTATTCCAATAATTAATTAATTTATTAAATATCAGGATTTCATATATATTTTTTTACAGAATATATGTATTGCATGCAAAATGAGATGGAAAGCTTTCAACAAATAGTTTATAATACTTGTATGAGCAGTATTGCTATAGTTGAAAGTTCATTAAATGGTCAAATTTTTGACAGTCTGAACATTGGCTAAATTTATAATTTTTTAATGTAATTAATAAAACAATAGGGTAGAAGAAGTTTCCAGTTCGATCAAATATAAGATATATATGTATATAAGTAATATTTAAACGTCAGTTTGCAAAAATAGGATTGATGGGAGTTTAAATTGTTTGTGTAACATTTGAATAAGTCATATACAGTTTGATACTCATTACAATTTTTTAATAAATTCCAAATTTTGACATAAAAGACATATGTATGAATAGTTCTATTATTAGAAAGCTCTCCCAGAGCTCCCTGCAGACGTGACCTCCTCATTTTATTAATAATAAATTGCAACAATCTTGTTCTTGAAGGTAGGAAATAGCCAGGAGTGACATAGTGATCAGTATGGAGAATGGGTAATAAACTCCTTTGCTCGTTTATCATGAGCACGTGCCTTGATGGAAAATTCACTCTGTATCAAATGTTTTTGGTCTTTTTCATCTGAAATGACCTAAGAATGCTGACAAGACCTTTATGTAATAATTTGAATAGGATGCTAGTTTGCTCTTTTGTAACTCAGCATTAAAAAAGATTGAAGTCACTGAAGAAAATTAACTCTAACTTAACGGTATGTGTTTAAATTTTGACAATTTTGGGTGGTCTTGATCCAGTTGGTAACCTCTGAGTACTTTGAGACTTTGTGCCAGGAGTATAATAGATCAAGCAATCTTCGTTCATAGTCACAATTGACTTCAGAAAAGAGGAATAGATAATTATAAAGGTTAGTAATGTTAGGTAGTATGCTATTCCAAATTATTATCGTTTAAAGTTAGGCCTCTATTAAGGTGTGTGTAGCTTCTTTAATACAAAATTAAATCTAATCGTTTTGACCGAATGTGGGAAATTTATTAACCCTAAAGTAAAAAAAAAAAAGAGTCATTTTTACTATATTTCTCCCCATCGGTATGTGATTTTCTCAAGTTCAGAAAAAATTAAAGAAACATTTTCATATTCATGCTATTTGCCATAAAAGCAAATATAAATTAAACATTAAAATCCAGGCACAAATAAATAAACTTCAAATTGTGTCGCAAAGTGCTATAAATATAATCTAAAAGAAAAACAGCCTTTAAGGACACAGTACTAATGGACTATTCGGGTCTTGGGCATTGATGTTTGATAACCTTTTAATATGCTCATCAATTATGGAAACATTCATTTTTATAATGCTTAAATTAAGGATAAATTAAGTATAGTTTGAATTTTAGTCAGAAGCTAAAATTTCGTTGGTGCGTACATATACATACATATGACTGAACGGATTTCATTGCCACTTCCTCATGTGTTATTTTTTCTCACCTCAAACAGGCGAATCAACTCTCCATTGAGAATGAAACAAGATCCTAATTGTCACGTAGAACCTAATTAGCGTAGAAAATGTACAAAACATATATATTATTCATGGTACTTATTTATTTCATATCTATCTTTCTATGATTGTATTACAACATGTTTGATACAAATTGAAATCCCATATTTTATTTGTATGTCTAAGTTTTCATTTTTGAAATAAGTGACATCTACAAACAACATAATTAGACGGTTAGCATATCAAACAGTCATTTTTTATATTTATTTTTGATGTACATATTATTCCAATTAAAAAAAAAAGATGTCATATCAAAAAAACCTTTTTTCCTTTTTTTATGTCATCATCATTATTTTTTTTTTTTCATCGATATAATGGTAAAAAGGTACGTGTCTTATTAGGATGACATTACTTTGATACTTCATTATTTATAATTTTGCACTGTTTATTCTGGGCATTTTTACATATGTATGATTGTACAGTCATACATAATAACTTACTACTACATTTGTACCTCGTCCATCAACCGAATAATGTTTTTAACACCTTGTATTTAAATGTATGAGTTTTAAATTCACTTCCTATGACATGATTTTGAATGATGACAAGACTGGTGTTCGTGCCATTAGAAATAATTCTTGAGGATTCTTTCAACTATTTCAAAAGCTACATGATTTGACATTCATGCTTGTGGGGTTTAGGATTCAAATGTCTTAAGATATTTAAGGATTCGATTAACAGGGATAAACAGTTCACATAGGGATATTCCACAAAAACATATGTTTGAGTTTCTTTGCTAAAACATCAAGCTCTGATATTTATATACCATTTACTTATTTATTCATAATTATTATCAGTAATCTAACAAATCTTCCCTTGCCCTTGTATTTTATAATCTAGATTCCGCGGTACATGAGATTCAGGTGTCCCAATTTATAGAATATAATGTACTTCTTAAAAGTATTTTTTATAATTTGTTGATCTCAACATTCATACTCCCTTTCATTAGACCATTGATTTTTTAATACAAATTATTTCCTTTCGAACAATGAATATGTATCTACCTTCTATTAATGTAGGGAAGAAAGAAGTCATTGGCTCACTAGTTGTTAATTTTCGGTCTTTTTTCTTACTCTTTTTGAATGAAAGGAAAGGTTGAGAGAGAAAAAGAGTCAAAGAAGAGCTCTGTCAATTAAATCATAGGTCTTTTTTCTTTTACACTTTGAAAGGAAAGTTTGAGATACACAATTAGGATCTCTTTGTGGAGATCTTCTTTGACTTCACATCGACATTACCTGAAAAGCTATTATAGATATTCTTAAATAAACGAATACATGGAACACTTAAAACTCCCTAGCCTATTTGAATGAGAGGATAACTCTTTGAATATCACGTCTTCCTTTCTAAAGATGACTACTATTTGACTCAATACAAAACTACTTCATTTCCATATTTATATGCAAATGTCCTCAATCTATGGGAGTAAAAGGAATGAAATTATGTGTTAGTGACATAATTTACATCATCTGTATATTAGAAGAAAAGTGTGTGTGTGTTTGTATTGGGGTCCCTTAAGTCACACACGTTTCTATTCAGGTTTTTTCATCCTTCATTATTGACACTTTGACATGAAATCATTCAAAATTGAATGGATAAAAGACCTACACCTTCAAATGAAAAAAATAAAAAATCAACACTGTCAATATTTTTTTTTCCATTCCCCATCTTACTTCATCAACATCGACTTGTTTGTTCATGTTTTAATGTATGTAGGTATGTTCCTTTCAGGATGTAGCAGCTTTTGTGAGAATGTATATACATATCTAGGTATGTCTTTTCAGGCCTCATCATTATGACCTTCCTTTCATCAATTTAATAAACATATGTACATTGTACATATACCACACGGTGTTATCCCACTTACATCAAAATTTTCTACTTGCAATTTTTTTCAATGTTTGTTGTTAACTGATGATTTATTCCCTTATTTTATTTGTTCTAAATGTTGATTTGTTGAACTCGAATAAAAAATATATTGAAAATACAGGGAAATTTGAATATTATTTTTTTTGGGATTACGAGAGGAATAAATATTTTTGTTTTGATATTGACACTACTGTCACAGACATCTCTGCCAAACTTTACTTCAAAATATTCCTTAGCGTTTGAGATAGACATCCTTTTGTGAACAGCTCAAATCCAATTTTTCGTTTTTTAGAATGTCTTAATGATGATAACTAAAATGAAATTTAGAGAAATGTTATTTAAGCTAAATAAGTTTAAATGAATGTTTCAGACTTTAATTGTCTTGAACGCTTAAATGAAAGTGTTGGCTCATGTGGGTTGCATCGGGGGGGGGGGGACGTTGGACTACTTTTGAGGGTGAGTAAATGAATTTTCATGATTCAATAAGAATTTTTAGATTCCTGATATTTTTTGCTCATAGTAGTTTATTAAAGAAATAGTAGAATGTAACAAAATTTAAACTTTTTTTTGTCCCCGGGTTTGAATGGTTGGTTCATATTTTTATCCATGTAAAATAACATGAAAATTGAAATTAAAACTTTGCTTTTATGGCCAAGAAATTGATTTTTAATATGGCCTTCAAATTAAGGATTCAAACTCATTTTTCAACATAAAGAATAATAGACAAAGTTATTCTGATTTCAATAATGTATTTAAACTTTCCATATCTTGTTTCTAACGTGAGAAAGTTGCCTAAAACTGAACATTTTAGAATTATAAATTTCTCAATTGTGGTGAGAGAGATTACTAGTTAATTTCGAGTCTTATTTAATCATCGTCTTGAAAAAAAAAGTTCAAAATGTAATGAGAATCGCTATGTTTAACTTTTTCCCAATATAAGTCTTCTGAACGTTGATGAACTAAACTTTAATTAAATATTCAGAATGAATATGTATAGAGTATTTTCACCAATGTCATAGATTGCGTCATACTTCAATCATGTTGGAATCATAAAGCTGATATCATTATTAAATAAAATTGAAAAATAGACAAAAAATCTTTAGGAAACTTCATCAAATGACTTTAAAAAAGACCACTGTATTGAATACAGCTTGATTTTAAAGAGGAACAGTGATATTAGAATTAAATCAAATGAATAAGTGCTGAAAGTTGGAATAGAATGGTAATATTTTAACAATTAATTTTGTTCCGTATGGATTATTAGGGACCAACAAGGTAGGGTAATCGGGAAAAAATATCCGTTCCTTGAAAAAGTAATACTTCATTTATTACCTATACAGTGTAAATTTGAATGTATAATGCATTAATAAGATAATGATTAAGGTCTAAAATATAATAAAAAGATTTTTTATATTTTTGATGGACGGTAAAAGTTTAAGCTCTTATGTTTGTAGGTCCTATTGCAACACACATGTATAATGATGTAATAACATTATATTGTTAAGGTCTGAGATATAGTAAAGAGAGAAAGAGAAAGAGAGAAATTTTTGATAGATGGTAAAGGTATTTGTCGGTTCCATTGTAACCTCCAAATGCAGCACCGTAATTCCCTATTCGTTTTAATTTAAAAAAATAAAGCTTAATATTATAATAAAATTTGATTGTTGTAAAAAGTGTAAAAATATTGAAATAAAAAAATAGTTCAACAGTTGAGGTATACAATTTCCTTATTCAAGTTTATGACAAGCCTCTCCCCCCCCCCCCCTCCTCATTTTAGAGAATAAATTGAAAAATATATTTATTATATAAAGATCAAATCGTAATCAATTAAATGACAAAGTGTTCCTTTTTTTTACATATTAATAATGTGTTATTTATCTAGAGTATAATTTATTCAATCATACTGTTATTTTGTGAAATTGATATTTAATTTAATAAAAACCGAGTTGTTATTTTCATGTTGTTTTGATAAATACAATCATTCTTAAACTGGAAGTTAAAAAGAGTAAAGACTTTATATCAAGAGATTTTTTTAATATACCTACATAAATATTAATAAAAAATACTTGTCCCATGTATAACTTACCTAAAAGACATCTCAAAAGGAAGTTAATATTTTAATCATGGACCATTTTTTCTAAGTAAACCTTTCTATCAATGTTGAATACCCCCATAAAGGTAATTCACAAAATACAATAATAATAGATACTTTGTAGATATTTAATTTACATAGTTTAATATCTTTTTTTTTTTTGTCAAATACATTAAGAGGAGTATTTTGGCAGTATTTTAATTTCATTATTGAAAGCTTAAATATTCTTATTTCAATGAGGTGATATAATGAAAGACAATCTCTCTTTCTTTTTCACTCTTTATTGTTTTTGCTCTTATTTTAATCAGAAATCTTTTTTTTATTCGTAACACAATGGATAATTATTTTTTTTTTCATAAGAAAGTAGGAAGTATAATATATATATATATATATATATATATATATATATATATATATACTGTATTATAGTTATCAGGATTTTGCAGCACTGATCCTTTACCGTGATAGAAAATAAAAATAAAAACTATCATTTTTTTTGTTAGTACATAAGTAGTGGTAGCAGTGTTTGGTAAGAGGAGATAGGAGCTATTTTTTCTTCTTTTTTTTTCTTTATATATATGTATGTATATTATATTCTTCTTTTTTCCTTTTCTTTATAAATAGATTTTATTAGGAGTGTTGAAAATTGAATAAAAAAAATTCAATTGCTTTCAAAAATTTATACAAGTATATGTGTATGTATATTTATAACACAAAAAGAGGTTGTAAGTAATATGTATTTTTATTTATTTGTTACATAGGACGCCATTTTGGAAATTTCATCTCATCCCTTCCTTTCTCCAAAGGTTGCGTGATTTTTCAAAAACAATTATTGACGATTTAATTAATAAATTCACATTATTCTTCCTATTTTTTATTAAAAAACTTTTAATATACATATTTGTGTATTTAGTCAAGAAAAAGTAATCTAAAATGGAATGATCGATTTAAATTTTTTAAAGAAGGTTTTTTTTCTTTTTTGGAATTAAAACAAAAGAGTGGAATTAAAACTTTTTTCGTCTGTTGTTACAGAAAATATATAAACGAAAAAAAAGTAATAACGATTTTTTTTTTCAATAATATTTTTTTTCTACAATAAATTTAAGAAATAAATCCAAGTACACGTTTGATGTATATAGAAGTAAATATAAACCTGCAGTCACTAGATAAAGGAAAAACGAACATAGAACGTAATATCCTTCTATTATAAGTATTTAATATAAAAAATAAATAAAAAATACAAGGAGTGAAGGTACGAGATTTCATTTATCTGTTTTGGCTTAGAGTTAAAAAAATAAAATAAAATTGTAAGTATTTAGGTTTATTGATGTGACAAAAAAAAATTACATAGTCTTAAAAAAAAGGAAAGTTCAATATTTTTCTAGAAAATTGTTTTTTTTTTTTACAAAAAACAACGACAACATTAATTCAATTCACTCAAAAAAAATAAAAATAAAAATATTACAACTCTACACCTTATATATTTGTCTGTAATATCAATGACTTTGTCTTTTATTTCAAAGGCATTAAAGTATTATTATTATATTTATTATACATAATATGGTAAAAGGAGCTTATCTGATGGCTTAGATTAAGTGTAATAAATACATTGATTGTCAGGTATGAAAGAGCTTAAACGTATATGCTCTATCTACCTACATAAACAAGTAATTTTTAAAGAGAGGAAGTTGTTAAATAATAGAGTTGTAGGGTCTCAATTGAATTTCTATAAACAGATATATCTATGTACTTAGATTTGTATAATTACTAAATGAGATATGGAAGTAATTAGAGGGGGTGAGCCAATAAATGAATCACTAAAAGATTTGGTTTGATAAACATATTCCATATGTTGGTTGTTGAATTCAATAAGACACATTTTTGAAGAAAAAAAGAAGAAAAGGTTTGAGACTCTGAGAATGTATGTATGTATGTAAAGTTTTGACCCGTATTAAAGTAGTTATGTTGTTATATATGATTATCTACATACTTACTTAATCAACAACGATAATGAATGCATTATTATTTGATGGATCTAGCACTTGCTAAATATGTATACTGCATATATTTAATACCATTTGGGTTCATTGAGTGTGTAGTTAAAACCCCTGGTATTTTAAGGGTTAACCTGTAATCGTGTGTAATTTGATATAGTATGTATCTAATATATGGAATCACTTGAGGTTACATTTTCTCACGATTGGTTGATCCCACATAAAATACATATATTCCCAAATATGGAATCATCATGAGATTTTGCAAATCTAATTATTATCGTAGCTGATTAAGTACATAGATGATATATAATTATACAATTACGTATATATATTTTTGCAATTATTGAAATTTTAATACCTTAAAGGAAATACAAAGTCACTATATCTTGCCTTGATGAAGCAGAGTCAGAAATCTTTTTTTCAAGTAAATCCATGTCAAGTGACAAAAAAAATGTTAATGCACCTTCACAGAATTTGCTTATTTTGATAGAGAAGCTCAAATGATTAAGAGAAGAACGATGTCAAATGTAGTTTCATCATGATTAAATGCGATTTATGATTCATGCGATATACATAAACAGTGTATTGAAAATCTCCTTCGTTCCAAATTTGCATACACACGTCGTAATTAACTTTTTTCTTCATAATTTTAAAATGAAGTGAAAATATAACCCTTTAACTCTTTTTTCCAAACCTTTAAAATTCATAAATGAAATCACTAAACAAAAATTCACATTTCTATTTTGATTGTGGTTTTAAATAAAAATTACCTAAAACCACAGTTCAAATTACTTGGACTAAATAGCTCACACCCACATGTTATTGTGGCTATTTTTTATAGCAATTCGTAGATTTTAATTCCATTTTTGCTGAGAAAAAATATTTTTCGGGGGAACCATTGACAACACAGTCTTATCGAAAAGTTGCAATTTAAAATTTCATATGCACATAAACAACATCAAAATTGCATTGTACCTCACTCATTGCATTTATTCAAAACAAAACAAGTCACAAATCATATCTATATCTTTATATATATATTTACATCAAGGTATATGTATAATTTTATTTTTTTACTGATAAAGAGCAAAACCTACATAGACAAACATCCATCTTATGATTCTTTTGCAAAATTTGCAGAATTGTTTATATTAGATGCATTATAATAATAATAATGCAAATCTATATATATATATATACATGCATTTAATTTTTCTTTATTATTTTATAGAACCTTTCTAAGTGTATTAATTATTAGAAATGTAATTTTATATCATATGCCAAAAAAAAATTCTTTTTAAAAAAGAAATAAAGTACAGTGATAAAACAAATAATAAAAGTCTTTTTCAGCTTAATTGAAATTCACATATGTTGTGACTTCAATTGTGATTGAGGTTATGTGTAATGTTCCAAGACATGCCAATCCTTTGGAAAAACATTTATTAATCTTTTTTTAAATGGTTAGAACATTATGAATGTACATACATTTGGTTCATGCATTAATTAGTTACACAAGTCAAACAACAACATGTTTTAGGTTACACATTCAATTCTAGATGTAATTGACGTGTGAGTATCAAATCTGTACTTAATTTTGACGTATCAAATTTGGTTTTTGAGAATTTTGGATCTGAATTTCTTCGAGTATATACTTTGAATATGTTTGAGACAATTATTGAGCGAGAAAAAAATTATTAACTCACAGAAAAGGAGGCTCATTGTTTGAAAAATTTGGTAATAACTCTAAATATCTATTTCATGTGGGATTATTCAATCGGAGAAAATGTAACTTTGAGTAATATTTGACTTAATAAAATTGAAAAAAAATCAATTTAGCTGATGAACTAAACCATTTAGAATCAAGTATCCATTTATATAAAAGATATGGACTAATTATTATGATTCTAGATGAAATATACCTAGAATTACCATTAAATTTTAAAAACAATAGATCTCCTTTTATATCGGTTATCATGGTTAGTGAGTATATTGCACATTGAGTCTATTTTCAATTTGAACAAAGATCTAATTTTTTTTGTGACTCTCAACGACCAACCATTTTCACCTCAGAGGACACTGAACTTCTCAACTTCTAGCGATTAAGCACCTTGATTTCTATCTCCAAATGCTAATTGATCTTTTTCAAGAAGCTAGATCTAAGTCAATTATTGTTAAGGATGTTTTGTATAAAGAGCGATTCTTTGACACGAATGTTTGATATTGAATATATGACTAATCTATAATCTAAATCCTTTTTTAAAGGCTCCTTCGCAAATTTGCATTAATGACGGCTCTTACTGCTGAATATTCTGATGCTGAGGGACGCGGAGATAAACTTTTTCTGAATTATAAGAATAAAGCCTTGAAGTCCAATGTGCAATTGTCAATGATCAATTACGCTCATTTTTTAGGACAAAAATGTTTTTTGTGGCTAGATATGTTATAATAGCTATGCCATAATTCTTCATTTATATTTAACATTGTTCAATCTGTTTTTTGTCAATGAGCACTTTGATTTCATGGGCTTATTTGACAAGAATTAATCTTATAAATTCTATATGAATTTATATAAATACAAAGTGGCTTTTGAATACAGTCCAATAGTAAATTTAAAATCATTCAAATCTGAAGACAAAATTTTTTGGTGTTGTTGAGTTTGATTAAATATGAGATTTTTCTTACTTTAGCCACTCAATAGAAGGCAGTTAAAAAATATCATTTAAGGAAACAGTGGTGCATGCATTCCTGAAAAATAAATACGGATGTGAAAAGCAGAACTTACTATATTATACCATTTTTATTTGTAAAATGTCAACATTTTGTTCATTGGACCGCTCCATAATTTTGATTACCTCATGAATGCACCTTGTCTCAATTTTTTTGCGAAACACTCAATTAGTAATTGAACATAATTGTAATTTATGTATTTAATGACTGCATACATATTTTACAAATACAAGTTTTGGGTCACATTTGATTTACGAGCATTTTGGATGTTGCTAGCTTCTCAGAGCGGATTAAGATTGTAATTGAAAGGATTATGCAACTTACTATAAATTTACATACAAAAGGTAGTTACGGATTCGATAAAGAGAATGGGGGTATTTCAATTATTATTATCATTATTTTTAAATGAGATTTTAAATATTATGAAAATGAAAAGTGAGAGAAAGGGGGTGGGGAACATCTTGGAAGAACTCTCAAAAGCAAGGAGTATCTTGATCTATATTTTAGATTTATAGTTGTTTTTTTTAATATACATACATATATGTATATAATATATACCCTTTCCCTTGTTCCCTGTGTCTTGTTTTCTCTCCCCCCCCCCCTTTTCTATTTTCTTACTCGTCATTAAATTTTATGAAATCAACCTACGTATGAGAGCACATGATATGTATGGAATATCAGTATATGTACATTTCGATTCCATCTCCTCTCATATTCAAATTTATATACATACATATAGTATGACTGTATTTGATGATTCTTAATATGATGAATCAATCATCATGGTGTAAATAAATAAAACACCACACGTATTGTACATATCTTTATATATTAAATATTATTATTCACTACCCTAGAGCGTTTTTTATTTCCTGAGTATACATATCTACATATAAAATACATACAGACATACTAAGAAATAGATACAACTTCATAATGCAAGATAAAAGATATGTTTGAATGGAAAAAAAAATCCTTTCAGTTATTTTATTTTGAGCCAATCAACTTTCCGAAAACAGGCAATTATTTTTGTTTAACTTTGTTTAATTTTTATTCTTGGATAATCATTTGAAGGACTTGATCTTTTTAAATATACCTTCTATGGAGTACATGTTCCTTTGAAATGTGTATAATTTTTTTAATTATTATTACTCCTATGTGAGCATTGTTTGTCGACAAGTTGCACAGCATTGGCTCTGGAGAGGAATGAAAAGTCAAAATACATTTTGTAGTTATTTCAATGAATAGTTTATATATAATTAATTCATGCATAAAGGCAAAAACAGAGAGCAGTAGCAAAAATTTTACTATTAGCCGAGTATTTTGTTAACTATATTATTTAAAAATATTTATTATTATATCAAATTAGGATAGATATACATAGATAATGTACACGTAGACAAATCATTCATTACAAATCTACATTTCTAACCCTTAGAGACCCTAAATGTGACTTTACAAAAAATAGGGCCTCTCTTGCTGGTTTAGTGCTGTATTTATTACTTCCTTTATGGGCAGTTGTACAAAAATTATGTGGACCGTGTATTTTACAAAGGATTTCTTTTGTATCATTAATGTATATTATTTTTTTTTCTCAGTTTTTTGCTTGAAACGATATGATCATGAATAAAACCAATTATTATTTTAAAAAAATATTAATAATTGACATATTTCTGAGTCGTTTTCTCTTAGTCCTTAATGACTCACTCGTCTCACAAAGTTTACAAATTATTTATTTATTATATTTATTCATATGAAAGCAACGAGTAATTTTGGTATCATTTTAGGATAGGAATTAAATATATTAAAACTTAAAATATAATAACTGAATTAAAGTCTAAAAAAAGAATATTTAAAAGATTATTCGGCTCAAAATGGCCTTGCTACAATATGTAACATATATGAATTTATTGCAATTAATTAAGGCACAAAATATTTAAAAACCAAGGAAATTATTTGAAATTTGAGCTTAATTGAGCCATGTCCTTTTTTTGTTTGTTTTTTCTTTTCAAAAAGCCTTGTTCATCAATGAACGATATCATCAAACTAAATACGTACTCATGATACTTTGACAATATTTCCATCATAATAATTGAACATAATAGTCCTAGTTTTTCATACCTTGTTATGAAGGAATAGATTGAGATAAAGGTGACTCATGATTTGTCAAGTACTTTTGACATCCTAAGAGTAGGTAAAAGCACAATTTGAGATAGCTACATATGTACACATTGAAGGCCTTTATGTATGTACACAATATGTGTACTCTGAGTAGAAATTGTGATAACTCTTTGATAAAGGACTGAATAATAATAATAACAATAATACTGGGATATGAAAAATGATAAACAAACAAAATCTAAGTGAATGGTATCGATAGATTAACAGACACCCCTTTTTGAATAGAAGCTATCAAAAGATATGATAAGTATCTTTTCATTTTTTGCTATCCATCCGTCCTCCTCTCTTTACATACAGAGAGCATATACATACATATATCATCATTATATTTACGTTTGTACCTTGATCATATTGTAAATTTAATGTATATATAATATTATTGTTATTGTTATTTTTTTTCCTTATGCTCCGATAAGAATATATGTACCTACATAAATAAATAAATAAATACGTAATGTATGTAAGTATATGAAAAAGTTGTACAAATATGTGTAGGTAGCTATACTAAGTAAACAAATATGTATATGTATTTAATATTTATATTATATAAAGGCCGAAATATTTTATCAAACATTTTATTCTTCCTGTCAAAAGACTAAGGGAGAGGGGAGGAAGAGAAGGACTGGTGTTGTTGTTGTTGTTGTTGTTGGTTGTATGTGTTCTACATATCATAGAAGAAGAAGAAGAAACAGCAAACAAAAATAGCAGAGTTATATATGTAAAATGAGTGATGGTACGATGTACAAAAAAAAAAAACGAAAAAAAAAAAAAACATTGCCAGAGTTATTCATATCATTTGATATATTATTTTATTTCTTCTTCGTCTACCTCTGAATTGTGTGTGAAGTTTCACAATCGATGGTGTGTGAACATACATAGATACATATGTATGTATGTATGTGGAGAAAGAAAGAAAAATAGTGGTGAAAGAAAGAAAGAAAGAAAGAGATAAGGCGTAAGACACATACACAAAATGGCTGAATAGATAAACAAATAAGTAAACAAACCGAGAGTATGTAGAGTTATCTCTTCCAAAAAGTGGTTGTGGGTTCCATGGTTGATTGACATACACTGGGATTTCCTACAAATAACCAAGGGACTTGTACATGTACATACATGTATAAAATTATATCTTTATTAAAGTAATAAAAATGAGGATACATATGTATAGAAAGTCATTTGATGTCATCGGTAAAGGGACAACTATGAGCTATGTAAATATCTACGACATACATATGTATATAACTTGTCTCTGATGAATCTCATATTTGACTTCCTTAAAAATCCAGATTTTAACTGAGGAGAAAAAAAACTAAGAAAAGATTCAAAGTTTTTAATTACTTGATGATAAAAAGTCCTCAACGTGGTTTGTGAGGCTATTTTTGAAAGTTCCTTCCTTACGGTTCAGTATCGTTTTTGACCCTCAGAATATATTTAACTAAATATATGTGACATAAGTTTCATGATTTGTTTTTGAAATTAAGTATTAAAATGTTTTATTGTCCTCGTTGGCTGATCACAATGTATAAGAAAAATTGTAGAATTTAATTACTCAAAATTACCTACAGTAATAAGACAAATTGATACAGTTGACGAAATGATCTTTCTTAGGCTTTCTTTAATGATAGTGATTGGGCTATCAAAGGTTACTTTGAAGTGTAAAAAAGATAATTGGCTAGTCAGTTATTGGTTTTTAAACCCTCTTCCTAAAAAAATAAATGGATACATATTTTTTTTGTGAAAGCCTTTTGTTGCATTATATAGATGTTTTTCCACCCATTAATTGTTCCTTTGATTCAATAGCCATATATAGAAATAGAGAACCATGCAAACGAATATACTCTACTCTACACACATATATACGTAATAGGAAATATTTGATGTTTCGCATTAATGAATATCTACATATATCACTTCATAAAAAAATATCCCTTAGAGGGAAGGATAAAAAAAAATGGTATAAATAAACCATTAATAGCTGATGAATAACAACACTCTCTTGAGTGGAGGGTTTCGTATGTAGGCTTTCATCTTATGTACATATATTTATATGGTATATGTGTAGAAGATAACAACATAAGCTTAAGATAATAATAAAATTCGACCCTGAGGTCATAACTAAATGAAGACATTCTCTTCATCAGTGTAGTTATTGCTGCTGCAGCCCCCTCATTTTTTTTTTTTTTTTATTCTCTCATCGATAAAAAGCACAGATTTTTTTTGTATGCATACATGCTTTTGTAGCTAAGGGCTATGCTATATATACACTAAAAAATAGAGAAAAATACTTATCTTATCTTCTATTTCTTCCTCTTTCTTCTTTACATACTAAGACGATGAAGAGAGAGAGAGAGAGAGAGAGAGGAATCCAGCATCATACTGTCATTATGATAACAGCATCATCATCTATGGGAATACCCCCCCCCCCCCCCCCCACCAACATCTTTTTCTCCTCCTACGAGGTACAACATACTATGAATGTATAGAAGTATTTTGTATTCTTATCTTGGAGTTTTCCGCCTGTATTTTTATTCTTCTTACATATGTACATAAATACTTATATCTACATATTCGTACTTACTGTCGTCATTATCGTCATCTTCTTCAAGTACATACTCATGCAAGCTCTATTCATGCTCTACATACATAGAAATTGATAGAAGTAGAAGAACTCACGTAATGTTTGAACATTCTCGTAGAAACATAGAAGTCAAAACAAAGTTTGTATGAATTTATAATAAACAAAGAATCATACAAAAAACCCACACATTTTCATTTCTTTCATTTAATTTATTTAAATATATTCCCAAAACATCTTCTTGAACAGTTCTAAAGGTGGGGAGTTGGCAAGTAAGTATATTAACTACTAAATTTCTAGTAACCTACAGATCTTTATATATATATATATATATATAAGCTACGATATCATCGTTTTGTCTATTATCTTTGAACTACATAAATAAATATTTAGGACCGTGTTGTTTTTTTTAGCTAGTTTCTTGTTTGTTTGTTTTTTAAAGATATGATCAACTTATTTATTTCAACATACGTATAAACATTCTACACATTTACCTATCTAATTGAAATTCCACAAATTGAACTACATACTACTTTCTAATCTATGTACTCTTACAAATATTAAATAAGTCTTCTCTTTCCTATCAATTTGTGAACTCTCCACAAACTCTCTTGCTAAGTAACAGTTGGAAAAAATGAAACATAAGTAAATGCATATGTATACAATTGGCTAACTTAAACAATGTACATGAATGTTAATTAGTTTCTATAGGTCGTTTAAACAATACTATTAAACATAGTCAGACCTTAGGCACAATTCCACCACTTAAACATCGCAAATTCCTGCACTTATTTTTTGAGCTACAATTATTCCTTGTTGAATTGTGAGTATCTCTAATAAATTACTACTTAATTTCAACATAAAGCATACAAATTTCTACTTTTCCTTCCCTTATAGGGGTTTTGAACGTTGATTTGTTGAATTTGAATAAGCTGCTGTTCAGCACTGAACAGTTCCTTGTTCTTACTAAATGAAAAAAAAATTCTACAAACAGCTGGTATGAAGAGTCTAACTACCAACTGATTTTGAACTTCCCCCTTCTTCAAAGAGAAAAGGTTACGATATACAATCAAGATAACTGCATGTTAGGAAATACAATATAAAAGGACTTAATTAGCTAAAAGCTAATTTATTTTGTCTCTCTCTTTTTGCAGACAACATATTTAGGTCAAATGATATGTATATATTCAAATGATTAGTAACAGATATTGCAATGAATTTAACAAAATGATATAGGAATTAATTATATTTGTGGCCCTCGTAATAATAAGATTGTACTTATTACAATAAAATACAGAACAAGAAGGCCCATTCCGAGGATGCTCATAAATACATAGAATGATACTAAAAAAATGAAAGGAATTTGCACATGATGAGGCAAATTTTAGTTTTATTATATATGTAGGTAAACATCAAAGTTCATGTATGTATGTATGTACATATAAACTATCTATGTCAAAACACTTAATTTTTCAGTCACGTTTACCTTTCGGCAAATTATCTCTCTCTCTCTCTCCTTATATATACATATACATATATTTCAATTTTTTTTCTCATTAATATCAACATGACACATTGTACTTATGTATACACATGAAACATTATAAATAACAATGTCTGCTACCATGTAGGTACATATTAAATAGAGCGCTGAATATTATTGATGATGAAAAAAAAGTTGTGAATAAGTAAAATAGGGAAAATAAGACGAAGAATCAGGCTATAATATATTATTATTATAAATAATAGTAACCTCATACATTTTTTCCTTCTCATCATCATCCAATAAGGTTTATCATCCTTCCCACATTTTATACATTATTATGTTTATTAAAAAATTGACTTCAATTTTTCTTAAGCTATTTTTTTTTCTTTACTTGAAGTATTGGGTAAAAAAAAATCCTGTTTTTTTAGATAAGACGCCTTATTTATACATTATTATATACTCTTTCAGTGTCTTCTTTTTTTTTAATATACATAGTATATATATATATAAGTAAAATTTCCTCGTTTCATTGATGTGTATTTATTATTTTTATTATATATTTCAAAATGTCTAATAAGTTTGACAAATTTAATTCTGTTTATCTACCAAAATGAATGACATTATGTATATAACTATGTAAAATATACACACATAAAGAGGGAAAACAAATTACTCTTGGGCCTTTTTTTAAGAAAAAAAAACCAACTATAAATTAAAGCTGTAGAAAAAGGACTAAAATGCAATTCTATTATTATTAATATTATTATTGAAGTTATAGAATATGTACATGTTTAGTTGCTGGGGTTAGCAATGACTTTTGAAACTAGTTTCTGTGTATATAAACAGCAAACTATATAAGGGTCTATTTTGAATTAGTTTCAAGTCCCTTTTTACTCCAGAAAATATGTTGGGAAATTCTTCTAAGGGAATCTTTCAGATATAAAAAGAAACAACAAATAATATAGTTTTACTGGATGTAATATAATTATTAGTTTTCGGTCCATTTAATCTGTCCTTTATTATAGGTAATTAAAAAATAATTTGTAATCTTATAAAGTTTCAGGAGTGATCAAATTTTCTTAAATTACTGAAGCTTGCAAATTGTGGCATGGTCGTAGCCGACCATTATTGAAGGTTTCCTTACTATCATTTTTCACCTTTAATAAATAATTTTGATCCTGAAAAATAATATACATAATTTAAGACACTTTTAAGGATAATTTATTGTTAATAAATTAATGCTAAATACATGAAAATAAAGAAATAGAGAAAACATCTGACAATATCATAGATCATGCTATTAAATGTAACATAGGAAAATATTAAACACTTTACAGGCACTTTCGATCTTTGAAACCAAAGTATTATATAGTTTCTTTATTGGTATATTAATGCCTATAAAATAATCAGAGACGGCAAAATTGGCCCATAGCTTGAAGACGCCAGAAAATGCTCAATTTAAACCATAAAAATGACACATTCTCCATATTTAAAGAGTACGCTCTATAACAAAAATAGGATGAAGGGACATACCACTTTTACGAATAGCTTGTACTTGAAGCCCTCTAAGTTAAAAAATCAATGTGGAGTAAAAAAAAAAACCCATAAAATTAAAAACTCTGCATGTAAAATAGTTCACACGTCATTCAAATAAATTAATCAGCCCCAAGATGTACATATAATTAATCAAAATAAATAACTTTCAATCATTTCTTGAATATCTCAGCAGTCTCTTCCACACACTTGCATTTATTATTAATATCATAAGTAGGACCTTAAATAATCCCCACTTGACATAATGTTAAAACGTTTAGATTCATAACTAATACATATATTATACATAAATATTTAACTACAAATATTATTAATCTCTTAATGTATAAATTGATATGAAATCTCTCCAAGTTAATGTATGTGTGTTTATAATAAAACATAAATGTGGCTCTATAGTGTCTGATAGATTAAGTTATCTCTCTCTAAAAATTGTTTATAGAGCACCTACTACAACATATGTAATATGTAATTTTTTTACATATATACATACGATGAAAATATCCCTTACCAACATACCTAGAACTCAAATCGTATTGAGACTAATTGTTTATATCAACAACGAATAAAAAATAATTAATCACAATCATTTAATACGTATATAATTATACATAGCGAGTGAATGTGCATGGAAATGATATGGGGCTCTTTAATTATGAATTATGCTTTACCTGGCTAGCAAACTTTTTTTAATATATTTTTCTCTTGTCTTTCAAAGGGATGAATGAATGAATTTTCAAGTTAAACATTAAACAAAAAATAAAAAAAAATAACAAAAATAACAAAATTCATTGTTATATACAATTTTTACACTCAATTGAGCAAAATGAATAGATTAATTGTAAAGTTATGTACTTTTTTTTTTCTTTGCAAATTAATTTCTCTTAGTATTTTTATTATATTATATTATGTCTTCAATTGAATTTAGTTTATCTTTTAGTTTCAAAATGTTTTAAAACTTTTAATTATTATTATTTTTGATGGAAAGTCTTTTGTGTGTAATGTAAGTATGAATAAACTTATTTCAAATCCAATTCCTAGAGGGTTTTTGAATATTTGCAAATGAGTGAGTGCATTGCAAATTCATGTTTTGGATAATATACATATAAAACTCACATATTTAACGAAAAAAACTTTTTGCAAAAAAAAAAAAATATTGAAAAACATAAAATGTATATGACTATGTATATTTATTTTTGTGGTTACATATGGATAAAAAAGAATTCAATTCAACTCAAGAGGTTGAGTCTTTTTTTTTTTTGAAGTTTAATGTTGGTTATGCAAACAAAAAGTCTTCACAATCCTTAAAAAGTGTAAAGCTTTTATTAAACAGTTTTCAATGCATTTTGAGCCAAATCCAAGTTACACCTAAAATACCTTTTTGATTATTGCTTCGCAACAGTGTAGAAAAATGGTCAAAAATGCACTATAATAATTTTATCATTAATTTGTATCTCCGCTACAATCATGAATCTCTACCTTGATTAAAAAGAAAGAATGAAAACAATAACTAGAAGTATTCACTATTCAAAATTAGACAAAATAAATGTAATTTTTTATTAAGTCGATCGAAAGTTGGTCCATTATTAAATAAAATAATTCCTCGACTTGAAAAACAATAAAATAGGTCATGAGCTAATGACCATGTATGAAAGAGGATCTCAGTGGAAGAGCAATCCAAATCCCTGTAAAAGATCTTTTTGCATTTCCAATTATATTATTATCAGAAATCCCTGATCTTCCATTCGTGATGAAGCTGGTTTTTTTACATTGAATTCCAAAACCAAATCTGAAGTTTTTGGACTCATTTATATGATAGCCTCACTTACAATTATAGTAATTGATATAAGTTAGTTTATACTATATGGACTATCAGGACTAGCTTTTTTGTCCACTCGAAACCTCGAATTTCGAAAAGTAAAGGAAATTTTTTCAGAAAAATAAATGGTAACTATGTATAGTTTCGACGTGCTAATTAGTTGTTTTAAATCAGGGATGAATCAACTCATGGAAACAGCTAGTTTATCTCAAAAAAGGAAGTCTTGTACATATGCATAAATCAGGATATAGTAAAAAAGAAGGAAAAAAAATCCAGGAATGGGTCGTGGTTTCTACTTTTTTTAAATAGCATACTTATTGAGTTATGTCTATAAGATATATGAACGACGTCAAATAAAAAAATAAGATATTTTAGTTTTTTTATCATTGGGTATCTTGATTATAATTTTGTTTGATAATATGCATGATAATTTCTAATCATTATATCTAGTTATGTATGTACTCGAGAAGTAAATTAATATTTTCAATCCTCTGTTTAATTAATCGATATTCTAAAAAAAAAATATTTATTTTTCATATATATATATTTATATAATTAATATTTTTTTGTATTACATATATGTAAAAAGTTTGTCGATAATAGATGAAAACCCTTTTTTACAAAAATATCAAACAAATAAATCAATCATTTGATTTCCCCCTCTAATCATTTTCATTATAATACTTTGAATTTTATATGTGTTTATTATTTTTTATTGAAAAATAGATTGTTAATTATTGAGTTTGAACATTTTGTTTATTTATTTATTTGTTGATTGTCATTTTTTTTACAAATGAATGTTATCATATCTACTACCTATAACCAATTGTATATGAATGTTTAACAAACAGGAGCCTACTGAATAGAACCAATAATAAACTATTTATTTATTTTTTACAAAAATATATATAACATACATATATATAATTGACAAAATTAATCTCTAAAAATTAAAATTGAAAAACTATAAAAAAGTTAGTTAAATAATTATCTGGGAACTCATCACGTGCTTTCCTTTTATTGAATTTGTTAATGACATATTTATTTGTGTTTATTTTGATCAATAACTGTGCATAACTAGATAGTTTACAGTTTTAAAAAAAAATTTACATATTATAAATATATTCGTAGTTTTACTATTATATTACGTTTTTTCATATGAAGACCTTTTTTAATCAAATTCATCATTTATCTGCAAAAAGAATTAACTTGTAGCATTGACACATACCTTGTGTCTTCAAAAGTACAGATTCAAACCGATTAGTATATTTTTGGAAGCAATTACTTTAGAACTTGCTATATTCTAAAACATTAAGCAGAGCCAAAACATATCTACACACAATTACATTAAATAAAGGACCTTTTTTTTTCTTCCAACAACTGCACCTGAAAACATGTAAAATTATAAGCTTGGATTTATATGTAGGTATAACTCTATGTGGAGTTTCTTTTCATTTTTTATATAAAGTTCAATATTCTTAGGTGAATCAATACATTTTTTATAAAGACAATTGGAAAGGTGAAAATGAAAAAGTTTTGGGTCTCAAAATTAATTTTTGGAAAGGAATTAGCCATAAGAAAAAAAGGATTATATGCTTTTAAAAATGGATCATTTTTAGAAAGAATTTAGAGTATGAAAATTGAAGTTATGGATCAATGGTTGTAAGTTTTGTATTAAAAATAATTCTTTGTTCATTCAATATTGCAATGGGTCAGTTACCTAGTCTGAGGAGTTTGATATTTACCAAATGCTGTCATCAGTTGGCAATATCAAAAAATTCCCTGGAAATGAGAAACACTAATAATAAAGAAACATAACTTTTCTGCTAATTGCAATTTGAATATTATATGTATGCTGGAGTGATCGAATTATCATTGACTCTTGAAATTTTTAATGTGTACACATTATGTAGATTTGTAACTACCCTCATCAGAAAAGTCTACAATGAAACATCAAATGGTATGAATCATATCATTTTCCGTAGTTTAACATCTTGGAGCAAAGTTGTTCATCTAATTGTTTTGTTTTTCTTTTTTAGAAAAGGATCTTTTAATTTTGTTGTCTTGATACCGAGACCATGTTTATTTTTCCAACAGTCTTGATGACTGTTGGAAAAATAAACAAATTCAAATAGGTAGTTGGCATCATTTATGGTTAGAACAAGAGTGATATCTGATAGTCTTTGAACCTTTAATTTTTGTTCTTTATTAATGAAAGCATTCGTGTCAAATGCTTTCGAAATAATGTATTCATTATGCACAAACGAAATCAATAGCAATATTGAGAACCACATCACTTTGTCATCATACAGGTATTTATTTATTAACGGATATTTCATTTACGTACAACCTGGTTCCTAATATGTATATTGCTCTAAAAAATATTCAACATTCTGATTTTCCCTCGTCTTTTATAAGTAATATAAACAGAGAATTGAAATGAAAGAGGGAATGATTGATAATGAAGAACTTTGGACTTTCTTTTGGCAATGATTACATATCTTGAAGGTATGTTTTTTTAGATGTGTTTACGTCTATGTTTGTTCTACCTATGAATAATGAATAGATATCCGAGCTATGAAAGTCTTATCTAAATTAATAATTAATCGATATGAATAGAGTGAAAATCTTACATATATTTCTATATAACACAGTGTCCCTCTCACCTGTAGCGGATTTAAATCATAGTAGATATATCTATCTATATAAAAACATAGAATTATTCATCTCATTTCATCAATTTAGTGGACAAAACAATTCTATAACATAATCTATGTGTTTATATAAATTTATCGCTATGCTACAAACATAACATATTTAAGGATAGAACAACTCCATAATAGGGCTTTATGTGTATACCTAACTGATGTTTACATATTATGATCCCTATCTTACTTAATTTAGATCTTCTTAGAAAGATAAGATGCGGAGGAGTTTACCTTGCTCAGAGATATGTATTATGTACGTCAAAAGGAGGAAATTATGACAATAAGGACTGGAATGATGAAGATCATCGCACAAACAAAGTAATAAGAAATGAAGGAAAAATAAATGGAGATCTAAAAACAACAACAACAGAGATTGGTGATGTTTACATCGAAACAAACAAACTTACAAATACATACACTCACGAACTCTTAAAACATCTTAACATTTTAGAAAGCATTTGGAGCATCAAACTAACTTGAAGGTATGGAACAATTGTTGTTAATTATTTCTTTAAAAATAATTAATTTTGTAAGTTCATTGCCTTGGGTTGTTTTTTAGCACTTTGTTTGTTGTAGAACGCTGTGCGAGGACACTGCAACCAAAGCTATGTAACAAAATGACGAAACGTGATCAATTTTTGTACAAATTCAATTATACAAGAGATGACTTTTTGTTCACTAGGGTTCGCTGATGGTGCCACAAAATACTCTATGACTAACTACACAACCTCTATGAATTTACTTTGATAATTGTATTAAAACAAGGTGAATTCTACGAAGGAAAAACAAATTTACATATATTTATCTAAATATGTACTTCAAAAGTGACATCTTTCATTAAAAAATGAAGTCTCAAAGACAAGTAAATAACTCCAAGATAACAAACACTTTTTGCTACTTTGTTTAATAGCCTTGAATACATCAAATTCATAAGTTTTATAAATAAAAAAGGACATCACATATTGACAAAATTATAATCAAGTAACCTTTTATTGCTATTGTGTTTCTAACAATAAAGAGTCATTATTACCTTGTCCCTACTGATCCGGCGGTTAAGACACTGTTTTTTTTTTGTTTTTTGTAGATCATAATGTATTAAAACTAATGCTTGTATACAATGTGCATTTATTATGTAAGTATATATATTTCTTGATTAACGTTAATATAATTGTTTCAATGCAATGGAAATATTTATTCCTTTTAATTTCCTTCTTTTCTGAATCTGTACGAAAAAAAAATTATATCTAAATGATTTTTTTTTGTCTATTCAAAACATTTATTATGTTTATTTGTATAGTTGTAGAAAACATAAAATTATATATATATATTTAAGATAAAATGAACAGTTAATATTCTTATTCACACATGTATGTATGTATAATATCAAAATATACTAAACATTATTATCATGTGTATAAATGTATTTATAGGTTAGATTAAAATAAGTTACTTTTTATGGGCTATATGGAACACGTATAATTTCAAAAAAAATAAAAGAAAAATAGAATGGAGCTTAAATTGCTTCAATTTAATTATAAATATGAAGATTTTTAATGTTTGCTTTTGTAAATAAATCCTCTAGTTTTTTTCCTTTAGAATTTATGTATCTTTGACTCAGAAGAAATTGAAACATGACTATTACCATTTATAAGAAATAGTATCTTCAATCTGCATGAAAAAATATACAAAAAGTTTAGAAAGAGTTTGAGTTTTCCCCAGAAGTATATACAGAGTTCGTCATATTTTTTGCAATGCATGTATATTCGAATTGCTCAAATGAAAATATATGAAAAAAAATTCTTGAGAACTTAAAGTGTATGTATAGTAAAAAAAAATTTATTGAGCTTATTTGATGTGACCTCCTTCTTTTTTTATTATTGTCTTAAGTTATTGAGGAGCTGCATCACAGCTGGCACACAGTAATTCTTGGGGAATAAAGGCCTTCTCTCATAAGTAACTTGAACTTTAAAGTTTCCAAAAAATCATGGGGAGTAACACAACAGATCTTGTTCTCCAAGATTGGCCAAACTGAAAAGTTTAAAGGGTTCCAATTGAGACACCTTGATGGGCATTCATATTTAATAAGAAATATATATATATATATATGAGCTCGAATCCGAATATAAGACTTACACTTTAACACAAGACAAGAAAAAAGAAACAACTAAAATAAATTCAAGGAAATCTAAATACATACATGTTAAGTAAGTAAATAATTTCACACACCACATATTTGCTTTGTAAAAAGGATCAAATTTTATCTTAAGGTGTGCAAAAAAAAAAAAGAAGATATATACACACTGGTTGAGTTATATAATTTTATTGGTTATTTGATTTACAACCAATGGGTTCTGTGGAGAATAGCTATATTTAATATACTTATAGCTTTAAAAAAACTTTTTTAAACAAAATGACAGTCCTTCACAATAGAAAATAGAAACAACAATTCACAACTTAAATGAGTCCCTCCCTAGGAATAAGAAAAACTAAATTTATCTAATCATGTCCTTAGTTATTTCAAAATACCTTAAATAAAATATTTTAAGACCTTAAATTTCATTTTTCACGAAATGGCTACATTTTATAATTAATACTAATGCTTATTTAAAATTAATTTTAAATTTAGTAGAAAATAAGTATATTAATAGGTGTTTTTTTTGTTTTTTTTTTGGAAAACAAAAATCCCAATTCTAGAAAAAATGAAATAAAATAGTCTCAAAAACTTGAATTGATATATAACAACTAACTGTGTGTTATAACCAAGGGAATTATGCCTCTCAAAAACGATGTTTGTGCCCGTCCTATTTTACTAAAACTGCAGAATTATTATAGTATTATGACCACATTCTAGATTCATTCTTGTTCTTAACAATCGCTTATTTTTTCTAGAATTTAAAGTGCCCCTCTTTGTACGTATGTTATGTATGTAAGTCTGGCTACGGGGACCAGAATCAAAAATCAATTTTTATGGATAATAAATACATACATTTAGTTTACAAAACATAGATAGGCTGCGTAATATTACTGATTGAGACGTCAGCATCAGGGAATTTCAAAATAAGTTTGAAGGCACTACATCAGCAATCATCGTTGACATCTCATTCTTATTATTTTATTCACTATTATCGAGTCGTAAGCATTATTGTACATATACATGGGAACGTGTAATGGTTGTATTTACTTGTAAGAATAGTACAGAGTTCACACGAAGTGTTGGTTATATAAGCAGAAGGGAGACTCAGTAGTGTTAAAGTATCCATAAATGATAATCTAGAATGAATGTATATATATTCGATATTTGTTCGTTATCGAGTGTTGTGTCTTTCATTTTTATTTGTCTTGGTATCGATATTGAAAAATATAAAAAAATACTAAGAGCTGAAGAGGAAAAATAGAATCTTATCATCGTTTTTGTTACTGTGGTTTCTTATTATGTATCTACCTACCTACCTATCTAAATACATTGTACATAGTAGGTTTGTGAACTCCCAAAAATAAATAACCAATAAATATCTCTAAGTATAAGAGAAAATACAAATACGTGTAGTAGATTATCATTGTTGGTTATTTTTAAACTCTAAGTTATGTAAGAGGAAAGAAAAATCCAGAAAGAAAAGAAATAGAAGGCATGAGGTCATCAATATCCAATTGGCTTTATATAATTCTATGAACCATACATAGCCTCGCTCTCTCTCTCTCACTCTAAAAAATACAGAAAAATATTCCGTGCTCACAAATAAGGTAATATCATTTTTGGCAACAATCCTGTACAAATTACTCATTTAAATAGTTTTCGTTAACAATTATCTGTAAATAAAGCTTGTTTCCTATTAAAGTAACATGTATAGAAAAATGACATATACATAATAATGAAATGTAGACTTGTATTTTTACGATCCAAGCATATTAGAATACGTAGTGATCTTCAAATACATCTATTCATCAACCTTTCATTCTAAAAGGGAAAGAGAAAAGACAACAAATTAGTTGATGGACGGCCAATTAAGCCGTTCTTTCCAGCGGATGCAATATTTCTTTTTTAAATAATTGTGGTATTCAGAGTATGTATACTACAAATTAATTTGAGTTCAATAAATCAACGGTTAAAATAACTTTAAGAGCAATAATTGACAAAATATGAATAATTGAAATTGCTGATGCTGTGGCATACAATGGTAAGAAATATTGAAATAAAATCATTATGCATTGAATTGATAAAGATTCAAGCATGAATATAAGCCAACCTTCCTATTTTGTACATTATTAACAATAATTACATACATGCAAATTGTCCGGAACTGCACTTCTGAAATAAGGTCCAAAACGGATTTTTTTTGGTCTTATAAATCGGTGGAGTCTCAAATTTTGAACAAAACATGTCTATAAGCAACATTCTTTGCAATGTTGTTTCATTAAAAATTAGCAATAGTATTTTTAATTAGTTAATAATTTAGAATTAAGTCCAATCTATTTAAATATGTATTTATACACAAGCTATCTACGAAGATTTCTGTCAGGAAATGATAAAATATAATGAATAATGGGTTCTTTCCTACCAGTTTTTAGAATTTAGAAAATGTCTTCTCGTTTCAAAATCTGTAAGTAAATCTAAATATATATGACATACTAATATAATTGCTCAAAGAATCAATCTTTTTTTTTTACTCTTACAAAATAATATACAACTCAGAAATTAGTTTGAAAGCTTCTACTTAGTACATTCCAGAGGAGGAGTTCCCATACTGATTCAAAATAGTCTTGCAAATTCATTATGATTTAATCATTTGTTTTCCTGAGTTTTTTTTGATTAGATCATTATTTCTTTTAATTAAAATCACGACTTTTTCATTTCATTAACCTCTGTGATCTCAATCTTTAAACAAACGTTTATGTATAGAAGTACATATTATACATTGGAACTTCCACTTCGTTTTTTTTTTTTGTTTTTTTTTTTTGCAAAATAATACAAAATAACTTTTTTTTTTTGAACGGGAGAGTTATATGAACATGAGCTCATTTACATACACAAATGTTTTATTTTTTGAACAGTTTCATCATTGATAAAGAAATAAAACAAACAATTTTGTTCTGATTGCTATGCCCTTAAGAGCACTATAGACCCTAAACGCCACCTTTTATGAAAAGCAACATGAAAGGTATATTTTAAATAATACATACATATATGTATAATATGTAAATTCCTATTTATTGAAAAAATATATAGTAAACTTAATATTTATTACGTTATCCACTTAATAGAACAGTAGCTTCTTATAGACAGAAGAACACCTCTTTATAGATATTTAACAGTAAAAACAACATCATAATAGGTCAAAAAATATAGTTTCTACATTTTTACCTTTTGTAAAATTTCCTATTACACTTTTAATTACAGAAAAAAAAACAACTCTGGTATAAAATTTAAAGTTACCTCTTGCAAAAGAATAAAAAAGCAAACATCTCTTCTCAAACTTTTTACCATTTTTCATTTTAAGTCAATTTTATTATGCAGGGATTTTCAAACTAGAATAATACCCTTTCCCTTTTTTCAGGTATTCTTGTAAGCCAAAAGCCACAAAAGTACAACTTGTTCAGATCAGGTCACAACATCAATTCATGTATGGTACTTGAGTTTGTTTGTTAAAATATGAAGCACTGGTATTTTGAACCAGCTCAAATTTATGTATTTGTAATTTTCATCGACTCAATAAATCCTCCCTTGTCCTTTATTTTATATTCTTGATTTTAATGTACATGAAATTGAGTCGTCATGACACAAGAGGATAATAATGGAAAACCTTTTTACCAGTCCAATTTTATTTGTATAAGGTACAAAAATCAATAATATATATATTGTGTACTAGTTGAAATTTAAGGAAAAGTTGTATCTTGTTCAAATTGTACGTTACAGAGGATAAAATTCTGAGTCTTTCAATTTTTTAATGTGTCATAGAATGTTCATTTATTATTTTACATCAAACATTTGAAATTTTTTAACTCTATGAACTACTTTCATCAAAATAACTGTTTATTTTGTATGTGAACTGTATTTATTTCCTATTTTTTTCTGATTCAGCATAAGCCCTTGCACCAACTCCTTATTTAATTGAATCGTCTTCCCTCATCCCCATGGGCATATTTTCACAAAGATTGCACATATCATATCTGAGCCTCGTTTTATATAATCAGCGTATTCACTCCTGTTTACATATCTCCCAATGTCCACTTCTTAATTGTCATATTTAAAAGCAATTATGACATGGAGTAAGATTTGTATTCATATCCTTATTTTCCTCTCAGACCCATTCCTTCCCTCCATATTCAAACTACTTGTAGGTCAAGCTATTTTCAGCATGCCCTATATTTTTCGAACCAAGCTCTTCTATGGGCTCCAAAAATAATTAATTATTAAATGTCTTCATAGTACACTTTTTAGACTAAAATCGACGTTTTTAATAGTAAAAATAGAATAATATTTAACCGAATCCATCAAACAGGTCTATTTACTTTTTTATCAACCCATAGTTGACAGCCATTGACTCGTTGTGTACTGCGTCTCAACAACAACCCTCTATGACACCCTATGTTATTGTTGTACATATGTTTAGAGTTTTACAATAGGCATTTATGTCCAACTAAATATAAATCTAAAGTTTCTTTTTATTTCTTTTCCTTTTCTACTCTTTTCCTTCGAACACTCCCCTACTTCAGTTTCCCTATATAATATGTACATATATAAATACGAATATATATATATATACATTTTAATATGATATCTAAAGTAGATATCAATCTACGATAAGGAAAAAAATATAATAATAGTAATATGAAAAGGAACACAAAAAGACCTTTAATCTTGATAAATGTACCTATGTACATACATATATATATATATATATATATATATATATACTTCCACTATGCAATATAGACTTATACTTAAATAAGTACTCTTAATATTATTATTTTTTCTAAACCATATAGACATAACTACAAAATGTACAGTTACTCTTCAACCCATGGAGAGTCATCCATTACAATGTTTAAAAAGGTTTTACATTTTATCATCTACATATAATAGGGTTAATTATAATGACTGTCTTTGAAGGCTGTATATCTAGGCATTTGTCCTAAAAATTATGGATTAATCTAATAACAGCTTATGACTATGAATCAAATATCATCAGTTGAAAGTAATGATTTATGTAGTTAGTTTCTAGTAGGGTTTCTCTCTAAGGATCCCGGGGTTTTACACCTAAATTGGAAATTCCCTGAATATATATTTCTTTTACTGGGCTTCATTAAATTAAAGGTTCAATACACATTGAGTAATCATTCAGCTTAAAGTTATTACGACTTATCCTTTGCAAAGGATACACTATATGCATTGATTGATAATAATGAAACACCAAAAAGTTTCGAATATTGGAAACTTACCTACAACAATATATGTTTCTTGTCCCCTTTATAGGTTCCCTATAGGCTAAAGTCTACACGTGCATAATATGCCACATGTAAACTATTGGTACTTGAAAAATAAACAAATTGTAACTCTTAATGTAAAGGGGCTCTAAAAAGATACTGCTGATAAATACTCCAAAGCCATTATTGTATTTGGCCTTGGCAATAACGGCAGATCTTCAATTACTAAAGCCATCAACTTTGCTATCCTGAACTCAAAGGCCTTAATTGAAAAGGAAGATTATTTTGTAGGTCCTCTCCATTCTTTTGAGCTATGGAATGTTTTACTATTGGTAGTGGCAAGATATGCTGTGTTGGAGTTAAAGATTCCTTCTCTCTGGGACGAATCTTGGACGTTTGCATCGAAGGAATTTAAATATTTCCCATCTTTATCCCTAATCCATCGTAATACAGTGTTTAAAATTATAAAATGTTTTAATCAGTGTAATTAGGTTGTTTTTAGAATGAATGTTTGTTTTTAAAATTTTTATTGCAGGTATTTTAATTTGTTTTAGTTCAGCTCTTATAGTAAAATTTTAAACTATAATGTTTATTTATTTTCTATTGAAACGCATTAGTTTTGATTTTTATGTGTATATATTTATGTACATATCATAAAAATGAGCTTTGAAATATAAAAAATAAATAAATAAATACTGACCAGGAATTACCTTTAAAAACTCACAAATTATAAAGGGTTTTTCAATAGGGATGACGTATTTTTATTTCATTAGGAACAGAGAACTACGTCATATTTATGCTCACAAATAGCTTACATATCTAGAAATGTTAATAATATGCAAAACGCCGCGTGCGAGAGTTTGTGGAGTTGGCTCTTCGAACAGTACTTTTTGTTTTCCAAAGCTGTTATCATTTTTCCTTTCTTACTGAGGAGAGAACATCTACCTGATAGTAAAGATCTTGCATGAAGGAATACATGCATTAAGGTTAATAAAGCAAATAAAATGTAAACAAAAAGGGCTCAAGTCCTCGTATAATTATTAGTTAAAAATATATAATTTCCTCACATTAATTTCCGTTAATTTTTTGCCTCTCATCTATGATATACATAATGTTATTATTTATTATTGATGTCTTCATTTGCATATATAGAGGAGAATAGCAGCTCGTAGCTCAGTAAAACGTCATGACAGCTCAAGCTGCTTCCCTCTCATTGTCAGAGTTACCAAGTTGATTTTCTCATCATGAACAGTGAAGTATAAAAAGGGTCCAGCTGTAAGACACGCCCGAGACGATGTCACAAATAAATATGGTACCCTTGAAGTAAGGCAGAATTTCAGCCAATTACATTTGAAGGGACGGAATGTAACTTATTATTTTGGTGTCTTACTTAAGAATAGATTATTATTATTTAGTGGCATTAAAAATTCGTAAAGGATAGAACCCTAAATTTGTAGCAACTAATGCCATAGCATGAGACGTGAGTCATTTTGGAATGGACTCGGACTTGACTCGAAAATAAATTATTTAATCAATACTAATGGAGTATGAACCTCAATATGTCTTTGTTGGCATTGCACCTCAAAATTACTACACTTATACACTTAAGTGAATCCTATAATTAATATTACATATTTAAGAAACACATATAATTAAATGAAATGATTTTATTTAACCATTTATTGGCTACTTTTTTTTATTCAACAATTTAATTATCATTTAAAACTATTATAAAAACTTCAAACAGTCAAAAGTAACACATTTTGTAATCACTTAATTTTTTCCATAAAAAAATAAAATAGGATGAAATTTCATAATGATTATCTCAAATATATATATATATAGTTGTATCAGAAAAACTGAACATGGATTCGGAAAACCAATGTAATTCCAATTTAAGTTTTCATAAATAAACCCAAAAAAATAAATTAAATCGATATTACGATGAAAATGTACGTTATAATTACAATTTTAAATATTTCAGATACAATTTAAAAGGAAAAAAGTAATAATTATCAGGCAATTAATTACATTGAAATTGATAGTGTGACTACTATAACAAGTCACTGAATCGATTGAATATGTTCTCAAAAAATAGAAACATCAAAAAGGAATATATAAAAAAATATTGCATAAAAATGGAATAATCAAGTTCATGAAAATCAATATACACGAGATGAGCCAAACTTTAATTATGACATTAGAGAAAAGTGCATCCCCTCATCATGCCAAAGCCCCTCTCAGAATCTCAACTGACGATCGTAGCATTTTAGTGCAAGCAAAATTTCTTCAAGTCAATGCTTATCACGGCAACAATATTCTTCAACTGGATATATCAGGCATTTTTTATACTATCCACTTTTGAATGTTTCAAGTAGAATATCTTTTTGACTATTGTCCCACTTGAAGTCCTTAGTCTCGTCCATTGGTTTAAATCTATACTTTTCGTCAATTTCCCGTTTTATTTTGAAAATTCTGACTCGACTTAAGTGCTCCAATGATTGAGTTACGGGAAAACAAGAAGAGATGGGTTTACCGGCGTATTTCTCCATAAATTGGATGAAATTTTGATGTCCTCCGTCTGAAAGTGGGATAATACATGATACAAGAAATTAAATTAGGTCAGGCGTGAAATAAGATGTACTTGAATCATTACTAATACCACGTTGATTGAATGGATCCGGATTTCTCTTGTGACGTCAGCGATTGGAAAGTCTTATTATCGGAAATTTCTTCATTATAGAAGTCGACAAATGGCATGGCCGGAATGTCATCACACTCGTATCCTTGACTAGTTTTCAAACGTTGCTACCTCCATTGTCGGCGACCCAAGTTTCTGAATCAAATCCTCAGGCATTTTTTAACTTAATTTAAAAATGACACTTGTTGTTTTAGAATTGAATAGAACTGAGTCATAAGAGAAGAAGAAAGAAGAAGAAGTTTGGAAAGACAAATGTTGCCAACAACCGTCCTTTGCGTGAATGTCAGCTGGACCCTTTTTATACATCACAGATCATGGAGCAGTACAAATTTATTACCAAAATTTACTTTCGGTCGTGGCAAGAAGTCATACCTTTTTGTTGATGATAATATAATTGCCACATTACTGTAAATGGAAATCGATATCGATCCACGATAACAGATTATTTTTGACCCCAATTGGATGCTATGGACTTAAATGACATATTATTTCAACAAAACTGTGCTACTTGCCACACAACAAACAATACAATCGATTTATTGAAGAGCAACTTCGGTGAACGTGTTATTTCCAGAAATGGACCAGTCAATTGATTTGACGCCTTAAGACTATGTTCTATGGGACCACGTAAAGTCATTGATCTACATAAACAAGCCAGCAACACTAAAGGAGCTCAAACCAAATATTGAAAACGAAATTCCTCCAATTTTGGTTGATTTATGTGAAAAAGTGGTAGAAACCTGAGTTCAACGATTAGAGTTCTGTAAACGTACCCGTGGTGGTCATACAAAAGAAAATGAATACCATACTTAATTTAAATTGAATGTACTTCAACACTAAAAAAGAGAAATTCGTTTATATCTCAAACCCTTTTAATTTGATTTAATAAAGAAAATGTGTCGCTCTTATTGAAAAATTCTTTATATGTGCCAGGGTGAAGAAAAAACTTTTATAATTATACTGTTCAATATATCACTACTATCGTGGTATTCGGGTACTGATGCATTTAAAACACTAGTATACTAAATTGGTACATGCAATATCATTACAATACTTACCACTATGATGGTATAACAAAAAAAATGAAAACTGTTTTTTATTTATAAAAAAAGTTTACATCGAAAATCCTGTGACCAAGCTTGTCAATGCATGTGAATATTACCCATGACAACATTTTCATTTCATATTTTTAGTCAAAAAAGTATCAAACCTTCAGGTAAGCAGATATTTAACCAATCAGGGACATCGCTACATAAATGTCGTAAATCTTAGGGTTACATATAATTTGGAGGGGACATGTCCCCCTGTCCCTAAGTGTGTCCATATTAAATAGTCATCCCCATTTTGGCACAGGAACCGGATTGAAGTTATTGATATTGGGACAATACTGTCTGTAGACAGGACTCAGTCCTAAAATTAGACAAATCATTGAAGAGGAAGTTTTACTCAGTTTTTATTAGGTTTTCAAAACTTTGATAGCGATGGAGATTCAGTTGGAGACCACCTGTAAGTCTATCTATCTAGGCTTAGATGAAGATGTAGGTATATAATTAATGACAAAGTTAACCCAAAATGGACATTTATGTATGTTTATGCTTAAATGCATGATCATTTGAATGTTTTACATCTTTTCGACCGATACTTAGCATTTATGTAGGTACACAACTATTAATTCATGATTAATTGGCAATTCTACACATGTACCTTTATTTTTTTCATTATACCGTGATAAAATCTTGATAGATTAGAGGGTATCGCTTCAACCATGAATCATTAGATATCCTAGATGTGCCTGGGTATGTGTCGATATAATACCATTGTTAGTATTTACACATATCCCAGCTTAGCATAATTTAATCTTTTTTAGTTTTTTGCTGTTTTTATGGTTTCTTGATGATGATAAGACATTAAATGTGTATGTACTATGTATATGTTATGTTTATACAAGGTCTTTTTTCAAAAACTAAAAAAAAAAAACTTGTAGATAAAATATCTCATTAAATTACAGGAATATGTATTTTTAAAAGAAAAAAAATATATCTTTTTATTATGTGCAAAATATATATATTTATGATAAACTTTTCGCTCTTTCTTCCATTTTAAAGACATGACAAGCCCTTTTTTCTTTTTTTCTTTTCTTGATAAAGGTTCAAGATAAATTTGAAAGATTTTGAAATTGCACGTCACAAAAATACACACACACACAGAAGGCGAATGAAAAAAGAATTATAAAGAAGAAGAATACATACATTTATACTATGTAATCAGATTTTTGATTGGTTTTCACTCTCTCTCTCTCTTTTTCCTCGATTGACTTGACTTGTTTAGATCTCAAATCAAATATAAGAGGTTCTTCTTCTTCACGCCTTCCAAAAATCATAATATATGTCTATACCTATAAATGAAGAAGAAGAGAGCCAACCTACTTACAATGGGTGCCTTCCTTTAAAACTTATCAAAGTTCTTTATCTTAAAAGGTTTTGTTGAGAAAGACATCAAATATTGCGGCTAAATTTTTTTGTTTTTTTTAATATTATGTTGGGATATTGTACAGGTTACAACTTGCATAGACTACAAGTTGATTCTGCATGCTCACAAGAACAATATATTAATAACAAGATGGATCATTAAAATGAAGATTTTAAGGGTATTTGTGATGAGGATAGCCCAATGATTGAAATTGCATTGAATCTTTGATTTATGAAGGGCGTAATTAGGTTTTTTTTATGATGAAAGCTATAAATGTATACCTTCATGATGCCCCAAATACCCTTTTTGGGTAATGTAATCAATAAATGATGCATAATGTGCTCATTTTCCTACAAAAGTCCCACCATGGCGTTACTCTGTCATATTACCAATGAAAAGATTCATATTTTTATCACTTCTAACTACGTACGCAATATATATCTAGTTTTAATTGATCAAGGTGAAATGACTGGATCATGTAATAGGTGTTAATTAAAATGTCTGATGTAATAATTAAATAAGACGTTATGGGACATGCCTATGTACACATAGCAACTTGTACACAACACATAAAACAACAAAAGTCGGTGCATATTCTTTTACAGTCTTTTGTCTGTGCATTCTTTTTAACTGTGTCATGCATACTAGGTATTATAAAAGCATTCCATGCTCTTTCCTTGTTTAAAGTGGGGGAAGGGAACTCTCAAAATACACCATTTCCGCATAGATCATAAATAGTTTGATATAGTTACATGATCTCTGGTAATAAATTATACAGCTGGCGTAGTGATATTGGTTAACCCTTTATGTGCTTAATTTAAACTGGGTTTTGCAGTGATGTCATATCTGGAGTTCGACGTAAAATATCAAGAAAACTTTGACTCTGACCTCGAGCAAAACTCACATGCCTTTGTTGTTTTTGAATGGACTTCACATGAAAATTACCTACATACTGTTGCAAGCCACATTCTCAGACCATCAAGAAAAATGAACAGGGTGAAACAATTTTTAACCATCAAATTCTATAATCATCATCAATGTATTTTTACAAATTACCATCATCATTACGCAAATTTGACACACCATCCTTGCCCATTCAATCACTTGCTCGACTGCAAACGTTTGTTTGCTTTGATATCAAAAATTATTATTATTATTCACAATGAAAACGACGGTGTGAGGAGTGCGGGCAAAATACATAGACTTGTAACACACTTCATTTTCTGAGAACGAGATCAAAACAAAGCCATATAATAAATTAAAAATAAACTAAAATTACTTCCTTATCGATTTTTTTTAGCATTTAGATATGCAAAAAAAAAAAAAAAAAATTAAAAGAAGTTTTGTTGTTATCATTTGAGGGATCTTTTTTTTAAAGTATATTTTCGACCCCCGCAACGCCATTTTAAAAAAAAAACTCTCTCTTAATGAAGGTGATAAGAAGTTGTGATAATAGGCCTGATTTTTTAATTTTTTTTCGTCTTTGTAAATATTGCCTCAAGCTGATTTTTTCCCTCTTTCTTTCTTTCCCTTAGTATATGTATGATAATATTTATGCATGTTTATGACAAGATATATTGATGTCTTTTCTAAAGCAAGTGTTATTATTATTTTTTTTCTATCTTTAATGCTACCTAATTGAATCATCTGTGTCGGTATTGAGAGTTACACTTTTGATACTGACAAAAGCATTTATGTCATTAACAATAATGTAATGAGTTAATTGAGTATTTAATTTTAATTATTTGATTGTGACAACTACGTAGACATCCATAAACTCTTACAATAAATGAAGTAAAATCGCTTCTTCTCCTATCAGTCTCTGTAGATCATAAGATGAAACCATCGTGCATTGGTTAAAATAATTTTCTAAAGATATATTATTCATAACACTTTTGAGTATAATTTTTTGAGTAAGATATTAGAAATGTCAATATTATATTTTACAAAAGGAAGTTATGCTACCTTTGTTATAAAATTGAAACTCATACAGGTTGAATGACTAATTAAGTATAATCTGGTTTTGATTGAGTCGATATAATTTATTGTTAAATATCTTTGAAATATTTGAGAACTGGTGTTGGTTTATTTTTTAATACAATGGATGATTAAACTGTGCTAGATCATACATTCAATTACATCTTAAGAAAATAATGAGAGTAGAAAAGAAAAGAAAAGAAAATTCATTCACTTTTTATACCATACCATATGGTATTTGACCTCCAAGGAACTCGATTTTAACTCATGCTTTCTTCTCAACTAATCTTACTAAGAGAGAAATGTTTTCATGTATAGTTTCACTAAAAGTGACTTTATTCAATCTTTCTTTTTGTAAAATATTTTCAAACATATAAGTTTTCAGTTATCAAAAACAAAAAAAAAAACATTGGTAACACACAGTGTGTCGTGTTGAATTAAATCATTCATTGTCAACAGCGTCCCTCAGTTCAAGAAGGCTCTTCAAGTGTATCAAAATAAATGTCAACATGATTGATTGATTGATTGCCTTGTTTCAAGGTACAATATATACTCACCGTGTTTAGTGAAGAAAAATTGTTGGCTCTATATACCAAGTAAAGCATAGCTTTAAACAAATATGTTAATTGTAACATTGAGTTTTGTAATTTTCATAAACTGAAAAAGACTATAAGGCTATAAAGAAAAAAGGTTAAATTGGCTTCATTAAGTTAAACTATTCAGGAATGTCTCTCTTTTTTCGTAAAATTGTTTAATTTTTTTTAAACATTTTTTTTTGTTGATGTAACTGGTCATCCTGCTTGAAAAGAAAGCATTGAAGTGGTGCTAGAGGAAGCAAATTAGTATGGATTGTTCGTTATTGGCAGTTCTTGGAACTAGATTCTACTCAAAATAAAAAGACGTCACTACAGATTTATTTTTCTAGAAACGGAGCCTCGAAACTTGACAAATTTGAGAATTATTTGAATGAAGAGTTCGTCCAAACATCATTTGTGTATAATTTCTACTCTATTTTATTGACTTAATATGTAAGTATGTTTCATTCTCCTAAGCAAAACTAGAAAATGATGTAGACACCTGTAAGACATTGCAACTCTGACCTCATATTTTCTACAAATAAATTGATGATGACATTCTAATTTTTCCTATGAATTGCAAAATGTGTCGTGGAGCAAACAGTATGTAGGTATTCATTTAAATTAAACATGTGTCCTCTAAGCTTAAAGACTTTAGTCAATAAGCTTATATTAATGACATAGACTTCAAGTCTTGTATTTCAAAGACAATGAATATGAAAGTGTTGTTGTTTATCACGATTCGATGTCAGTGAATAATAGCAAAAAATTATTTATTTATCCTCATATAATATTCAATGTCTGATTTGATAGGGAAAATATATATATATATATATATATATTTATTTATTCTATATTAGGAAATCTTTTCTTCTGTTTTTTATATACATTTATTTATTTCTTTTATTCATGATGCAATCTAAAATTGATATTGAAGAGAGAGAGAGAGAAGAAAGAAAGAAAGATTTCTGCAACCTGTTTGACTCTATCACTGGTTTATCATGAAAACTAAATGAATGGACTTGGAATTGATTTAGTTATTCAATGAGTAAAATTGATTTGATGATCATCGGAGAAAAAGGAGAAATACGAGTCTTTTAAGTCATGTGGCAACAATAACTTGAGACATTCTAAAAAGAAATGCACCTTAGCCTCCTCATTCATTGTATAAAGTGCCTTTTTGTATGAAGGCTTAGTATTTAAACACATTAGTAAGGTCCATTCTTAGTCATATTCATAATTACAATTCCCCAACTTGTCAAAAAACTAATTTATTTTCTATTAATTTTTTAGATTGGATATTTTTAAGGCGTATATATGGTATGTACATTTGTTTTATTTATTCATTCATTCATTCATTTGAGGCTTTAGTAAGTGAAAAAAAGTGTCCAAGAAGAGCAGAAAACAATAGTCAATCATATATCTATATATGTACATATGTATTTACCAATAGGGTTTTCATATTGGAGTTCATATTATAATTTAAATGAATGAGTCTTTTTTTGTTTGTTTTATATTTCGTATTTTGTCTTTGCTTATTTTCATTAATACCCTATATTTTAATTTTTTAAATATAGGACGTCAATATGTTGATTTTTAAACTAAAAAGGGGGCAAAAAAGTACCTTTCTATGTACATAATTTGAAAAAGTTTCCTCATTACATGATGATCTAGCTTGATTTTGATTTTTAACAAGAGAAATCGAATGATCTCTTTTGAGAAGGGAGTTTCTGATTCACGGTTACAACATTATCTGTTTATGTATGTTTCACATCAAGCTGTTTGATAAAATATATTTTTATGGTGAAGATGATTTTTGCACTTGTGATCTACAAATACATAAAAGACAAATCTACTTTAAGTGCCATCATTACTCTTCTAATTGGGTATCAATGCTATCAAATGCTGATATACCTTTATTTGTTTCATTTTGTGTTGTGTACATGTGTGAACAAACAAACATGTCTATGTAGTTTTATAGAGGCTTTTCATGTGATGTCATTACTATTTAAGTCAGCCATATTTGAGGGGGCATACAGAATACAGTTTTATGTGAATAAAAATCCTTGTTTCTTTAATAATAATTAGGAAAATAATTGTATTATTACAGCCAAGGACATGGATGTCACAATTGGACTGACAGATAAAAGGAATTATAGCATTACTTTATATCAAAATTATATAAGTATTTTTTATTTTATATATTTCAGACCCTAATAATGTGTATTAAAGTAGGTTATTACATCATTATACATTCACAGTGTGTAGTCAATAAATTGTTTTCTGTATAACATTTCGATTTTAACCAATCAACAACGCTCACAACACTGATAAGAGGAAAAGAAGTAGACAAATCTACAGCTGACAACAAAATGCTGTGTACCTTTTATGTTGATATTAGGATAAATCCTTGGTATACATGTTATCTTTGGGATTTGATACATGTTGTAACTTGTACAAGTAGAATCTACAGAGTTAGAATAAAAAGATGAATTAAAGCATTTTTACATATTGTACTTTCTGCGGGTTTCCACTTGTGATAATCGATGACAAAATGAGCCTTGCACTAAAATCCTCATTCCTCAATGCTCAATATACCGCGACCCAATGAATTTTTACGTCTATCGGTATCTCCCAATAACAAAATGTATTAAGTCTGATTTTAAATTCTGAATGTTTCTGTAACTCAAATGTTGAGAAACACTGTCCCATGGTACAATAGAAAATTATAGGATTATATTACTCCTTGATTCATGAAAAAACAATGATGTAGATATATTAATAGATGGACTAAAGTGAAATAATATCATCAATTAATAAGATGGCTATTAAAGTGCTGCAATTGTATCAAATAATTAATTCAGACGTGTTGAGAGGTACAAATGGGATAAATTACCACTTGTACTCAGCATATCTACTATAGGTGAATATGTTCTTTTAGTTCTATATGTTAAGTCTTCTCATTCAGAATGAAAATTGTCAAGGGATATTCAATGTTCATACTAAATAAGTATGAATATAATCATTTGTGCCAACACAAATTAAATGAATATTTACATACATATATGTATGTATATCTTCACTATTAGATTTTAAACCCTATAAATTGTCTCTCAACTTTAAAACAAAGTGACGAAAGATTCCTTAGCTTGGAGATATTTCCTTGGCTACATGACAGTGTATCCCCGCAAGATGTCGCTTTGGGTATACATAGATTTATATACATATACTTTTATTTGTCTTCCCTCCGCAAAATTATCCTTGTTTTAATAAAAGTAACAGGATAAGTTCATGCAGGTCGTGTAGTTAGATTTGGAATTATGTATGGCACTCTCAGTGCCTCTGGTAAACAAAAAATCGTCATGGTCAAGTCAATTTGGGCATTTGTTTAGACACTATGTTAACTATAACCACGGCTAGAGACGTCAATTTTTTTCTAAAAAGTAGCTAGTGGCATTTTTATAGTTAGTTGCCAAATTATAAACATTAACCAATATATGAGGTATAATATGAAATAAACGTCATTATTTCTTTTATTCCTTTAGTGGAAGGATATCTTAATTAATGTATAGACTCTAAGTGAATAAAAAGACGTGATCACCCACGTCATATATTGTAATTAATCTAGCAATATGTTTGTATTAAATGTATATGTATTTTGTCAATATGTGAAACATATATTACATATCCATTTAGCCTCTCTCTTTATCAAATGTCTCCTCTGAAAATCAGCTTTTAGTTAGAAGGAGAGGTATAAAACTAGATTGCTTAAAAAATGAGATAGCAAGTGAAAAAAACAAACAGTGCCCAATTCCTTTACACTTTAGACTAAAATCGACGTCTCTTGTCAAAATGCAACTCGTGGTCCACTATATGTATATAATAGATACTTTGTACTTTATTGCATACAAATGGAATAGATATACCAAATTGTTCTTATGTACGCATATTATTATTATGAATACCATCAATCATTGATCTTTTGAGTCAAAGTAGAAACATATGTAGACTTTTTTTACATATCTGTATGACTAAAGCGTTACTAGAGATACAATTTTACAACACTATTATAATGAAATAAGGAGAGCAAAATATGTCAACTCGAAGTGAATGATTTATTGTCATAGTCATTTATTTATTTGCCTTCCTCGCACCATCTAATGGACTAGATATCATTCAAGACCAACAAAGAGAAGATGGTGAACCTTCTACAGAAACAACAACAACTACTACTAATGGCATTAGGAATATAAATTATTAGGAGGAGAATTTAAGCCATGAGTAAGATAATTTATATATATATTGGCAAATTACCATTTTGAAATCTATTATATATATATATATAATATATATGATTGTTTAAAACTTGGTGAAGGAGGAGAAGGAGAAGGCGGGAGGTAGATTAGGTAAACGCTCGGTGGAGGATTGGAAAACAAGAAGTCGAATAGTATTAATAATAACAAAATGAGTTTTGTTTTATTTAATCATTCCAATTTATCTAGAGAGTTTATATTATATATTTTAAAAAGAGGTGGTTTTATCATTCATTCCGTCATGTGATAAGAGGCAAAGAGACCCTTATTTTATCACTAAAGACATATTTTCAACCCTCCTCCCCCTTCCTCTCTCAGTTTCCATCCTCTTATCGAATGAATAAATATTATACATATGTCATTTATTTAATAAGTATATAGGTACATAGTTTGGATATCGAAGAGCATTTATTTAAAAAAAAAAACGTCTGATATTTACATAGTAACATTATACATATATAGCATATATACATACAATAAACGTTCATCCAAAATACATTAAATGGATCATTGCACAACAAATCACCCCATGGTCCTCACACCAAACAAGAAAAATTTGTATACATCTAATACGTACTTACAAAGAAACAAAACGAATTATATACATATTTGTTTACGAGTTTTCATTGTGGGACAGTGACTGATTCAAAAGCATGATTATTACCTCAATTAAGCATTGACATGTTTTAAATGTACATAACTATTTGGTAGATTAACTATGTACCAAATATTACTATATAAAACTGTTCAAATTATGGTACAAACTCATCTACTTAGGTCAAATTCAATGGTACAAAGTCATAAAGTTATAACTATAAAATGATTTTAAATCAGTATTTCTAAGCTTTATATATATATATATATTTATATCACAACACACTTGGAGTATTTAAAAGAATAAATACCAACATTTGTGGAACTATATACAAACTTTTATAGAAATAAATGTATTTAGTGTATTTATTTGCCTTTTAATGTCTGCTTCACTTTAATCCATTGCTCACTTTTCATTTTTTTAATAACTGTGGCATAAAGAAATATCGTATCACACTTCAAATAATATTATGGCACTTTCTAGAACGTGCCAGATCACATTGGGTCGGAATCACAGGTTTAAATGAAAATCATATCTAAATTGTGAACAAACACAGGCTTCTCTATTTTTCCCAAAATTAGTCGACTTCTTCAAAATCGATCATATTAGTTTCAAAAAGATATCTATTTGAAGTTTGTTTTGCTCTCCGATTCGCATATAAGACAGCACTTTAATTCAGGATAACAAATTATGCGAATGGATCAAAATATCACGAACCGGTTAATCGATTCAACTGATCTTAGTAGGATTATAAATTATAAATTTTCTTAAACGATATTGTAAGTTTACATTGAATATTTGTATTAAATTTTAACCACCAAAATTGAGGCACAAAATATATTAGTCATAAATCATCTACGAGTTTTTGTTGTGGTGCTATCAGGGACTAAAGCTTCCATCTACAAAATCATGGAACTTACTTAAAAAGCCTTTAGACCCTAGGCTATATTCAAGGCAAAAGTGATGACGACAGAGGACGCTGAGGATCAACGTGGAGGATATATGTGAAATGTTTTGACTCCTAACTTTGTTGAGGCCTTACAAGGCATAGTTGAGGAATATAGCCGCATTACCATTAATAAACTTATATATTTCCTTGATAAGTCAATTTATGCTTGCCTATATGAATATTTTTGCCTCTCTAAAAGGATTGCCTCATAGAAATCACGATTTTTCTTTCAGAAGTAAGGACAAAATCGAATTGCTTGGACTCTAATTGAATTTAGAACAACTGATCTTCCGCCTAACTCACTAGAATTATATTCGACAACTATTTTTTGTTCCTTTAAGAGAAGATTGAAAATTAATGTAGAAGAAATTTAGTAATTAATGAATTAACCATTCGTATATTGAAGAACTGGTATGACAATGTTTAGTGCAGATTTATAGCTGTACATTAGGGTGATCCGTCTGCCCCCTATCGCACGGATTTTTCTGGCTATTTTTTCAGTGTTGAGGCTACTCGTGATAAGCACCCCTGTAAAATTTCAGAGCGATTGGTCAATGATAAACCCATGCACAAATTGATTGAAAATTGCCACTTTTTATGATATTTAAGATAAAGTTGCTTATTGCTAGGCTATCCAATACCTTGAACAATTTTTATTTTTATTGCATTTTCTTAGAAGTTTGGTACTTAGAAAAAGCAAGGTAGTCCTTTAAACTAATTAGAATACTGTACTGCCTACTACTGTATCTGTTCTATGCAAAAAGTTTGTGGTTCTTATTCAAAAATTGAACCATAAACAAAAATAAACAAGCAAATAAAACAAAAAAGAACAGATAAAACATGTTTCAAATCTATTCTAATGTCAAAAACCATGATTTTGATTTTACAGAGGAATCCCGTTGGTTAGGTGTATTGGCTCGTCGATTTTTAACTACTTGTAGTATGTGTTGCAACTTTGATTCTTTCTTCGCTGAACCAATGAAGTCTGAGCAAAGCTTGACTCCCCTTTCCGCTGCGTCATTGACAACTCTTAAACTATTGATCACTTCCATGTTTCTCAGATAGCCGTTCAATTGACACCATTCTTCCACTGGCTTTTTGATGAAACTTGAATCAATGCCCAGAATTCTGAAAAAACTCCAGCTGTCTTCTCCAACAAAAGCAGATACATCTTCAGCAGGTCCAACAGGAATTTCAGGAAAAGTAGGCTTTCCATAGCCTGAACCGTGCCTTTTCAAACTTTTCAATTGTTCTGTTGGCTGACAAGACATCATGGTGTCAGCAACTCTTTGCTTTTGGTCTGCCTTGACTGAAGTGCTGAAAAGCACAAGTGGAACCAGCTCTTCAGAAAGGTACCACATATGATTTGATACAACTTTAAGAGCTACTTCTGACAGATTTTGTTGCACTACTTGATATTCCTTCAAAGTGTTGATCAACTTGAGGTCATTGCTGGGAGCAGAGCATGTCTGGGATGCGGCAATCCACCAGGGGATATAGCAGTACACAACAAACTGTACGAATTCGTTGAGTTTTTCTAACTGCTTTTTTTGCAACATCACTGGCTTAAATGACTCAACCTGATTTGACAAAAGCACGATTTTCATAGAATACAGGATTTTTTCCATCCATCGTGCGTTGCTTATTGCTCCTGGGACTTGGAATCGGTTGAAATTAGCTGGGGCTTCACCTAAATATATTAGTGTAAGCGTTACCAACTCTTTGTAGTCTCCTCTAACAAAGCTTTTATTTAAAGCTTCTTTGCACAACACGATTACTTCTTCTTTAAGAATTCGTAATGAGCGTTTAGTCTTCGGAATGAACAAACTATACTTCGTAAATGTACTCAATTGGGAGTCCTTGCTTATAAGGAATAATCGTCAGGAAACACTGCTTAAAAAATCTGTTGTTCTTATAGAATTATTCTAAAGTTAAATTATCAAAATAAAACTTGCTTCCTAAAATGGCTTTAAGATTTTTTACTGCAAAATAAACAAAAAGAAAAATTGCTCAAACGATCTTTAAAAACTACATTAACTTAATTAATCTGACTGGCTGCATCTTAAATAGTAAAAATAACACCCAAACTGAACATAGTCATTAAGTTTTAAACTCATCATTTTAAACTCACTGGTAGATATAAACGCGGTGACGGATAAAAGAAGTTACGATAAACGAGGGTTGATTACCAAAGGATACACTATATTTAAAACAACTTGTTATTAAATTCAAAGTTTGAAAATAAAATTTTTTATTAGAGTCTAAAGTTTTAAAGATATTGTTTGACTTATCTAAAGATATAATTTAGCTCACTATTTCTTAAAAATCATCAAAAATTGAAAATTTTCAATCAATTTGTGCATGGGTTTTCCGTTGACCAATCGCTCTGAAATTTTACAGGGGTGCTTATCACGAGTAGTCTCAACACTGAAAAAATAACCAGATGTCTAGCTTGAATTTTTCGTTTTTGAGGGGCAGACGGATCACCCTACTGTACATAATAGGTTAACTATGAATCTGTTATAAATATTACCATTTCAGTCAAGAAAATAATACAGAAATACAAATTGCCATAAACTTATTTTGGCTTAAGTTTCGGATGGGATCATCATTCAATCCTTGTTAAAACAAAAATTAAGTCCGCATTTTACTGATACATATCATTATTCAAGAAAATATTAGATAGTTGGTCATAACTAACAATCTATTTACTGGATGTACGATGTACATTTCCTGTTATTATGGATGCATTAAGGCGTTTTTACAAAAGCGTCACGTACTTCATGGAAGTGATGCCATATTGGAAGCAGAAAATTGATATATTTATCATATAAAATGAACAAGTTTATATTTAATCTTGAGGAAGCTTCATCAAATGGTTTTAAAAATGAAAAAAAGAAAAAACAACAAAATAAAAAACACTCAACAACTAAATGCTCAAGAAAAACATGAGTATTTGAATAAAATCACATTAATAGACCTGAAAATACCAAATGTAAGTTTGTTTCAAATAGATTGGGGACGAGAAAGTAAAGATAACTGGGGATAAATATTCGATCTTTGTAAAAGTATTATTTCACTTATTGATTACACTGTGTCAATGTGAATGTAAAATGGTGTAATAACATATTTTTAATACATATTATTAGGGCCTGACATATAATAAAGATACAGATATTTTTGATTGACAGTAATGGTTTAAGTCCTATTGCGACATCCAAATTCACGGCTGTAATAATACGATCATTTTTATAAAAATATTTAAAGAAACAAGGATTTTTATTCTTGAAAAGTTTGGTTGCTTATTCTCCTTCCAAGATGTTATACTTCCACAATGATAACGTAACATGAACAAGCTATATATGTAGTAGATCTTGTGACAAATTAAATACAAATAACCAACGTAGGAATTTCAAATCAACTTCTACATACAAAATACAAAGGCGGGAAATTCAAAAATAGAAGGAACAGAATATTTATAAAAGTTAAATTAAAATATATTTGGTCTAAGAGTTCATGACGTCATCAAACATGGCGATTCCCCTTCTAGGTATTACACAACGATGAATTTACGTACATATACACATATAATATATATATATATATAGTCTGCAAAGTACACAAATAGAACTTATCAAATATTCATATCGTGATTAGAAAGTATTTCCCTCCTTCTTCTTGTTCTTATTCTTCTTATGAAACATTCTTCTTTTGATATGAAATTTAATATGATTTATTTGATATGAATAATGCAGTAAAAATTATTACTATTAGAGTGTATATTTATAAATATATATACATACATACATTTATAAGTACATATAACTTGATACATACATACATAAAAGGTTTAATCTATAATTCGTGATTGCAATATGATTTGATTTGACTCGCTCACATGACGAATTTAATTTGATGTTCCATTTTTGGTCTCCAATTAACAAGGTATTCCATTTCTGGAAAATATACACATAAAGATTACCCTTGGGTAATACAGAGGTATAAACACTTATACGTAAGTAAATAGATAGGAGTTAATTATCACTTTCTGGTTTGAATATATGTGGTACATCAACATTAAAAGAATCCAGAAAAAAATGGACGTCATATATGCCAAATGATTTATATGTTGTACTTGGGTCATTTATAAGTTTTTGTTTCAAATTCCTGGGATGATTTGAGATATTCTAGAATATGTGTCATTATCTAAAGAAATGGAACTCAACTCGCAGATGCAGACTTGGCCTCGTCTCGGAATCGGAAAAGGTGGACTCAAATACAGTTCTGACTCAACATGTGATAAATTAACTTCCTTAGGGGTAAATGGTGACGTAGAATAGTATGTAAAGTAATATAACTTATAATAAATAAGCGTTTGTTGCTTTTTTTTATTATCTGTTTGTGTACTTTTATTATAGAGAAGTGGTAAATCTGGATGATGGAACAATTAAAAAGGTAAATAGCACAAAAAAGGGACAAAAAACCACAGATGTTTCAAATATTATCATTTCATATTCATTTCTTTTAACTACAAAGGATTAATCAGAGTATTATTAGTTAATTTATAGAAATTGAAGATAATTAATTAAATAAGTCAAAAAAGATTTACTTGTTCATAACAAATTTTGATTCCATATTTGATACTAATTACACAATAATTGCAAATATGTAATTAGTTTTTTTTGTAATAAATCCTTTTTCAACTCTTGAGCATTTTTACACTTTTTATATGTTTATTCCAACTTTTGAGCAAGAAAAAACTATAAGTAAATCTATATAAAAATATCTTTGCAAAAAAAAAAAATCGTTTAATTATTCATATTTCATGTGAAATCATCTAATGTAATGTAAAGTCCAAGATTACCTTTTTATGAATTTTGAATGTTTTTTTTTGTTTGGAGAAAAATAAAACTTCATTTTTTCAAATGTTTTTAAGTCAAATACTTGGTCATTCATCATTTAAAAAGCATTTGTTTTCCAAGAGCAATGAATATAGGAAACTTAGAAAAGTAGGAAACAACCAAATATGAGCCTGATGTAGTAAGTAAAGCTATAATTATGTATTTTTTTCATAACGGAATTATAAAGGAAGGAAAAATAAATAAACAAGTTACTTCATTACTAAAAAAAAGTAATAGCCTTACTTGTAACGCCACTTTTCCCATCCCTGCTTATTATTGGCTCCAGATGCTATTTATAGCTATTACATATTTAAATTGTTATACAAAGAAAACCTTGATTCAAATAAATATTTTGATATATGAATATGTTTTACGTGTAACAAAGCTATAACTAATTCCCTAGAAATAATTATCTTATAAAACATGTTCTCTATCATTCTTTCAAATCTTTAGCAAGTAAATATTCTGACATTATGCAGGTGTCTTAGATATGAAAGTTATAAGAAAAAAACACTCAGCGTCGATGGTACTGTTCTAATTATGTTAAACAAATTTTGTTTTACAAAGACTCAAATCCGTTGATAAACTTATTGCTGACGTTTACTGAGAAGATCCTACGTGTTAGTGAATCTATATAGATATTTAGAAGCATATTTGGCTCTTGAGGATTTTTGTAGATATACATAGTTAATTCTAATTAGATGCTTGAAAAGATGTAGTGTGTGTACATAGTCTCACCCATCTTTAATGGGGTTAGTTATGATTTGATTGCTATTTTGTAATGAAATAAGAAAAGGTATGTGATTCTTTTGACTTTTTGTTAGCAAACTCCCTCCTACATACATTTGTATGTATTACATCCATAGCAACAAGGGAAAATGTACATATGAGGTATCAAATTTTTTTAAGGGATAATAAAAAACACTTTCAATTCTACTTGACTTTGTAAGTACATTCTTGCATTATTAAAGATAGTTTTTTTTTAATGTAAGAATACAAATTAGTTAAATAAAAAGTCTTTGATGAACATTCATGGGTCTTTAAATCAAGTATCAGAGCCGAAAATGAAGTCTTTGTAATTCCTTTTTCTTTCCTATTACTTTAAAAAAAAATGGAAATAAGATCAGATTCCTTATCTTATCTGTAATTTTTTAAGCCTTTGTTCTTTATATATATATACATGTGTATATATATATATTTTAAACAAGTACATACACTAAAAAAAATATTTTTTTTTTAAAAAAAAAAAGAAGGTTAGATACGAACATACATATTCCTTCTTTCATATCTTCCTCTTTATCATGATTGAAGATAAAAAATTCTTCATTAGTCATGTGTATAATTTAAAAACAAAAAACAAAAAAAAACATTTATTTGATGTTTCAATAGAAATGATGACATTTCTTTAAAGATCCTTATTTTGTTTTAGAGAATATAATTTGTTCAAGTTTGTATGTATGTACAGATTTTATCATACAAAGCTTTGGTATTATATACCTACGAAGTTATGTATGTTTCTAGGTATGTGTATGCCCCAGGTATTCATTTTGATTTTTTTTAATACATTCATGATGGTGATTATTATTAATTAATGAATTAATTTTCTCTACATAAGAGTAACATTTAAAATTACATATCATATATTAATTTCAATCATTTCTTAACACATACAATGCAGTAAGCTCCTATCCAAAAGGATTTATCCTACTATTAAATTTTGCAAGTAGAGAGCTATCAGATGACCGTAGACAACTTGAGGGTTCTGCATTAAATTATATATATATATAATCAACACCTTTTGGATTCGTTTTGAAAGAAAAATAGTGTATTTTTGGTATATTTAGTAATTTAGTGTCTTGCTCTTGGCAAATAAACTGTACCTTAAGAAGTATTTGGTGTTTATACTGCTACTGCTGGTTTTATTAAGTTTGTTTGGTTTGAAATATCGTAGAACTTGTCTTCCAGGGGAGTATTCTCCTCTTTCACAAATTTGACTCTATAGACGAACCTGTGGAGTGATCCCCATGAGGGGCGGGGAGAAAATGTTATTGAATAAGGAAAATGAGCTTTATCATGAATGTACATATAATCAGATGCAAAAATACCAGTATAAATCTACATAAATAGACATCATCATAGCAGAAGAAAAAAAAAAAATAAAGCCTCATTGGCACTTTAATTAAACCTCTATATATAAAAAGAGTATTTTTAGCATTGAGTGAAAATCGTTATTGCTTCTGTTTTCTTTTTTTAAGTTGTAGTTTTTTTTAGTTAGGTAGGAAAATAAATAGAAAAACAGAGCCAGAAGTAGAAAATGAAGTATCTACTATGTAGATAGAGTTATTTTTTCATGTACCCCGTACTCGGATATTTATTCCATCAAGTAACTGATTGTAAAAATTTAGACCTACAAATACATATCTATATATACATAAATATATATCATTACAATCTACAAAAAACACACAATATTACAGTATAGAGGATATGTTCATTTAATTGAATGTCTATACATACATACATAGTGCATGTGTAGAGAGAAATAGAGCAAAGGATGAAACGTGTAATAGTTTCACACAATGAACTTTTTCATTTTATCTATATTTTATTTCTCTCATCTCTTTTTTTTATATATTTCCAACAGATTGTAAAGATTAAAGAAGACAAAAAATTGCCGGACTATATTTTTGGAGATATGGAGCTCTGTATGTGCATAAGTTATGCTATTCCACCATAATATTAAACACTTACAGATGTTCAATATCTACTTACAAATCTATTTTTTGATGTACCTAAATCAATTTGAGATCCTTTCTTATAACAGTTACAAAATGCGCTCTCTCTCTCTCTCTCTCTTCCTCTTTCTATGTAAATGATTTTTGAATATTTTTTTTTTTTAAATAATTGCACGTGTAAAGACATGGTGAGGCCCTTAGGGAAGTATATAATTGCTGCGCTGTACAAATTGCATATTTTGTCAATGAATAAAAATTTTGAGAACATGAGTCCTATATACATACAAACAGCTATGTAAAAGTCCATTTGACAAAATGGATATGTTTTAGTTTCCATGAAAGAGCCGGTTAGATCTACTATACCATACTAATAATAATTATTATTAAGTAGGGAACAGACATAGTGTATCTGTATAATATCTCGCAACCTCTCCTTCAAAAAGTGTAAGAGGAAACGAAGATCAGTTCTTCCCCACATTAGAAATTAGAAATTGCTCTGAGCTTAATCAAGGGCTAATTCGAATTCAACCCATCAAAGTTACTCAGAATTATGGTCAAGCATAGTAGAAAAATCGACAGCTGACAAAGGAAAGTGTGTCAATTTTTATCATGTTGGTGGAATAGCGTCTTGGGTAATAATTTTCCAAAATAAATTGGCTAACTCGAGTTCAACTAATTAACGTTTAAAGCCGTAGATAAATCAACAGATGTAAACAAAATACGATTATATAGGATCTGTTAATCTACATAATATGTACCTAGAATTACATTTTCAAAATGGCGCTCATTTCCGTATGACACTATGACGCATACATTCTTATAATTATGAGAATTTGATATTCTTATTATGATTTATGCCATCTATGGGACGAAAGGTGGATCTTGATGGGATAGATATGACTCATGAATATATGTTTCATACAATATGCTTCTCAAAAAAACACATTACAAATGAAAAATATAAATATTGTATCTACATAAATATGTACATTTATACGAGTCAAATCCTTGAAAAAAAAAAGAAAAAGAAAAGAAAAAATCTGCTTAATACTTTAACTAAAAAATATTGATAAATGACAGCAAACAGATATCGATAAAAATGTCTTTTGGAGTGAAGTAGGAAAAAAAAATATAAAATAATGACTTATAGATATCTATTTTTTTTCTCTATTATTTAAAAGAACCTGTTTAATTTAAAGTTGTCAATCATTAAATAAAAACTCTCTCTCTAATCTTAACACCCGCCCTTTATATGTTAGAATTAGGGCTAACCGAATTCGAATGAACCTTGAATGAATCACATATGTACATAAGTAGGTCCATATCTACTTATACATATATGTATATCCAGAGGTATGGAATGAAATACGAGCATACATACAACCACCACCAAAACATGGTTTGAGTTTCATTCCATCACCAAATGAAGAAAAAAAGATTTTGAAGGAGATCAATCTCTTATATAGCCTTAATTTTTAGTATGTATTATAAATATATACTTTCTTGTGTGTTAGAAAAAGATCTTCTTATCTTTAACATACAATAAGAAATATATAAAAACCAGTTTCTTAGCACCTCTCTATATAATATCTTCTAATTTAGAAGTAGAGAAAAAAAGACAAAATTACCATTCATTGACACCAAGAACAACAAGACGACTTGATATAGAATATCCACAATTGTACATATCCATTGATGAATAGGCCGTATACAGTCCTTTACATAATTATATACAATGTAGTATGTTTGTATGTATTTTAATAAATAATTAATTACAATTGCATGTTGATGGGATTTACCCACGTAGATTGATCATAGCTTTACATTGAACTGCTTTTTGATTGATGAAAAGACTCAGGATCTTGAGTGAAAAGTAAGTAAGTAACTTGATTCTTGAAATCCCCATCAATACCTATAAAATGAATGTAACGAAGTCTACAGATAAATATGCAAGGAAATATGTTTATAAACGTAGGATTCAATATGTATATTGAAGTATGTGAGTTCATTTCTCTAAATGGATGTATATTTTGAAAAGGAAAGGTTTCGTGGAAGAGTATATATTTTTTGTTTCTATAATCACATTGTCCAAGACCCATTATGCTATTCATTAATTGACTCATTCAATCCTTCATATTTATATGAATGTTCGTATCAGATTGTCTATTTGCATTTATAGTTGTATGTATATATTATTATTAGGATGAAAATCATTTGAAAAATATGTATAGTAAATGATTTACTTTTCTCCCTTATTTACGAGATAAATGAAGAAATAAAGTACAAAAATAGACTTTTAAAGCAACAAGTTGTTGAAAATCAAACTTCTATTCTTGTCTCACTTATTTTTCCTCTCTTTTTCTTTATTTGTTTTATCTTTTTTTTTCCTTTTTTTGAGTGTATCCAATTAACCATTTATAGTAAAATTAGATCAGTGCTTGTATTTATGAGCCTAGATTTCAAAAATATAATGGTAATAATAAGAAGAAGTGTGAGAACTCTATTTAATTGAATTTGAAAAAAGAGATAGAACTAATTAAGTAAAAGAAATTATCAGAGATTTTTAATGACATTTATATTTGTGTCGTCCCACAGACTTTTATGCCACTTTTGATTAGGAAAATGGGATTGTTGACCCGTGAATATCAAGGTTTCTTGAATGAAATATGGGCCTACCCTACTTATCTTCCAAACCGTTCCATAGATATAATTATAATAAGATTAAGCTATCAACAGTCTGTCAAACTGCAAGGCATTCATGAGCAGAGGCAAGAATTAATCTCATAAATCATGTCATGATACTTTAAATATTTAATCCATCTTGAGTAGCTATACATACGTAAAGACTATTCATGCAATTCCTTAAACAACACACACACACAAAAAACATCAATTATAAAATTCGACAATCAATGACTGAACGACATATCGTTGGGAATTATTTTCATGCAATGATAAATGCATATTTTTATTAGCAAGGAACCTGCAGTTCCTCATTCCAAGCCTTTTAAAAATATGTTGTCCCATTATCAAAAGGAATATCTTAAGATTCGATTTACTAACATAGATACATTTGTTTCTATCAATGGGAAGAAGGAATGAGATATTTGGAATGTGCATTAAGAATCAAACATAAATTACTTATTAAGAATTTAATTAACTATTCAATTGAAAAGGAGTTCACAAATTTATTTTTATTTTTTAGGTTTCGAATATGAGTTCCATACTTTATGAGTTATATTATTTTAAGGTACCTTCTATTGGCTGCTACTTTACTTGCAAAATCTTTGACCTCACTAAACCACACATTTGGTATTGGTATTTTTGAAGTAAAACAACTTTTGCTCAATTTATGGATTATTTTAGTTAGCTTTTAAAAAAATAATCTTGATAAGGAAGAGTAGGGACTCTAATTGATACTAATAAATTTGTTTTTGTTGAGTAAACGGGTTGAAGTAAGCTCTATATAAAATATTCGACAAAGATTTAAAAAAAACCAGCGATTCTTTTGTATTTTATTTTAAAGGATATGGAGTTTAATAATTTTTGGTGTATCTCCATTTGTAATATTGTTCTTCCGTTACAAAAAAGAAAGCTAATGCTTTCATATTTCTAACAAATCATTCCAAGTGTTTGTAACTTACTTTTAGTGATGATGGGTACAGGACAAAAGTTCATAAATTACCATTTTTTCACACAGTACACATTATATCTCAAATTTTTTATGTGAAACTATCTAACGTCTTTACAAGTGCTGTGAGAATAGAGTATGCTTCAAAGATTGCATTAAAGAAGTCTAGCTACTTAAAATGATACCTGATTCCGCTAAAAAGGCATTCATTGACGAACCGGCCGACAGCCATGTAAGTCTACAGTTGTTTTGATATAGGCCCTCAAATCATTAAGACACGAGATAATTCCTCTTACATCTTCCATCAGCATTAAAGAAATCTACACATGTAAAATACTCTCTGTGGGCATGAATGGTTGCTATTATCAATTCAAAAGACATTGACGACTATAACCCAGAGCAACAAATGAATAAGACAAATCTCTTGGATTCCGTACACACAAGGGAGTCCTATTTTTTCATCCTCTGTTCCTTACGTTCTTTTTATAAAACCCAGTAACAATTAATTTTTATGCTACCCACTATGATGGCTTTAACTGCTTAATAGTATTCGAAAACCGTAAATAGGTGGTCGTCAATAGTTTAATAGTAGTGCCAAAACAAGTAATTTTGACTTTTTTCAGTAAAATTTTTAAATGTACTATTAATTTTGTTGACACCACAGATTACATAATAAACCCAAAGTGCCCTAATGTTGGAAACCTAGTTGTTGAAATAGCTATTAAACAAAGTGGAAACAAATACGAAATAAAATCTTAAGAAAACATCTTTAAATGTCTTTAAAAAATAATAATAAAAATTAATACTCAACTATATGAGGGCATAACCTTACCCTCGAAGGCCATGACCCCCAGGGCCATCAACTGCTCAAAATGCTTTTGAGGTACACTGTGCTAAAAGCCAACTATCCCACAGTCACACAGATAAAAAAAAATATTAAAAAATTATGATTATAATTGCATTCGTTTGAGAAACTATTGTATTGATGAATAAGGTAACTTTATCAAATTATATGGGGGTAATTGTCCTAGGGGGGAGGGGGTTGTTCAGTGGGTAGTTGTTCTGATACAACTATATACATCCATTAAAATAAAGCGCAAGTCCCTTAGTGCATTTGTTTGTTTGAACGCCTACCAAGGTCAGCCCTTGTCAGGGGGGCTTAAATGGTAGGAGCATTGGCCTCCAATGTCTCTAAAGTCTTTATTATATAAAACTTATCTACTCTCTCTCTCACAGAAATTCCTAACATGACCTATATCTGGCCAAAAAGTTATAAATCCTAGATATAGGTCTTGTTAGGAATTTATGTAATCAAAAATGTTCAAGAAAAAGTCGATTTGAGGGGTTCGGATGAGGTCAAATGACCTCCATAAGGTCCTTTGTGGTCACTGCAGATTGTTTTCTTATTCATTATGCACAATGCTCTATTCATGACAAGCGACAAAAATACGCTGTTTCCCCTATCTAAATGACATCTTGAGTAATAAGACAATAATTAAAAACATAGGAAACAAGGCAGTTTACTACCTACAGTACTTTGTTAATCAAAATATTGAATAAATAAGAAAACAAATGGCTAATTCATTCATGGCGTACTTTTCTTTAATGGCTATAAAAATAACGATTATACAAGCATGTACATATAGGTACTATATAATTTATAAGTATCTTAATGAGGAGTCATTATGAGGTTCTAGTAGAAGCAAGGAGTGCACAAAGTCATTAAAACTGCATAATAAAAATCTGTTGTGTAATTTAATTGATTTTAAAGCCCTATATAATCAAATAACGTAATGAATAAATAGGTTTTTTGTAGGTACTACTTCGTTTACCTATTTGGGTGTGTAGTCATTTCATTTATCTAGAAGTCGAAGAAAATATATACATACATACATACTTAGGTAAAGAGAAAAAGAGAGTCAGACTGCCCACATGTCTATTGAAAAAAATAAAAGGATTGATTTGTAGTTATTGTAGAAACGACACCTCAAAAAACAAATATAACGCAAACAATGGATTCATTTGTATGTACAAAGTTATATGATGTATATGAATATTCATTCATTTTCTGCTACCCATGGATTGGTTTATCATATTACCCATGACCATTGTATGTACATATTATGTTAGAGACTTCTAGAACTCACTAATGGATTTCCTTGATTGACAAAAGTTTTATTTATTTGTTAGTTAGTTAGAAAAATGAATTAGATTGTTGTCATATTTTTGTCTTTGTTGTTTTTGTATCTAATATTAATTAACGGCTATCTATTTGCAATCTTTTTAGAGCTTCAATATAGGTATGTATATAGGTAGGTACTTAACAATCTAGTATATATATATACATATATATATATTATGTACATGCCAAATCCCTTGTTGGTTTGTTAATTTTAAACATCATATTCTGAAGGTTAAATATAGGAATATATATATAAATATATTGCAAGATATAATTAATTACATAACTCGACATAAATGGTAATCAGAGCATCCTTTTATAAAAACTATTAATATTTAGCAAATATTGGCAAAAAATAAATTCAGTTATAGCTCTACATATATTTATTTATGCACCTATATAAGTAAGTTAGAACATGACTCTTTCTAGAGGAAGATATTTCCATGACAGAGGAATTCACTCATACTAATGTACCCATGGTGTAAAGAAAATTCCCTTTTGGTTCTCCTTTATTCTCTCTCTCTCCCTCATGCTCTTCTGTTCATTTATTATTTATCTTGATGGCGTAAATACGTGTAGGAAGTAAATAGTCCTATGATTTATAACTTTATGGCCAGATATAGGTCTTTTTAGGAATTTCTGGGAGAGAGAGAGAGAGAGAGAGTGGATGAGTTTTATATAAGATTAGGGTATGTTTATATTTATATGTACAAAAATAAACTTTTTCAGATGGTCTGTAATACTTTGACAAATTGATTAAATAAATAGAGTTAGAAAAGTTACCAATTACGCCTCAAAATATCAGGAGATATTTTTAAAAATGATTTGGAAAGTTGAGTAGCTCCATATCTGGGAGAAGTTTTCTATCGCCACCCAACATTAGAACCCTTGTTCACAATAATGAATCAAATATTTCATTGTCTTGAATAAATATTTGAATGAGACTTGTACATACTAACACAAACTTAAGTTGATACTTAAAATTGAAGGGCAAATTCATGAGTCTCAATAATTAATTCAATTTAATTTTTGGAACATTACATTTAGAAAAACCCTGAAACAAATATTTAGATATATTTAGAGTTGTAATGAGTAGAACATCATTTTTTCCAATGGTACAGTTTGAGGGGATTTTAAATGATATAGCAAAATAGAAAGGTTTGATTATAGGTAATACGTCAAACATATACAGTCCTATATTTGTAAAAAAAAATCATACTAACTTACCAACAATAATTCCTCGTCAAGAATTATATTTTTTGACAACAAAGGTTCAGTGATTTAGCTAGTAATTTTTTTTTGTATTTATCACGGCGTTATCTATATTGTATGTATATTTCTCAAACTTTGTTCCAAAAAGAGAACAAAACAAAAATTAGGCCCAAAATCAACAGATAGTCGTTAGTCAATTCTTACAAACTGTGGGGCTATTCTTTATTTAATAGTCCAGCTTAACAAGATATATTCGAGTTCAAATAATCAACATTTAGAACACTAATAGGGGGCATCCAATAGAAAATGCAGTGTAAATTTTGTTTTAGTTGGATAATGCCATGCTGTATGCTACTTTGTTTGATATATTTGACAAAAAATCACAAACAATGGGAAGATTCTATATTTATAGATGTAAAGCTATATATAAAATTACTTAATAATCATGAAGAATCACCAAAAAAATATCTCCAATATCATATATATTTCTTTTTTCAAAAATAGCAAAATATATGTATATATATATATATTTATGTATTTTTGAATGCGATAAGACGTTTCTGGAAATAATAAAATCATACATATTTACATATATTTACCTTAAATGTTGATTTGACTTTTAAAAAGAAAATAACAATTATTCATTTTTACACGGGCATATGGTTCTTCTAATATGGACATTACATGTTGTGAGTGGTACAGGAAGAGAGAAAAAAAGTTTTTGTGAACCCCTCTCAGAATGAAGAAAAAAAAGACGTACAATCATTCATGAAACATGCCATAATCGTAATTATCATTTGTCTTGGTATATTTATGATCCTTATCAATATTTTGTGTTTGCTTACATGATATTAATGATTCTCTGTTTTTCACAAGAAGATAAATATATACATAGATATGTAGTATGTACATACCTCCTAGGCCTAAAATATACATAAATAATATATTTATTAAGTAAATAACTGCTTTTTTGTGTGTACATATATATATAAGCTGGTAAAAATCCGCCGTATAGCTTTGAATAACTAAATAACCATTGAAGACTCAAAAACTGACCATTGAGTCCATTTTTGATAGTCCTTTCACCCTTAAGTAATATTTTTGAACCTGACAATCAATGTAATTTAAGGTACATGTGACATCACTTTGTAGCAGTCTTTTTTTTATTTTAAAAGCCAAAAAATAGTATAGAATCCTATGTGTGGCCACAATGGTTAGTAATAAAATAAAACTAAAATTTGAAAATTTTGTGAAGAAAAATTCCAGGATATCATTTTGCAAAATGATTTATATGCTTTGCCATGGTGATTATCCTTTGGCTTAGAAAAAAAAATCTGTCGATAAGTCGTGTATTTATTTTTAACCCCCAAATAATGGGTAAACAGTCCCAAAAAATTTACATTGGTAGAACCTCAGTAAACATAGAATACCTTAGTCCTTATCAGGTAAATTGCATTGAACTTTCTATTTCAAAAAAAAATAAATGTAACTAAGATTTTTACTAATGAAGATTTCAAGTTGAAAATAAATCAGAACTTTAAAAAAAAGTTGATGTATAAAATCTGATTTGATTACATTAAGGCAACGGCTTGAGATATTGGGAACATGATGTGCTTTAAAAATGATCTCTTACTTACATATATACATACATAAATTAAGTGATCAAATTCTAATCATATAAACAACAAACATAATTGTGTTTTTTTAGGCAAATTACGTTTTACCTTACTGTGTATGTATGTACATTTATTTATAATATTCTAATGGCCTGTAGTCTCCAATGACCTTGAGGTTCATATATCGTAATTCCATGTGTAACTCAATGAAACGTATGTATCTGTCTATACAAATAATCAAAATCAGTGACAGATCTATCTTGATTATAGATATACTGGAAAAGCTTTGATGACCTCATGAAATTTAAAGTATGCATATTTATGGTTATAAGTTTGTATTTACATATAGTTGTAGACTTATGAGCCCATTAGGTACTTACAAATATCCAATGTTTTTAACTCTTTCTATCTTTCTATGTATTTATAAGGTAAATCACCCCAGTTTTATATCAAAATCAAAAATAATTAAATCAATCAATATAAAAAACAAACATCGTTGAGTCTATGTACATAAGTCATAAATTAGGAGGCTTCTCTTCATGTACATATACATATTTGTGTGCTTGAGTTTATAAATACACTTATGTAGGTATAATGTATACATGTACATACTTACTTTTGGCCTTGAATTATTGCTGAGATTAGTAATTGATAAGATTTTCAGATAGGGACAAAATAAAAGGAAAAAAAATAGTTGTGATAAGTCATAGATATAATCTACACACATAACAGGTATACATACATACATACATATATTGATTGAAGTTTGAATACATTCATGGAGGAGCTCTTGTACACGATAAACAATATAAAAGCAGAGGCACACATATGTATACACCTAGGTATACCTAAGGTAGGTAGGCTAAAGCTAAAGTTTCTTTAGAAAAATGTTAAGGAGCAAATAAAGTGAATTAATTCAGATTATTCTTTGTTGTTACTTTGTTGGAAACTTCCAACTGTTTTGTTTCATTCAACTATCAATCCATTGTTTTAAAACATTTACCTACAAAAAACACAAAAACGAAAAATCCTAGAAGTTTCGATTTTGATTGATTGTAAAGAAAATTGTATGATCATGGATCAGTTTTCTAATCATCAACATTTGGCCAGTTAAACCATCCATGTAATTCTTAATTATATGTAGTTTAGCATAACTCAGGAATGTTATTCTTTATTTAATCAAAATAATATGTATAATTATTATATCTACATACATCTGTAGATTGGAAGACGACTATCTGCGGCCCTTTAAGTGCTCCTCCTGCTTTCTGAGAAAAAATATTTACGAAAAATTATAGAACATATAAATAAATGTTGCCTTATGTGTATTTTTTATTTGGTTGCAAGTCCTCATAGATCAAGTCATTGTCTTTTTGATCAACAATGAAGTTTTGTATTTATTTTAATTCGCCGACCTCTGACATATATTAAGGAAGGGTATTATTGTATAAAAAAATGGGAAAATTCACTTTTAGCACGTGATTTACGTATGTTTGTATGTCTTAGGGGTAAATTTGTGGAGAAAAAAATTACAATTCAGCTGTAATATCCACCTCCTCCCTGCCCCGAAAATTAATTTACCAGTCCTGAATATTTGTGTTTTCAAATTGAAAAGGATACAATTCGTGTATGCTGTGACCAATAAGGGAATCATCTGCTGACTATTGATGAAAAAGTCATTTATAAAACTTTCAACCTTTAAAAGCCTTCCTTGTAACCTATTTGGCCTTTTGACATTTGAAAATGACATTTGCTATTGTCAAAGGAATTAAGAGTTTTCAATTATAAAGTCATGAGGCCCAATTTCCTTTACTTAAGTGATACCGAGGAATATAATCTGTATAGATACATAGTCGAGTATAACATAACTGAAAGTGTATTTCAAACTTTTTTATCTACTCTGTCTATGGAATCATTTAATTCACATCCGAACTTATTTAAGCTAGTTATGATCAATTTTCCATTAAGTTCAAAATCTTCAAATTCAAATATGTTGATATAATTCTACGGCTAGTTTGAAAAGAGAAAGAGCAATTACTATTTAAACTTGCTTTGAATTAATTGAAAGACTGGCTTGAAAATGTTTAAGATATTTTTATAATTTATCGTTTGCAGATTAGGATAGAATTCTTTCACTCTATATGTTAATTAATTGTTCCAAACATTTGGGAATAGAATAGGTAGACAACTAACGATGATTTCATTGCTAAGTAAATTTTGAGAGTATTGACTCCCTCAAATGACCTCAGTAGCCAGTTTATGACATGCTCATATTTTGAGAGAAATGACCAAATATAAGTATCGAGATACAAAAACACAGCACAAAAGTGAATAAAGCTATTCTTTGCTTAATCCCAACACATTACCATCCAAGGTCTCATCAGTAACGGGTCTCCTTTTGTACAAATTATTTCTTGGTTCATGGAATATATACGATGTAGTACCAAACTGTGAAACTTGAGTTTTTAATATTTATATAAAGAGTTTCTTTGAAAAACTTAGTAATTTCTTCTTATGTATGACAGAACTGCAGTTCGGTTCGTACCTTGACTATTTGTGCGTACATGCAATTTTAAGGTGGTTGTATGCAAATCTAAAAAAATAGAATACAAAAAACATGTTCTTGCATTTGATAATACTCAGGGCTGAAATCGAATTTGTCATCATCCTCTTTTCCTACTTTGATGGATAATGTTGGAATTTTGGGTATTTTCAATTATATTTTTTTCGTCGAATTAGTAGAAAAGTGAAGTCCCTTGCCCCAACAATAAATATATTATGAAGAGTCTTCAGATGAATGAGATAGGATAATAAAATCCGAAATCATCATTATAAAAAAAAATCTGAAATGATCTTTTGAAAATATGTATATGTTATATCTGTATTATACACGCTTTTTTCGTTTAATGTATGATTTATATTCAAAATGTTTCTAATATAGATGTCCAACCAGTGAGCTGCATTGGGATCTACACAGTGAAATAATGTTTATTTATTCTGGAATAACTGTTCACTTAAATTTTATTTTTTTTAAATATATTTATTTAATATCTATAATAAACTCTAATATACTAAATTTGTTTTCAAATTTTATTTAAGCAGACTTAGGTATGTACATTACGAAAACAGTTGGAGCACTCTTGATTTAAAATCTTTTATGCTGATAATTTAAAATCTTTATAAAGGCTAGACTTTTTTTATTCCATCCTTTGTGTATACTTTTATGGTGCATAATTTATAAATTAATTAATTAACAAATTTATAAGATATAAAATTATTAGCAAATAAAAGGCAAATTAAATATTTATGTATTAACTCATCAATTAATTACTCAATGGCAGTACCATACAATTATCCACATTTGAGATAATGGAGGAGATTAGAAGGTCCAAAAAAACCTCCTCCTTCTAGTATTTAGTTAGTATAAAAGTATGAACATGACCTATATAACTTTTGGGTCAGCCCATTAAAATTGTAAATTAATTATATAACTAAGACATTGTGAACATGATATGCCAAAAACTTAATGAGTACAACCTTTACTCATTTAAAAAAATAAATAAAAAATAAGCGATCTTGTACAGATAAAAAAACAAGTTTTTTGGTTCTCACTTTGTTATTTATTTTTTTAGCTTAGTTTTTTTTATTTTTTTTTAGAAAATTTTGTATGGGAGGTTGTGAATTGTAGTTACACACATTCATAAATGATTACAAAGATGTTGTCAACTTTGATTTTTCGAAATGATTTATATGAATATAAAATATACATTTGTTATTCGAATCTTAAGAAAAAAAATCTGTCACAAAATTTATTTATGTGATCAACCATGTTTGGTACGAGATGGAACTTAAAATCAAATCATTTTCAAAAACAAAAAAAAAAGAAGAAGAATGGAGGAAATATTGGCACCTCACTCAATTGTAGGGAGATCAACCAATGGAAGTCGAAAGAGTTTGAAATATATTTTTTAAATTCTAAAATACTCATACGAATAATCTTTTACAAGGAAAAAGGAAAGAGTTTTTGAAATAGGCACGTACCAAAAAATATGTATGTACACACATTTATCAACGTTCCTTCTTCTTTTTTTTACATTATTGTTATTGAAATATAAACATTCTTCTTCTCCTTGAAGGAGGAGGATTGACCAATGGTTCTATTTCTTTTTCGTTTTTTATGTTGGAATTATTTATAATTAAATCCGTAGCAAGGCATTACAAAATAGGATCTTTATTGCTTTCCGCAACTTTTCATCTTCCAAAAAAAAATAAAAAAAAAATTATATCGCATAGGTTCATACCAAGGCAACCATTGGACATGCTCACTGTTCAGAAGACAAGAATAAGAAAATCGACAGCCTACAAAAAAATAACTCCATAATATGTTGAACTTTTGTCAGCTGTTGATTTCATTGCTCTTGGCTCTTATAATACTCTTATGGTTGATTTTAGTGCTGTAGTTGTCGTTTTAGACATTAGTGAGGGATCATTACCCATTCATATCCTAAAAATGTTTTTTTATGTTTTTAATATGCTTTGGGATCTCAAATTTCCCTTCTCTAAATTTGTTGAGGCCTTTAATATGCATAAATAAATACTGAAAGAATAATAGCAGATGGTTTTTTTTGGTAGTGGCTACAGAGATATGCATATAGAACATACACCTATGTCAAAAAAAGAAAAAAAGGTCAAAGCCTAAAGCTCTACTTAGATATTCCTTCACTCTTTTGGTATTATAACCCAATCATTTTCTAGCTTTTGTGCAAAATTAACAAAACTGGTTTGGACTTTGAATTCTTTGAATGACAGGTTTAAAGAAAAATGCCCGCCTTACGTTATGAAATAAGAATTTTTATGTAAGTACAAATATTTAATTAAGAACCATACTTTTAGCATTGATCAAATCGTAAATGATATGCTACTAACATTTAATTTATGCTCATTTTAAATCTGAAACCTAGGGGAAGGGAGGAGATATCCCATTCATTTTCGATTTAAATTAATATTGTTGTACTAAGAGCATACATATACCCATCAATATATAAAAAAATAGTCCAAAATTCGGGAGCATATGTAAACAGGGCGTAATTGGCTGACCACAAGTTAATTTCGAATTGTTTGTCTTTCTTTTGTAACATGTGATTATCCATTCTCCCTTTAACATATTTTTTCCCTCTTACATACCTACCTAGATACGAGCTACTGATGTCACTACAGACAAAATTTAAAAAAATATATAAACGCATTATATATAAATTTTTATTTGGTAGAGTATTTTAATTTTTACTAATTTGTAAAAGTTCTTTTTTTAGCTCATCGTTAATTACATGACATATACAATAAAGGCGGTAAAACTTTTATTTTCTCAAGTATGTACGTTATATGAAAAAAAAAAATATCACTTTAAATAAGTAAGTAAGTAGAAAAGAAGAAGAAAAACCACCTTCTTTAAAAAAAAATACATAGTACACTACATAAGATAAGATTAAAAATAAAATAAAAACACTCTTCTTGAAGGCGCTGTTTATCTATTTTAAAATCTTAATTTCTTTCTTTTTCTACTCCTCCTCCCTTAGAAACTGGATCAGAAGAAGAAGACAAAAAAACTGAAATGAATGGTTTTCCCCCCTCTTATCTTCTTCTTCTAACCATTTTCTCTCCTTCTTCTTCTTCTTCTTTCTCCCAAATACATACTATGTGTTGAAGAAGACGAAGAAGAAAAATACTGTCTACAAAGATAACCATCTGGGGGCTTTACTTTATGTATTTTTATCATGTGTGTATGTTTTCTAATGACAGAACATTGACACTTTTTTGTTAATGTATATTTTTGGGCGGCTAATGGAGTTGATGGTTCCTCTGCTCCTTATTGTTTTTTATTATCATGTACATACATACATACCTTAAAAATTGAGGGAGTGCGAGAGGACTTAACCCAATTATGAACATATGTACTTATATTGTTACATTTATTTTATCATGTCTAAAAATGTTAATTATACATAAATGTAAGTTATGAACCTTTTTGAGATAAACGAGAATGTAACCTTATCTCCCTTCAGCTGTTTTCTGATTTAAAGCAGCTGACTATGTGTGCTTATAAAATCAAAAGTACATTTATCAAGTTGTCATTTGTATTGTATCTCTCAATATTTCCTCCCAAATGAAAGGGAAAAAAAGGCCTCAAATCAGAAAGGTAGTAATTAGTAAGCCAGTTCTTCCCAAATTTGAGTTATTATTCATTTAATAGTTGGTAATTGCTCACAGCTACACAACAGCTACTTAGAGTTTGACTCATCACCGTGAAAAGTAGACAATCAACAGCTGAAAATTAAATACAATGAAATTTTTATGTTATAGAGATAATTGCTTTCTTGGCTTGCAAGAACTGTACATTTATAGCTCCCGTATGTTTTGGAGAAGTTTTTCCTTTTCTTTTTCAATACCCAGGTTTTTAGTGTTCAAAAAAGCTTGTCATAATAACAGTAGCAATAATAGTTCGGTCTTACCCCACTAACATAAACATTGTAACTGTAACATTCTTTTGTCAGCTATCCATTTTTCTAGTATATTTGCCCCTTATTAGTGTTTCTAACATTGATTGATTGATCACAAATTATCTCTTGTTATGCTATGAGAAATTCCCAACTATGAAAGGAAAAATAATTCCAAAGATACGAAGAATTGGGCAACAACCAACTGATTTTGGGCCTTTTTTTCCATTTTTATTTTGCAAGATACAATAAAGACGTGACATATGTTAGCAGTACATAGTAAACTGACACGTGCCTTGAACCATTCCATCCAAATATTATGCATGCATTTGAAAAAAAATAAGTTTGTCCAAATTAACAAATCATAGCTGGATTGACCTTTGATTTCATGGAAAGACTTGATCCTGACTCTTTAGTTTTGAAACTAATTTGGTGCAACCATAGCGTCATTAATCGAATGATGTCAATGAATCAGACCCTCAAGAAATTAAATAAGTTCAGGCAAATGAAGAATAATACATGGAAACCGAACTACGAGTATTTATTGACTTTAAATAAAAAATTAAACGACATGAGAGTGTTTACCCTACGCACTTGTGTTTTGATTTGAAACGTTTAGGGCGAGAGTGGAAGGGAATATAAGTACCATGTCCTGTGTATGAAAAAATGCGTGAGAAAATAGAATGTGACTTTGAGAGCATGAGATTGGGTAGAAATGTGAGAGTCACATGTCAATTGAGTTAAACTTGAAAGCTCTCCACTAATATTATGTAAATATATGAAAGATCGAGCTTGAACTATAACTGTACATATGTTTTGTTGATTAACCTGAAATATATTTGTGTAGAAGTGAGGAATTGAAGTACATTAATAAGTTAGTGATATTCCATTTCTCTCAAATTGGATCTGACTTCCACTCAGACAGACACCCCTTGAAACAATGTTTTTTTTAACCACTAAATCCTAAACAAATATAAAATGAAGGATATTGAAATATAACACTAAAGATTATTAATTCTTGAAAACAGTGTTTCTCAACTTGTGGATCGCAGAGAGCCGATCAAAAATTAAAAAAATCTTTGATTTTCTTCTTTTGTTCATAATAAAGGACTATTTTAACATTGACTAAAGACAAGGAATAAAAAAAATGAAGACATTCGCTATTTTAAATCATGCTAAATACATTTTGTTAACAGGTGATACCGTTATCAGGGTCGATCAAAAGTTGGCCCATCTCTAAATAAAAACAACTTTACTTTTTCTTAGCTTGAAGAGCAATAAAAATGGGTCGTAGCAAAATGACAATTGAAAAATGTGATTCTCAGCAGGTGCATAGGAAGTGTTTGCATAGGGGGTAGATATAGATTTTTTCTTTCCTTTGACCGTGCAGAATAACCTAAAACCTGTCAAGTCATGTGATAATTCTCTGAAGAATAAAACTGCTATTCTAAATTATAACGCTATAAAAATTTCATACACAATCAAAAAATAATAATAATAATAATAACTCCTAGGTAAAATTATTTGTTTTCTATGTTTGTCGAAATAGCCCAGTAAATTGCAATTGTAATACCTAGTTTTTTGCTTTATAATTATAAAATTTATAGTAAAATGATTAGTGTGTAAGGTCTAGATGAGTTGATAATAAAATAATCGCCCTTGTCTATTGTCAAATTAAAAATAAAAATAAATATTTATTTCAAAATAATACCGATTTTCAATTGAGTTCAATTATTTAATCAAATAGAGTATAAGATATTGCTAGTGAATAGGTTAATACCCACAATAATCAATTTTCAAGTAAAGTATTCAAAATTATATGATGTTTAGAATTCATGCATTTAATTAACCTATTTTCTAAGGTTATTTATACAAACATAGCATAAATATTTAACGAATACAGACCTCTCAAAATAACATAAAATCGGAAAAAAATACACTCTTAATGCTAAAATGGTTTTGTTTAACTCCTTAATTGTCATTATAAATAAATTATTAGTTGTGTGTAAAAAAATTATTCTGACAAATTATAATAATAATAATTTTTTTGGAGGGACAAAAGATATTCAGAACCTGCACCTTTAATATTGGGGACCAATGTCTGCGTGGTTCCTTCGCCACTGGTCAGTGCAAGGCCAGTTGAGAATCCCTTTTTAAAGAATATATACGTGGATACTTATTTGTTAATTTATTCTTAGCCAACCTTAACACCATGCGGTTCTTATTATGGTTTTTACAGGTGGTTTTACAATACGACGTATGGAGAGGCGTTGCGTCGCGAAGATTAATCAGGAGAGGCTTCTGCAAGTTTCGTTAGATTTATAATTTACGTATAAAGTATCAATGCAATAAATATTAATATATAACATTAACTAGACTGTTTGATTGAAAAAAAAGATAATTAAAGTAAGTCATAATAGTATGTACAAATGTATGTGTATATGTAGAAGAGAAAAGGGAAGAGAATCACTTGTTCAATTAGCTCAAAAAGTCAAGTGAATGTAAGTCGAGTTGTAAATAGCATAATATGCAAAAATTGACATAAACTCCCTGACAATTTGATGAATGTTTGTGAGGAGAGCAGTTTCAGCTGTCATGACGTTTTACTATATCAGCTACATGCAACTATTTCCCTACCTTTCTGTATGTTTTTTAGGTGTATGGAAATAAACACAAACCCATGGCTATCAGATGATTATATTATATCAAGGATTATAAGTTAACTCGATTTGACCATTTCTTGATATATTATTATTTATAGACGGTGTGTATTACTCCATTATATATGGTTAGTGCTGCATGTTCCCCCCTCCCGAAATTAAGTACTGTTGATATTACCTTTGGAAAATAAAAAAATCCTGTACAGAGTGCCAACTGCTAAAAATGTTACACGCGAGTAAATGCTTAGTATTTACAGCTCTAGGCGTAAGTATTTATTTTTACCCACATAAGTGAGTCTGAAGACGTTTCCTGAAGCTTTGCAACGCGACGCTTCTCCTTACGTCGTATTGTAAACGTAAGGCTAGCCACAGGCTAAAAACATACATATATTATGCACATTGTACATAAATATATATGTTGCATTCAAATTGTAACTCTTTTTTTTTCAATTCTTTATTCCGCCACGAAATAATGGGTTTATAACTTAAACACGATCAACAAGGAAAAATAAGGATAAAACATGACAATTGAAAATAATACATAGATCGAAGAGAATCAAATTCAAGTTTACATATTAAAAAAGAAAAACGAGACCAATCAAATCATTCTTTGATTGTAAACATTTTTGCATAAATTGTCATTTTATGCATCGAGTTTCACGACTATCAAACAAATTTAGTTGGTCCAGACCCCTTTCATGTTTGTAATGGTCTACCCAGATGTGATGAAGAGGTGAGCATCAGTCATTTTTCTTTATTTACTAAAATTTTGAAGGGGTCCATTTAATGTCTACCTCTCTCTCTCTCTTGCAAAATAAGGATTTTCTCTTCTCTGTAAATCTATTGATAAAATTAGATTACGTCGCTTCCTTTATCGGAACAATTTTTCCTTCGATCTCGAGAAAGGATATAACTAGATGAAGCATTTGAGTATATTATCCCTTGGGGAGTTATTTAGTCAAAGAAAGTGGATTTCGAATCAATTAGAGGGAGAATCTCCAATAAGTTATTACTAATTTAATCTTTGATTAAAACTTAATTGGGTGTAGAACTCTATTAAGTAAAGAACCAAGTACATCACGGGTTCTAAAGAACCAGTCATATTTTTTCACTATTCTCCACTCTTTCTCGACGCCCTGAATAGCTCTTCAGGTTCCAAAAATATTTTTTCTTCAAAAAAAAAGTCCGGTAATTTTTTTGAAATTATCCATAAGACTTTTTTCCAATCTCACAGCCCTACTGAAATTATGATCCTTCCATACAGATTTTAATCTTTTTAATTCAAGATCCCTACGCTAAAGTTGGGTTAATACATTCGGTCTGAGAACACATTTCGTCTTTTTTACTCCAGATAAAATTTTGTTGGATCATAACAGATGCGTCACCTGAGGGATCACTGACGAACCCTTTATTTTATCGAGTGGATTATTGAATGGGTGGTCATATTTGTTGATATTTTTAGAAACTCTATCTTGAATAAGCTCCGCTTCGTGTTACCATAATTATATTGAAAATTGTTCAAGTGTCTCAAATGCTCCATATATTCCTACTTCAATATATGTTTCAAACTGTATTTTTCAACATTAGATAAATTGCAATAGATACAATACAGTTGATTCACATCATTCCTAGCTTATTTTGTATAAAAAAAATCTAACTAAGTACAAAAAAAAGAAGAAAAAAACACTTGTTCACACTTATATTAAATATTGTAAGTATCTGAGTTAATGCATTTTACAGTTTTGATTTTTAATTTGCGAGAAGGAATGTTTTAAACATGTTTTTTTTCTTATGTTTTCTCAATCAAATATGTACAATAAAGACGAATAATTGTAACTTGTTATTTTTATATTGAATATTGCCTAGAGCTTTTAAAAATATATATTATACACAAGGAGATTTATACGAGGAAAAAAAATCAAAGCTGATATGCTTAACACAGAACCATCTTTATTTCATTTTAACATTTCCTCTCAGAACAAAGAAAAAAAAGCTCGAAATCAGTTGGTCCCATTATATCCTATAAGCTCTGCTTGGTAGTAGGAATATTGACAGATATAAAAAAATCTTTTGGAACTTGAACAAATCAATTTTAAGAATACTCATAAGAGGCTAGAGTAGACAGATATACAGCTGTAAAAATACATAAGATATTTTGACGTCTTGGGGTCTTCATCACATTATATATTTTGAACTTAATACTTTTCTTCAAATCGTGCAACAAACAACAATTAGTTTTTGGTTTTGATTCAAAACAATTAATTATTTACATCTTCTTTGGCGTTCAAATTTCATACATCAGTTGATGGATTTAGCTGAATCAAAGACAGAAAAACTTAATAAAGCGTATATACAATAAAATATTGTTGTGTGAGATCAGCTGTTTTACTATTTTCCTATATTTATTCTTGTGAATGACTCCTCCAAGATGGTTGACAAGGATGACGTCACGTAGTCTGTTTGAGTTGTAAAAAAGTGAAGATATATAATTCACAACTATAGAGGAAGTCGATATATTCAGACACTTGAGATAATCAGATTCGTGTTATGAGACTTTTACAAAACATTTACTTGAGTACCTTAAGTATGTATGTACAAAAAAAAATATTATTTGTCTATGTTCATGTACTTACTTCTTTACTAAATAAAGAGATTCAAGTCGAATATTTATTATTTATCAATCCTATCTCTCTCTCTCTCTCTCTCTCTTTCCTTTACCTATTTTTACTAACTAGCCCCTTTAGTCATTTTTCAAGGGTATATTTGTCGTCTGCTTAACTCATATAGAGTCACATCATGCAATCATCAATATAATTAAATGCTTTTAATTTTTCAAAATCATCACTTGACAGTTTTTTTTTTAAGTAGGTTTTATCATTTTATAAACTACTAATGTAATTTGAAGCAAACTATGTATGTATAATGTACGTAGAGGCGAAAAATAGAAATAAATAATAATTACATAGCCTCAGAGGCAATTGACAAATAATTATCAATTCAAGTCATTAATAGACAATGCCTCATATCAGATCATTTAAGACACTATTTGTGCAGAATAAAAATGGAAAAAATGACTCCCTAGGTTAAAAATAAAATAAATACCTACCTATAGTTTTTGATTAAACTATTACTAATGACTTAAAGGGTTTACTACCAATGGTGAGTTCGGATATATAGTCCCTGGACTGACTACCCTAATTGAAGGATTATTTCAGGAAACATTTAATAAATGATACATAAAGAGAATACTTATTATAAAGGCATAATGACAGAGAATAAATGGTCTAATTATGCTGGATTGAACCATTAATTCAGACTCAATGCCATGCATACCCTTCCTTCAATCAATTATTATTGGATCTACTTTAAAAGCCTTGAAAGTCGTAATGACTACGTTGTCATATATGGACCGCAGCATTTATCATTACGATGTCCCCTCATCCGTATGATCTACCTTATAAACATTCAATACGAAACAAAGGACAAAGGTTATAGATTCGTGTCTACAGATTTCCTCAGAAACAACATGAAAGCAGAATTAGAATATTGCAAGGGAATATCTCAAGATGATTGGTCTATGTACATATGTCTGAGATGTTCAATGACCTATAAAATAAGGCGGCAATAATAAAGGTTTTAGTTACACAGTAACGGTCTACAATCTATACAGGATACCAATATACATATACCAAGTAATATTTTTGGTTCAGAGGATAAAAATTTAGTGATTTGTTTATTCTGCAAAGTGCAACAATGGCATCTTTGATTATATATCATTTATATCGAATATGGAGGGTGTGTTTATTCAAATATTTAAAATTTGAAATTGATATTAACAATAGATTTTATGCATAATAGCAAAGACATCATGTTCAGTATTTGATTTCTTGATGGATGAACAAGATGTATTCTCTCTCTATAAAAAATGAAAGTTATTCATTGGAATCACAGGTTGTTTAAAAATGGCTATATAAAAGAATAACCTATGAGTATATATCTTTCTCAACCTATTGTTGGGCTGAACCATTGGTTTTTTAATTGCGTTGCATAAAGCAAAGAATAATAAATAAAGAGCCATTGATAATGCAATAAAACACAGGTTCCTGAAGGCGCCGATTTTGAAATGATCGACCACCTATGAATTAAAATAATAAAAAAAATTACGATCAAATAGGATTGTATCTTTTTAGGCTTTATCTTTTTCAAAATCAACGTTGTACTGATTTTAAATTGATTATAATCCGACCATGTATAAATATAGAGGTATATATGTACATACAATATATTTGATGAAGAAAAAATAAGAAGGTTTTCCCACGCAATCTATTGAAAGGTAGAATTAGCCAATAATAAAAGGATTTTGATTTAGATATTGAGTCTTATACAAAACAAGCATCATGGTGGCCTCTAATCAAATTGAATCCATACACCCAGAATGAGTAGATATCTAATGAAAGAAGAGAAGGAAGAATATACTTCTTATGAGAGGTCTTGAATATGCCACTTCATTTTGCTCAAATGTGGTCCTTGTTTTAGAGAATATAGTTAGATTACCAATGGAAATCAAATCACTTTTAAAAACCATAAGGTGTTTTTAAAACATACTCTAATGACAATCATTTGAAGTTTAAAGCCGTGTTTCTGTTACAGTAGAATGCACGCTCCAGAATTGCTCACGAGTCATTTTTACATGTCCGAGGCAAGTCTTTAGTCATTTAGCTCGAGCTCATGTCGAGTTGTGAGTCCTTTTACGTCGAGTCAGAGCCAAGGCTAAAGGGAAAAGAAGAGAGCACTGCTTTCACCTTCTCGAACACTTAACTGACCTTAACCCATAGTTACATAGAAGATAATTTAAATTATCCCCTTGTACTCACTTACTATATTTATTTTACCCCTTGGTCTTGATATGTTGGCGCTGGCCCTGCTTCCATTCCAATTTGAGTCTGAATTCACAGTGTAATGAGACTTAATTGTGACTCGAGTCCATGTTGCAAGGAAGAGTTCATAGGTCTAGGCTATATGCAAATCATTTCCATGAGTTTAAATCTAGTTTTTAACTTCTAGTCTGCGCCGAGTCTGAAGTTACAGTTTATTGAATATTTAAGTTCGACTCAAATCTGAGTCACGAGTTCGAATCACCAGCTCTAGATGCATCAACCGAGAATAGAAAGTTAAATGATTTTTCAAATAAAAATTTATACTTAACTTTTTTAAAAGAATCAATCTACAAATGAAAGATAGCAGCTATTCATATCCACAACTTTGAAATATAAGGTGAGGGGTAGGTCATGATACCAAAAGTTTGAGAATTACTGAGATCAATTAATTTTTCCAAGGAGAGCCATACCTATTTCTCAATTTTAAGCGATTGGGTTCACTAGTTATCATTATTTGGCTTATAAAACGAGGGCACAACAAAATAATGTATCTTTTGTTTTGCTACTCTATAAACTCAAGAGCAGATATTTGAATGTGACCCCAACCTATGAATCAGCTGATTTAAGAACCGATAAATCGGTTATCATTTCTTTTTGATAAGAAATTCGGCATTTGTAACAAAAAATATACATTGGTTGAGTTTTAAATTCAATACACGATCAAAATTGCATTAGCCTATTACACTACTCAATACCATTACTTCTATTGACTTTTAGGCACAGTTGGAATCTTTTAATATAATGGTGTTAATTATATTAGGGTCATATGTGATTTTAAGATTGCTTTATACTCTCGAGCAAATCAGTGAAGGGCTTCGACATGTAATAATCAACATTTACTGTATATGTAGCAAGAAAAAAAATTTGTGTCATAATAAACATACATTTCCTTATCTTTCCAACAAATTGTTAACGAAATGAAAATAGTTTTTAATTCTATATTTTATTTGATTCATCGAAAATAATATTCTTCAACAGTTCATTCACTATAAAGGACGACGTTAATGCAAAAATCAATCAGACTATTACCCAATCGAGAGGGAAATATTTTGTAAAATTAAAGTGTGAGCTCATTTGAATCTCGTAATTTTAATACATATATCTTTTTGATAAATCAACAACTAATTTATTGAATTTCTTGATCAAAATATTATATTTATACATCTCTTTTCACTTATAGAAGATGAATTATGCAATATATGTTATATACATATACAATATATTCGCATGAATACCTCAGATTACGAGACACTAAGCATGTATGTGAGTTAGACATAGTTTTGTTAAATTGGATAACTAACAAGTGTCTTTTTTCTTTAATATATTCAATTCAATAAGATACTTTCTCATTATCGCAAATGACTGTGACGGTAAATTTCTGAGTAGAAATTGTAAATGTATTTCTGAAGAATCAAGCTTCTACGTCAATGAGTATGGATCAGAGTTCTCTCCTTGAACTGTATGTATGCCAGGTAACTATGAGTTTAAATGACCAGATAACAATGTTCAAGTTGATAGGGAGATTTATTTATCTATAGAAAAAATAATAAAAATGGTTAAAGTCAATTGAATTCATCACTAACCAGTCCAAAAAAATCAACATATACTTATATATTATGTATAATACATACAAAGATAAATAACCATCAAAGATAATAGGTAATAATATCTTATCACTAAAATGTATATTTATTCGTTAAGAGCTTTGGTGAAGGTTTTAAGAGTTTATCATAGCTATCTCATCTCAGTCAGTGGGTACAAACATATGTAGTGTGTAGAATACACTATCATTCTTTTGAATGTATGTTTATAGCTTTAAAAAAGTGATAAAAATAGGATTATATCTAATGTTTGTTTATAATAAAAAGTACACATACCAAAGTATGTTTGTAGAAGAAACAATCCAGTGAAAATCTTTCAATGCTTCCTACAAAATATTATTATTAATATTTTGTCATAGTTTTAATAAAAAAAAAGTACATGTGTTCAAACAATGCATATTTTTCGTAAATATGTATCGGTTACCTAAAATATGTATAAATAACATTATCAAAACAAATGAAGACGTAGAAAGAAAGAAAAAGAGAGAAAACAAAATAAAAATACCACTATGATAAAAAAAATAAGAAATTCCTTAAAAAAACTCAACTTTTTTTTTTCATGTATGTATGTAAGATAAATTTTCTTATCATTATTTTTATAAAAAAAAAATTTTTTTATTCTTAAAAAGCCGTATCTTTGGTTAGATACGAAATGGTGTTCCTTCATCATTTTGCCAAAATTCATTTATTTATATTTAATTTATTATCTATATATCTAGATATATGCTATATATGTAGTCCATATTATGTCCAAAGCCATTTTAAGATACTTTGACAAACAGTCGTTTTGATAAATAAATAAATAAAAAATAAATGAAATGAAATACATCAGGTTTTGATGGCTTTTTGAATAAGTGCATATAGTTTTATTTTACTGACAGAATTAAATCAAATCATGACTCTGTGTGTGTATTCATGTATTATTATTTTTATTTTTATTCTTGGTAGGCATCCCATTAATTCAGGAATTATTTTAAGATTATATATTATAAAGATTTTGAAACAACAAGAAAGAAAAAAAAAACTGATGTGCATACCTGATAAAGAAACTTTATTACATTTTCCTTCTTGTGATTCTCCTTGAGGAGTACCTCTTCTTCTGTACCTACCTTGTTATGCCTCCATCGTATGCATATATTCAATAAAGAAAGAGATAAGAATCAATTCAGGATGGATTCAAATCATCATCATTTGAACCGTCAACCTATCTCCTCATATAAGATATAAGGAGCAATGCACCCATGCATTCCCAAAATGCCACTACCATGGGGATATGAAGGTAAAAAAAGTTAAAGGGAGAGGAGCTTGGAGGCCTGAGACGTTTTTTACAAATATATCATATTTAACTATGTAGTCAACTAAAATGTTCTTAATAATTAATTATCATTTGGCCTATAAATTTGCAATTAATATTCTGTTCAGAAGGACTGACACCATATTCTTTATATTAAAAGCTGAATTCATTTCAATTGGCCTTTTGATAAGGTATAATTTACTATATAAATAGTAATTGAATGCGTAAAGACTATGATCCCAATATCATTTAACACTTAAAAAGTACTAAGTCCAAAAAAGAAACAAATTTTAAAGGCCACTAAATCATTGGCTTTATTTGAAATTTGTGCAAGAGAAGCACCATTTTTTTACTCATATACTTGGATACTGTGTATTGGGGTTGTATCTATCCCATAATTTTGTCATCCTAAGTTTGTATTCGGATAAGGTTATCCCATGAAAAGATGACGTCATCTCGTTATGTCATTGTATACACAAAAGTCATAAATCATAGCATAATCTTTGACTCGGATGAAATAGAGTGACTGAAAATCCTTAAAAAGTGCCTTGCTTAAAGGACTTTCATGAAGTTTGTTCAGTGTAAAATGAAATGAAAAAAAGTATATCACATGGCTTTTTTAAGTTATCATTATATGGCCTTTGAGTTTGTGTTATATTTAATGAACAGAGTATGATGGTATGTTAATACCATAGTGTTTCCCCTGAAACGGATCCTTTCATTATTTTATCGCCTCCACTTACTGCATTGTATTTAAATTACCAATGAAATAGTGAACATGACACTTGAGTATAATTTTTAGGAGTTATTTTTTGATTTGAAACTGCAAAATTACTTACTATAATGAATTCAAATATGAACATTTAAAGTTCATATTTTAAGACCATGAATAATCTAAATTATGAAATATTTTTAACCCATTCCATTTATATAATTATATATTTACATCCTAAACTAAGGACTGATACCTAATCACCCTACTAAGAATATTATCTATTCAATCTTGAGATTTATGCAAGAGTTCTAGCTCCCCCCATCTCTCCCTAGCTCTCACCCCCTACCAACTTAGCCTATGTATCTATTTTATGTAAATAAATGTAAAAAAAAATCAAAAAAAAAAAAAGTTGTAATTATGATTTAGATAATTAATTAATTGTAGTTTTTTGTATTACTTTGATAAAGATAAGAAAAGAAACCCATAATAATGATGTCATTATGATCTATTTTTCTTTTTTACATTGGAGCAAGACACAACTGGTTCTAAATTAGTTGATAAACAATCATAGAGTAAGTCATTTTGATAGGCATTGAAACATAAAAAATTGACAGATTTATGAGACCTGACGTAACTGCGGATCTCTGGTCTAGGACTGACACAGTCTTTAACATATCTACACATGTATATGTACAAACGATGATCATTCATAGACTTTAATTACATAATGACCATTATTAACCACAATAAATATTTTAGGAATTATAATATCACTCCTTCAAAATCAAAAAGAATGAAATATTTTTTTTTTCTTCATGACAGATAAATAATCTTACTCCATTTTATTTGATGAATGTCACTTTTTATTCCTTCTATTTGATTCTAAAGGTAAGAATAAAAAAAAAGTATAGGCATATTATATTGACTTGAGTTCATTATATTTTTAGAAATAAAATTAAGAATTCGGCACGCGATATTATTAATATTTTTTATGAATAAATATTATTATTCTTATTTATCCTCTCATTCTTATGTATTGGACCACTCTTTTACGTCAGTTGAAGAAGAAATAATGTAGGTGGATTGTTTAATTAATCAATCTGAATGATTGACCAAATTGAATGAATACAAAGATCTTTTGCTCCTCTTAAAAGGTGATTGTCATTTCTTCTTCTTTTTTAAGTGCTGGGGAGTTTACTCTCTTCTACATTCATATGTGTGGAAGAAGAAGAAGCTATAGTTATTTTTATATGATGATCTGATTCAAATCTTTTGAATCCCACTCACTTGAGGTGCTATAAAAAATTAAATCTTTTTTTTTCTTCTTTCTTAACGAGTGATATTTTATTAAAAAAGAGGAGCTCATTTTTCAAAAAAAAAAAAAAAAATGAGGTAGATTCAAATCATCATATATGATTCTATAATTGAAAAAAGTTTAATATATGTTCCAACACCTGGATTTGATTATTATTTGTTCTGATTGCCTTGTGTGGGAATGGAGGAGTTTCACATGACGGTTGCCCTAGTCGTCATTAAGGCTAATACCTACATATATCAAGCATTCCATACAAAAATATCAAAGTTTCATATTTTTTTTGTTTGAGCTTGCAGAATAAGCAGAATTTGCAGATTCAAATAAAAATATACTCGATCTATTGCAATTTCTTTTTTTTAATAATTATTAGATAATTTGTTTTTTTTGCTCGAATAGTTGAGCTTCATATCCAAGTTATTATCACTAGCGTCATTACTAGTCATTATTGAATCCATGAAAAAGGACAAACATTAAAATTTTATTATTTAGGATTGCAACACTACTTTTGCTTTTGACTCAATTACTTGGAGCAGATTTGACTTAGACACAACAATGTGTAATGTGCAATTTATTAGCGCACATTAAGATGCAAAGACATCTCGATAAAGATATAATAAGATTTATATTATGCGCAAATTGAAGAATTCGTTTAAATTCAGTACACTTTCATAATAGCGTCTATAGACAATAGTCTATAGCCCAATTCAGGGTCTTGCCCCAGCTTATTATACATGGTTGCAGTATTTTGTATGATAATAAGTGTAAATAGAAATTAATAAAGAAAAATTAACAATACGGAGGCAATTGAAATACTTTTTGTTATTGACCTATTTGTTCTAAAAATTACAATATATCTCAAATTAAAACTTAAAGAATGAGTTTTGAATTTTTGAACCGTTCTCCGTTTGCAATCCATTCATTTGATCAGTCAATAGGGTGTGACCATTGTCTAGTTATTGTTTTGTTTACTATGTCCTAGTATCTCTGCGCCATCTTACGGCTATGAATGTTATTTTTTTATTTGCATATTCCCTATTGGCTATGACGGTATGAAAGTTATTTACGTAGTTGTTAATTTACAGAGTCTTAAATCTAAGACATAATTGACACAATATGTCATTGTCCTAAACTATTTGGCTATTCCTCATTGAATAGTTATAAACGGTTCACATCTTAGCAACAACTAATTCAAGTTTCAACGTTTCGGACATTGATAAGGGGCAAAAGTAGTAAGGAAATCTACAGCTGACAACAATATAAATATTTATATAATTACTCTATGGGATATGTGAATGGTTATAGAAATGTTCAATAATTTGACTATACTTTACCTATTCGACAAAACTCGTAATGTGCTAAAAGTAAGACTCGACCAAAATGGATTTTTTGTGGAATCAAATAACCAATAATCGATTCATCAGTCGATTGTTTTTAGTTTGTTTTTCAAATTAATCTTTGATATCTCAGTAAAAATAGCTACACAATCATTTTTCTCGTCACCATAGCAAAGCAAATGAACCAACAGTTTTATTTTATTGATAGGCGATATAGCAACCAAAAGAATTTAATTTCAGTATTGAGTTTTAAATAATAAATTATATTCAAAAGTATCGTGACTTATCATAACTTGCATTACTTATCGGGGTCATAAATATTCATTAAGGATGAAATAACTTTTTTTAATTGCTAATTTATTGATGTCGTTTTTTATACATAAAAATGGGATCTTGATTTTTATGGAAATAAAATATTTGTAATCATCGAGAGCATACCAATTAGTTTTAAACTACTCGTAATCGGTGGATTTAATCGGCTCACCGATACATTGGTCAAACTCTAGTTCAAAGCAATGTCAACTACTCATATTTTGAACTCAGAATGAGAAAAACGCTCCATTTATCAATATATTTTCATAGAATCCATGCTTCATGCCTTGTTCCAAATACGGATCGCACTGTCTCAATTCTTCTCCATTTAAGGTGTTAGATTGCGTGATTCATACTTTCTACCCATTCATCAAAAAGAGGCATACATTGATGAATAGGTATATATATTACTTGTCTAACATCTCAGCAAACTTTGTATTAATATAATACATATAAAATACTATAACATATGATGGTGTGAGACCCTGTCAAACCTCTTATTTGCCTTAAGTATGTGGGTATGTGATACTTTGATATTATTATTAATAATAATAAAAATAAAAATAATAATGATGCATTAATCGATGATCTGATAATTAATAATATTATTTATTATTGTCTCTCCTAAAAAGGACAAGTATGAATTGAGTGAATCAATTAATATGTTGATATGTATATATGTGCTGGACTCTGCCTACAATAATAATAATAATTTTTAGAAAATGACATTCATGAGTAGTTGTCAACTACAAGCAGTAGCGACAAGGTAATATTTTGCAATTTGAGTGGAGTTCAATCAAAACACAATTTTTATTTGATGAGAGCAATAATTTTATATACATACATATAGTATATGATTTAAAATGGACATTCGAATGTTGTGTATCTACTACTTGTGTGGAAATGTATGTATGACTCAGTCATACACTGCTCTTATCAATACATAGGCATTCCTTTATAACCCTCCTCCCCTACCTATATGAATGAACGTATTTTTGTTTTTAAATAAAATAAATTAATCAACAATTATATTATATTATAATTTTTATTTAAGGTTTGACGACTTTTTCAAAGGCATAAATGAATCAAAAGAAGAATGAAAAAGAAAAAATAAGTTAGTTAAACCAAATTGGGAACTATGAATAGCCCACACGTTCCATTTTTTGTTTTGTTTTGATAGTGAGTCTATAATTTTGGAATTATATTTATTGTTATTATACATTAATTAATAAGAAGTATCTATAAACCTTCTTCGTCCTTCGTCTCATATTCGTCATCTGTATTTCTTTAAAAGCACAATCGCTATCATTGATGTATGAACATATATATATATATATATACATTTAGAAAAATATTGAGATATGTATTTCATTATGAATGTTTTATCTTGAGTTCTTGTTGACATGTATATATATATATATATGAGATAAAAGTTTGGTATATTGATTTTCCATTTCGTATAAAAGCAAAAAAGAAAATATTTTATTACATTAAATATTTTGATCTGTGTTGATCATATCATTTCTTCAATACATATCTACAACATAATAATTTTTTTCAATTTACATATCACATAGGTATGTATTACTGAAAAAAGATTTGTATTTATATTGTATTCAAATCTTTTAGATATTTTGTACAATGTACATACATATTTAAGAATTTCACTTGCCACAAAGGAATTAGAGCAATAAGGTAAATGCATTTCCGGGTGGTAAGGATTCATTCGAACTGACTGTTTGTTATGGTTATATGCTACATCTATGCGGATAAAGCATGCATGCAAATGGTTCAAAACCATATTCTTAACTTCCTCTTCCGTTGGCTAATGAGCAAAACTAACAAGATTCTAAATAATTAATCAAGCGGTGGATGAGAGTTATAACACACTCTATGCATTACGAATTTAACGTCGCATTCACGATGTTGCATATTATTTTATTTTCTGAATCCAGATTTCAGATAACGATACTTTTTTCTTGTGCATGGGGTACGTCCATACCAATAGTAAATAGTAATGATCAAAACGAAGCAGTTTGTAACTCCAAATAATTATAATAAAGTAAAGTCGATGTGCATATATGTATGTATACTAGCCTTAAAATGGTGGAAAAGTTTGAATGCGCATAAAATTGTGCAATGATTGAGGAAATGAACATCAAGACAGCCTCCAGATACCTCAAATGACATTTCCCTGAAATCCACAATTCCCTGAAATATTGACTTCATAGACAACCTCAAATTCAGCTTTATAAGCCTTCAAGTCGCATTTTGATCTCAAAATCCGCCATCAGTGATCTTAGAGGCGACACAACATAGCCTGTATCCTATTCTGGATTAAATTAGCCTTAGCCCATTCTGTTCCCTTTATATTCCTGGCTGGCCCTCATGTGCACTCAATCAAACAAACGAGTTGAGGGACTCACACTATATATTGATATGTATTCATTATTGATGGTTATATAGGCTCCATGGTTGCTTTTTATAGTTTGGTTACTTTGTCGCTATCCACGATTTGACAATTATATTCTATCGATTACGATATTCAAAATATCTATATGACTATTGCGTACCACAGTCAATATTCAAAATGATAAAGGATTGATATTATTTTTATTATCAATAAAATGAAGGCCCTTTATCCGTATATTTATTCAATAGTCGAGACTGTCTCTCTCCAGGTCTGTAAATTAGTCAAGAACATTTATCAAGATACCTACCTATAATCATCCAGATTGATTAGTTAATTGAACCAATACAAATTCGTGTACCAATGTAGTCAAAATATTAACAATTGACTTCATCTAAATAAACTGTAGTCCATGGCCTACCTTACCTCTTTCCTTTTCTCTCTCTCTCTCTTCAAGATACTTCAAAATGATAAAGTATAGAGATCGAATCATTACAGTGTACATAATATATACCTATACCTATATGTAGTTTTGCGTTGTATTTTTTTCGTTATTCCTTTCAAAGATCTGATATTGAATATTTGTAAATGGTTTAACTCTCTTTCTTTCTTTCTTTCTTTCTCTAAGACCCTTTCTTAGATACTTTAATTAAGACTTTGATTTGATATTTTTTGTTGCAGAATAGATAAACTTAAAAAAATGGGCAATTAAACACTCTGGTTCTCATAAGTATGATGGTGAAGAGGTTTATATTAAACCATCCTTCCGCCATTGCCTCTTCTACCTAGGTACATACAGATACAATATACATATATATATATATTTTGATATCAGAAATGGATAGTGAGGAATGTTTTTGAGTTGTAGAAATACATGTGATAAGATATGAGGACGAGTTGAAGATACGTTCATATATAGAGGAATGTACACACATAATTATGACTCATTTCTTTGTTCGTTTGTCTGTTGCTATTGCTGCATAGAGTGTGGATATAGAGGGAAATTTTTTGGCCTTTTGAGCCTATTCAAGCATCCCGCTCGAGGATTGTGATTCAATAATGTATGCATATTTCATAAATGCATGAGTAATGAATATGTTCCCATGATTCAATCCAATGCCTACGTCTTTCCTTTTTTATTAGATATTGCTGAAAGATGCATCCTAATAAAATGAATTAGATGCAAAAGCAATTGTCCCTACAAAAATAAAGGGAAAACATTTCTTATTAATATACAGTCTTAGATTATGAGCAACTTCTGTGTCAAACATGTACCCGACAGCTAAAATTCTTATATACCAAAATTGACCCAGGGCATGCTTCTATAGAATAACTTTCCTGCTAACTTAAATGACAAGGATCAACATGCCAACATCAACCTCTTAGATTGACTATAGCAGTGTTTCTTATGTTGTAGGATGCACCTTTTAATGGGACATGGTGCAACTCCAGAGGGAGAACGAAAAGATTTTCCACATGTATTTTATTTTTAATCAAGAAAAAAATATTATTATGATAAGAAAACCCCCCAACTATTTCTTTATTAAAAAAAAGAACATAGTTGAAAATTCCTTGCTTTAGAATGTGGGGTAAGGGACATAGATACTCAAATTTAAGTTTGAGGATCACTTAATCATAGCAGGCAAATTTGTTACCCATGACTCAAGACAGTATCTTGATTGAAAACAGAGACTCAGAGATTTTTAGCATTCGCAAACCAATCTTTTTGCTCTCCAAGTAATGATTATATTTAAGTAGTATCTGGCTAGTGGCAAGGCAGTTGACAGTTATGTTTGTGGCGCCCCTCCAAATGACATTCTCAACCCCTATCAGCACTCTTCGTTAAGGAAAAAATTGGCGGGAACTTTGGACCCAATAAATGTTTTATGATAATAGACATATGTCTTTGATTACACACAACTACACTTGTGTAAAATGTACAACTCCTGCCTCAAATTTTATAGTCCTAGTAATGATACATGGCCTAATGAATAAACTTTCGTATCTCTTTTTAAAAGACTCATTAAACTGTATTTTGATTTTTTTTTAAGTTTCATTAAAAATGTTTTACCTTTCTTTTCTTTTTGGGCATCAAAGTAAAAGCCAAGAACTATTTAAGTACATATGTTTCGTCTAAGCAGTTCTCTTTCTGAAGCAGCTAGCTCTCTTTCGAATATAATGATATATATATATATATATATATATATATATATATATAACATATACGCGTTTTTTGATAAATCAGATCGTAAATTGTGCTCAATAATAGAACGCAATTAAAAAAAATAAAATCAAAGCTTTGTTGAAGTTAAATATATATATTAGGTTGACTGATAAGAAAACCAGTTCATATCAAGCTATACATAAATGTATGGTTGTATGTGTTCTTTATCACTTCATCAACTATCTTCTAAATAATCAGAATTCTAAAATTCATTTAACTTGTTTTTATTTTTGGTTTTGTTTTTTGCAGGTGCGCGGCTTCTAAAGGAATAGACATGTATTTAACAATCTGGTTTGGTTTTTTATTATTATTTTAAAAAAGGCAGTGCTTATCATGATCTGTGATAAAGTCCAACCATAATATTCATTCTTGTTAATAATATTATTCATTTATTTAATCATTATTTTGAGGGTTTTCTTCTTCTTCCTTTTAACTCCATCACACTTACTCATAGCCATGGGTAGTAGAACTAAGAATATCCTTTTAAAATGTATTGATCATGAGCCCTACAATAAGATATCTACAGAGAATGTACATGTAAGCCAGCGAAAGAGAGAGAGAGAGAGAGAGAGAGATACAGGTAACTTAACTTTGGGCCTCTTGATGATGATAATGATAAATCCTAGACAACACACCTTCCTTGTTATTAATGAGCATGCTAAGAAAATCGATAGGCAAATGCGTTACCTGATGGACTCGGTCAAGCATTGAACAATGTCATTTTTTTAAATTTTAGTGTGAAGAAGCATTCATTCATTCATTCATTCATTTGTGAGACTCCACCTTGGTTGAAAGGCTAGAACTTTTATTTAACCGTAAATATTGTAATGAGACCCACGTTTTCTAGATAAAATACATACCTGCATAATTTTAAAGGATTCGCAATCATGTCAAATTAGGAGGCAATCATGACGTAATAGCAATTTTGATACAGCTCTAATCGGATCTTCATACATAAGCACAACATTTCTACTATATCTTGATTATTACTGCTACTGCTAAACACGTGTGTTTACTAAGAGGGATTTGGAAGTTAATAGGTTGATTATGTATATTATTTGAGATTTTTTACCTCTTTTTAATAGTAATAAGTACTTTGTAATCAAACAATCTCATTCCTTAAATGCATGATGACTCAACATGGCAATAAAAAAGAAGAAGCTGTGTTTCATATTTAAGCCCCAAAGCCTTATTATTAATATATGTAATCTGATTATGGGTTAAACTCAACATACATCGGAAATAGCATTGTAATCATCTTTGTGGATTGAGTCATTGCTATATCATATTAATATCTAATCTGAAATCTATTAGAGTTCAATCCCTTGATGGCTTCATGGGAGTTAAAACTTGCTACGACAAAAGAAAAAAAAAGAAAAAAGAGTCACGAGAAAGCAAGTGAGTTACGCAGTATCAACCCTGACTTTTTTTTCCCCTGTCAAAAAAGATAAAATTAAGTAATGAATTCACACATTTTCTTCTACCATTTTAAAGGTGTATCATTGTCAATGCACTTTTCATTAACAGGTAAAATAAAAAGGATATTATCTTGATTTCTTCATCATCTTTTTTTTTTTTTTTTTGCTTTATTGTCTTATCTTGTATTATTCTAATTACTTTCATAAAATGTAGACGCACTTTAATTTCATTCAATGTAAATGTGAAACTTTGGAAAGTGATGGTACTACAATCTGTTTCTAACAATACATATATTACTAGATTTAAAATTGAAATAGAAGAGACTGCGACGACACAATTTAGATTTATCTTGATCCCTGTTTGAAGATGGAAATCTTTTTCTCCTTTTAAATTCTTTCTTTTTTTTAATGTAAGTTCTTATGTAGATTATTCATAAGTATATTTGATTCATTCAAGATGTATCATTGCCTGGCACTCTCAGCATTTTGAGTATTGGTACATACATGTTATATAAACGCACGTATAAATCATTAAAATACGACATCACGTCAAGTTTTGAGAGAAAAGACACATACAAACGTTACGTCATAGCAATCAGATTGACCGATCATAAATAGAAAGATGTTTCATGCTATAGCTCTTGGAAATCAAAAGATATTTTTTATCGTTTGTAGCTCAAAGTACCTTGTATTCTATGGATGAAATTATACATAAAGTAGATACATGTAATGTACCTCGTAAGTTTACATGATCTTTTTAAATCACGTTTTGATTGTTTGTAACTAAAGCCTACATTTTTTATGACCCGTGAGTGTTGTTAAACATTTATCATTTAGTCAGAAATAAAATGGCCATACTAGTAGAAAGTGATACATACTTTTGGATATTTATTTCAAACAATCATTCATGTCTAATGGGATCAAAATCTGTCTGAGCATGTATGTATTAAAATATGTATAAATTCTAACAAGAAAAAGAAAAGTTGTTGTTTTTGTTACTCAAGTCATGAAATTACTCCAAAATGAGTGCATGCTATGCCTTTTTAATATCTAAATAAATCTTATTCACATTCAAGTCAATAACAGCTGATTTATTACCCCCAACACTCAATCACTTTAATCCATTCTTTTCGAAGGCATGACACGCTTTATTACTCTGAGCCTTTGTTATAATGAAAATTTATGTATTAGAGTTGAAATTGTACATTTTGACCATTTTATGTTATGGGGTGCGTTTGTTTGTAGTAGCACAAGTTTATAGAATATTTCATTTTTATTATGATTCCGATAATCAAAGCATTAATGGAGCGATTTGCAAGTTAAAAGATAGCATGATAAAAATATTCGTTAAAAGCATATTTTTAATAAGATATATTTTTTTTTGAAAAGACTACGGCAAATACGAATGAATATAACTGTAATTGCACATGGGGTTGACCTAAACGTGTTTTGTATGTTTTATATACCTACATATGTATCTGGGACAACATGAGATATTGCTATAGTACATAATCATTTTTATGGAGGTCAAATGACTTTTTATTTCATCGCTACATTAAAACAAAAAGTAATTCATTTTTTGCCAACTGAGTCCAAGACACAATCTTGTGTAATATGAAACTACAACATTTAAGTAATTACAGGTAAAAGTTACTTGTGCCAACTTATATTCCAGCTTACACCACTCCTCATATTAAAAATATGATACAATGGTCTTTATAAAGTATTTAGGTCTCAGTGGACCAGTATTACGTCACTTCATACATAACAGTCAGGAGGAATAAATATTAATCAACTGTATTAATGATGGGCATCATCATAGAGGGAAAGAGGAAAAGGGAAGTAAGGTCAGTATTAACTAGATGTCTCATTGATATCGTGTACGTTCAAAGGAACGTTGACTACTCTCCTTCATTTATGGTCATGCATACAAACATAAGATAAGAACTAAGAGGTGGAAAATGGAGTTTCGAAACATAGTTGGATTAAAAATTAAAATGAATCATTTATAATACATATATAAAGTAAGTACTATCAATCAAGGAATACATGGACTCAGTGTGGGATTGATAATACTTTGTTACTAGTTTGTACCATCTTAGGTATTTGTGGGGTTTTAATGACAACTTTATGTAGTTAAGTACGTATATATATATATATATATATATATGAAAAAGTTTTTTGTCCTTGGTAATAACTATTTAGTGTCATACAAATTCTATTAAGAAGAAAAAAGAAACTAAGACTCTCTAATGCAGCCACTAATATGAAATATTCGAATAGACATCAATCAGTAGCGTCATAGAATTGAACATATTTTGACGAGTGAGACAAAACAGGAATGGGATCACAGTTTGGTTTCCCAATTAGATTCAATAGGAAATACGTTCTTAATTAAGCTTTATAATACAAGCTTTCATTTCTTAGCATTACTTGACTCACACTTTGCACGTCTATTTTTCAAAAAATATTGACACATTTAAAAATGTATTTTATTAGTCTTTGGTTAGTTACAGGTTGTTAAAAAACTTAAGAAGTTAACACCATGTACAACCGTCATACAACATTTGATAACTGCATAAATCTCAATACCATCACAATACCAATTTGAAATCTCAGAATATATACATCATGGTATGGAAAATATTGTATCAAAATGATTGCGTTGTGATTTATGTATAAAGCAACATGACCGACGACTAGTGTTTGATGAATTCATCCATGAGCTTATAGATAAATTATTTATGTAGAAAAATTTCTTGGTATTTTGATCCATGAGCTTGAGCAGCAAAGGAATTCATTGATAAAATATAACTTTATTTTCGATACTGATAGGACTAAAGAATTAAATGATTTTGTGTTTAGAAGCTCTTACATGTAAGTAGTATCATTGTAGAATATTCAAAGCTCTAAAATTTATAGAATATGTGAACTCGCAAACAACTTTTTGCAACTTGAAACGTAGATTCATGGCCAAAATTTTTAAGAGCGTCTCAAATTTAAAGCTTATAGATCAAATGTAGAAGATTTAGCACTCTGCCTAAAAACTCAGGTTAACGACAAAAAATTATAAAACTCTAAAAGACAATATTTGGATCTATAATCCACTACATTCCCTCTCTTTAAAAAAAATTGATTTTGTGGAAAAAATAACAGACCATAATTTATATAAGGAAACAATTGCAAAGAATTTTTAGAAACACTATACATTACCAACTTCTATGGCAATGTAGGTCTAATTACCTCTCCAGGAGGGCTTCGAGTAATAATTTTTTTTTTTTAGATATAGACAAAAGTGAAATTATTCACTGTTTTCTGAAAAAAAAAAGTATGATGAAATATTTGTAGGCACTTACAATGGAAGTTGTGACTTTGTAGAGTTTAAAAATCCCCTGTCAAACTTAATTCATTAAAAGAAAACAAAAAAGAAATTAGATAAATGAATAATTTAAAAAGGGAGATTTGAGGGAACTCAAAAAATGAAATAAGGTTCTCCTCTGAAAGTTTGTCCCAATTATTTTGGATTTTAAGAAAGGGATTTCCATTTATTTTGAATAGAATGTCTTTTGCAAAGAAATCACGTTTTAACTAACTTGACGAATTTGATGTATTTTGTTGACAATATCAATACACAAATAGTCTTTAAATGTATCTTTCACATTGGATTAGGGTAATGAAAATGCTGGCTTTACAAGATCCTGTCGAATCTTGTTTGTGATTGATTGTATATGTGGTTAAAAGAAAGGTAAAGTCTTTAACCCTTTTAAGAAGTACGGGTATCACATACAAAAAAAACCATTGAGGACCTCAAATCTAGAGCCACCTTAGGTAAATAGATCCTTTATCCATTCTTTGACTTTTCCAAACTTAGCTAAGAGCAATGCTTTAAAAGTTAAATCATTCTTGACTTAAGAGGAATATAAACTTTAAAACTGAGTAATGATTCAATATATGGATCTATAGAGCATCAAGCTAATTTGATGACCCTGATTTGAGGTAGCTTAAGCCCCAAAAATAGCTATTAAGTGGTTGATGAGGGCCTGTGCAAGTCTCAGCCATTATATCTATTGGTGAATAGAATTTATGACATTCTTTTTTGATAAGTTCAGAACTATGTGAACGTGAATATATGTAGAAAATACCTGTTGAAATCTCAAACACAACAATTGGAAAAATAACATCTTCTTATTGTTCTTTCTATAAATCTTGATATTATTTGTATTTTACTTTCCACGTAGGTATTTTGTGACCCCTCAAATGGCTCTTAGAATGTTTATCTTAAAGTAGGCATTCCAACTGAAAAAAAGAAGCTACTTATAGGAATAGTGGGTTTTAGGTGCATATAAGATCTGGTACACAAATAGACAATATAGGATACATACAAGAAAATGTATGAATATATATTTCTGTCCATAGAATTATAGGTGTAGTAAGTCAGAAATATATTCAAGAAAATCAAGAGTAAATAAAACTTTTATTTAAAGCTTTATTACTCACAACTACTCAAAATATCGAACAAATAAGACGCATGACAGAACAAAGGAAATTTGATTGAGAATCTAAGTCTCAAAAGTGACCATGACTCATTTTTTTGAAAGTCATTATTATATTGGTGATGTGTGTAAAAGCTTCTTGATTTCCAGAAGGCTTATCATTGGATGTAGCAAGTTTAACTAATCTGATAATTTGTTTCCTTGTGAAATAGGAATTGAAACGTCAAAAATCTCCGTATATGTTAAGGATACTAAAGATTCTTGTGCAATTTGGAAATAGTAAAGTTAAAAGATATCAGGCACTCTTGACACTTTCATGGGCTTATTCGAGTTTTCCTTCATGTGAGTTTTTGCATTTTGTCTTATACGAGCGTAGCTTTTGAGAAACAATATATGCTCAAAAATGAATAATGAACGCTGAACTACTTTAATTTAGCTTTACCTAAGAATAATGATGTAATGTATTGTATCTTTCCTAATAAAAATGATAAAAATGAAAGATATTGTTATTAAACAAATTGAATTAGTAAATTAAAGTGCTATACTGTAGTTAATTTAAAAAATGATATCTTATAAAGAGTACTTTGTAACATTGAACGTTTATCAAGACCTGATAACAGGGACAAAACCAATTTACGTTCCATACTAAGGACCGATAAGGACAAAATTGTCATAATGGTTCCTTCATATGGCTCAAACATCGGTACTTAGTGATAAGACACTTTGAATTGAAAATTATGTTATGTAGTTGCAAGCAAATCATTGAATCTGTTTTGAAAGACCTGTTGTTGTTGTTTTACCAGTTTAATAATTGACATAAAAAGAACTATTTAGATGCGAATCTTATAACAGACAATGATTAATATACTTAATTTAGCTGTTGTGGGCATAATGTATATGCTTTCACAAATTGTATGCCAACAAACAAATTTTCACGAAATGAATTAGAAAATCAAATCTACATTTTTATATTATATGATTGATGTGCACTACAAGGTGAGCTGGAACCTTGTTATCTGGCAGACAATGAATATCACCCACTTAAAAGTTCTTGTAAACTCTCAAATGTTAATTAACTTTATTTCAAGTTACGATTCAATACAAAATAAATACAACTAACACCTTCCACATATGTTAACTAAGAGCTTTAACTAGGGCAGTATTCAAAGTCGGCTATGTTAGATTATAAGGTTCCAATTCACCTTCAAAACCTCGGTCAATTTCCATAAATGTGAAATGCCACCGGAGTTTGAACCGGAGTAACTTCCATTTTTACTCATTTTATTGTAAAACAAGGGTTTTTCCTCACATTTGATCATTTATGAGCACTAATCAGGTTTTACAAAATTTGCGCTAAACCATTAATGAGCTAATTTGATCCGAGAAAAATTTAGAACGGTACAGAAATCATTTTTACTTGTACTTTATTCCCATTTTGTTCACACAGACTTATCCAAGAAGGTTCGAGTATGACAAGTGTTATATAATAATAAATAAATCATGAATGCCCACCCCTATTATAATAACTAATGTTCGGAAAAATGAACATTCTGATAATGAGGGATTTAGAAATAAGAGTAATCAGTGTAAAAATATCATTGTAACTAAAAAATGATATTGACCTTCCACTTTTGTATCACTGGAAATGGTCAAAGATATTTTAATTACATGTGGTGGCAACTCATAGATGCCGTTTTTTAGGGGGTACAACTTTGTTGTACACAAATCTTGGACATTTAGCCAAAAAACGCATATCACGGAGGACTGGGGGCAAGTAAAGAGAAACTTGATTCAGAATAAGATATATACTCTGAAGTTGTCTTAGGTCATTGGAGGCTGATTTTGAGACCAAAATGCTATTTGAAGGCATACAAGAGCGAATTTAAGATTGTCTATAAGTCAAACGTTTCAGGAAGTTGTCGATTTAGAAGTTCATTTGAAGTCACTGGTGGCTGTTTTGATGTTCCCTTGCTTAATTCAAGCAATGTGACCCAGGCCGCCGTTTTAAGGATTATATTATATTATTGTTATGAGGTCAAAAATGATAATATATACTTATTATATATATATTTAGAGTTGTAAAAAATATACATACTTCTGTACAATAATAATAAAAAAAAGCGATGGCGAAAATTGACATGGAAAGTTTGATAAATGTTATCTCCTCAAGAGTTAAGGAATAATGACATCCGAGCTTATGTACAAACAATTTATAGCCGTAAATTTGAGTAAGCGTTACAAATTTATATCTTTATATTGTATAAATATGCATTTTGGGTTCGAAAATGGCGTCAACTACATTATAATTAGAATTGCAGTCCCCTATAGTTTAAGGTGTAAATAAGACAATGAGGTCATGAACATTTCGCTCACATACCAACAAGGTTACTTCAGTAGCACCTCAATTCGAACTACATATTTTTCGGCGAAATGTCCATTCGTCGAAAATGTTTTTGGTGTTTTAGCCACCCACAGAAGTAAACGATTAAAATTTTGAGAAGAAAATGTGTAAAATCATTTTGAGTTATACATTTTCAATGGGATACTGGACATTTAATTATTTTCCCCCTATAAAAACAAATAAAATTTTTTTATTTAACACATCATAGTGTGGTCAAAGAATTTTCTACTCATTAAGAAATAACTAATAAATATTTTCAATACATCAGCAAGAACTCACTGAACAAGGCGTTATCCAAACTTTGATTAAATTCTATTAACATTTTATTTTTGTAGAGTTTTCAGTAAATTGTATGTATTGGATAGTATAGAAATGTTTATTCTATCATATCTACTTTCCAAAAAAATGTTTGTTTTTAAAACTAACGAGGGAGTGTCTTCATAATCGATAAGTTATCAAGACTGCAAAAGTGACTCATTAATGTATCTACATATATTTGCTGATAACTTCAAATCAGAATATTAATAGGGAGTGAACATATTTTATAAAGATATGCACAACGACGACTTGAGAACTGAAGAAGTAAAATACTTGTTTTGTAGTGAATTTTACAAGTTTATTATTATTAGACTGAAATAAAATTAGAATCCTCATTATAAATCTATTCAAAAGAATTTCCCTGCAAAATATTCTACTATTCTATAAATATCTATCGTTTTCCAGCCATGATGTTAGTTGTTTTTTAATTAATTCATTAAACGAATATAAATATATTTGGAGAGAAAGTTCTCAAATTCTAGATTTTGAACTTTCTGCTTTTGTTGTTTCGAAAAAAGAAAAAGGAAAAAAAAGTGGAATAGTTAGGCTCGAAGATATAAAATATACCCAAAAACCGATGTTTTTCTTTAATTGTGAAGTTTAAAAGGTTGAAGACGAAACTGTTAAGAATTTAAAAGGTTCAGCAAACTATTTTGATTTACTGTAGATGTACTTGGTTGCTATGTTTTGGAGTACGTATTTGGATAGTATGGATAGCATTCATAAAGGTTAGAAGTAATGGCTAGAAAAGAGATGAAAATTGAAGAAACTCATATCAGATTGATAGTTTCTAGTCTAATTGCCGTTTTGAATCTGCTCAATCCAATACAAAAATACTCAAAACTAAAGTTGCCAGTCATTTTTCAATATTGCGTATTTTACCTACCTTGATAGGGTACTAACTTACGGAAACCATAATATTAAATGAAATAATTCAAATCATATACAAGTTAGCTAATCTATTTATTTAATGAAAGAAATTGATATTTTCACAGTTTCAAATCCCCAACAAATGAGGTGGGGGGGGGGGGGTTAGGAAACAAACAAAATTAGTTGATTTGTTCACTGAAAGTATATTTACTTCCCACCTGACGTAAGCATTTTAAAATCTTTCAAAACGAAAGGCTTATTTTTATGAGATTGTGTCAGGTTTTTAAATTTTTCTTCAATTGGTTCTCAAGTCTGATGGGCTATAGTTTTTCCAAATTAAATTATTCAATATGTAGTGTTGAATCTGGTTGAAGTTTTTCTGTTCATAAACTCTCGGGATATCAGATTTTTCAATTGATTTTTCCGTACAGAGCAGAGGTAAATAGGTTCATACAAAAAATAATTCAATCTACTAAATTTGTTGGGTTTTTTTTTATTTCTATCATTTTAAGACTCAATCTGTATTCATTATGAATATGATAAATATTGTTCAGCAAAGTCAAAATTGAGGTGAAAGTCAATTCATACAGTTATGATTTCAAAGTGAAAAGAATATTTGGTTATTATTTATTAACTCATTGCTTTCTAAAGACACTAGATTAAATTATTAAAAGATTAAATCATTAAAAGATTAAATCACCTGTTAATTTGTAATTTGATATGTATTTTCATTTCGGAAGAAATGACGTAAAATACTCTTCCATATCAATAGAAAGTAATAATTTAATTTTTTTTAAACAAATGAGGTTATGGTTGTCAAACCGAACAAATATTATGGAAATTTGAAGAAAAAGGTTGAATCAATTTACTATGAAATGACACTTATTTCTTTCAATTTGATAATAATAATAAATATAAACTTGTCAAGGGATTTGTTTGAGATGAATGTTAACAAATTCCTTATCACAACTTTTATACACAATAATTAAAGCTGACTCACTAGTAATTTTAATGCTAGAGTGAATATGTATGTACACTTAATGAAATATCTCCTACTACTAGATATTTCTCAAAATTTTTATATGATTGACAATTTATACTAATAGTAATTAGGATCGTAAGATTTGATTTGTATACATATACATATATAACAGAGTTTAATGAATATTGGATTCATATAATAACATCTAATTAAAAGAGGTTCCCGTTTTCTCTCTCTCTCCCCGTTGAACTCTGTATTCAATCTGATAATTATGTTGACGTTCTGTAGTGTAGCGAAACACCAAATAGTTATATTTTTATCGTAACGCTCTAGAAAATAAGTATACATCTCAGTATTGATTAGGTAGGGACTTAAACTGCCTTTTGGGTTATTTTTACTGTGCTTTTAAGTTATAATGAGTCTTCATTGCATTCACCAGTACTCTCATAGTGAGGGAGGATAATTTGCCACAAAAAAAACTATATGAAGGTATATACATATTTTAATGTAACATACAATGATATAGTATTAACTATTGATCTTAGTGTTTTAGCTTTATTTATTCATGGAAGAGCAATAATAATAATAATAATAATTTTCCTCTAACAGAGCTAAATTAATGTGTATTCTTTTATGGAGGAATATTTTAGTTATACTCATTATACCGCAGTAGCATTATATAGTTCGAATCGTGTCACGACGTACGTAACTTTATGAATAGGTGTGAGAAAAAGAAATGTTCCTGGCCAAGGGCTATCCGTCTTTATTGTCTTATTTTCCATTTAGACTATGGTAGACTGCAATCTTGATCAGACTCTAGTTAACGTCATTTTAGGATCAAAATCCATATTTTGACATTATTTAACATAATAATATTTTAAATTGGATTAAAATATGTAAATATCTACATATCAGAGGTTCAAAGATGACTTTTAAACTTGAAGGGACAGTTCAAGGGTTTCACTACATACATAAAGTAAATTTTGGGCGGAGGTGATATTGGGAGTACAGAAAATCTGGGGGGGGGGGGGTACATGTAACCCCTCTGCACCAACTGTGCCCGTGCTAAATATATATATCTAGTAATTTTCTGGTGAAACGTCGACAAATTGTCCTTGAATCCTTTAATAACTTGTCAAGGATATTTTTCATGCTTTATTATTATTAATATTTATATTGGTATAACTTTGGTTTTTTTTAAACCTATATTTATCTCTATTTTAAATAATGAATATAATATAGGTTCAAAAATTATAAAATTTATGACGAATGGTTCTTCAATGAGGGTAGGAGTAAATATAAATAATAGTAACTTTCATAAAAAAATATATAACTAAAAAAAATTATAAGAAAATTGGCATCACAGCCCCCTATTATTCATGCCCCTCGCCAAAAGTAAAAATAACAAAACAAAAAACAATACGGATAAACCTTTTCTTACCTAGATCCGGCACCTTGATAACAAACAGAAATTAGAATGCTACTGGCAGCATTTCAAAGCGCAGTTCCTATGTCCTTTGTAAATAGCAAAAAAAGTTGTTCGAAATCCAGAAAATCCAGGTTAACAACGAGGTAAATACCACAAAAATCGATATCTCTTTCGATTGGGCTTAACATTCCATTCATCAGAACTACATATAACACCCCTCATAGGGTGAATATTTATTCTATTTGCTTTTACAAGGAAGTAAATATGTGTTTTGTGGAGGAAATGGGCGATCTTGTTTATATTTTTCACCCTTGAATCGACGAACACTATTATATCTGGAACTACTATAACATTTAAGTAGATACAAATTATGGTGGCCGTGCTAGAAGAAGAAATAGAATTAATATTAAAAGGGTTGCCATGATTATGGAGAGCGTTTATATGCGTAAAAATTTCAGGAATGTCACAGCTTAGGAGATCTGCCTCTCCTTTTATTTGATACACTTCCCTTTTGTGGGGTCATGAGAGCCCCATTAACCGTGCGACCTTTGGTGTTGTGTAATGTAGCACCTAAGGGACCTTTCTTGGTTAAGTCAGGAGAAGCATTCTCATCAGTTCCGGGTGTGGGAGGTACTTTGTTTGTTCTATCGGGGGATCTATTCTATTGATGGTATATGGGCATTGTTGGAGGGGCAAATATTTCCCCTATTTCAACAGACATCTATTTTTTTAAGAAAAACGTTTTGGATTTTTAGGAAGTTATATGAACAAAAGATGATTTTTCATACAAACTCTTCTAAAATACTCTTCATATGCATTAATTACAATTCTTTTATTCAAGATACTAACCAATCAATTAATAAACCTATAAATAACGAATATAGTAGCAAATAAAAATAATTTCAACTCTGTACCTGAATAACATAGAAATCAGAATTTTGTTAAAAATACTCTCGATTTTATTTTGAAGTGTCTATTATAGAAATTCCTTTGCTATAGGATTTAAAATTAATCAATTGAATAAACGCATTTAATGAAATCAATAAAAGATTTTACAATAGTTTTAAAGAAAATTGAAACAGTCAACGATCAAGAGTTTTGTTCGTTTGTTGATTTGTGATCATGAATTTTGCTAAAAATTTGATATTGGAACGTTTTAGTGTTGACCAACTCATTAGTAAATTAGTGTTACCGGGAGTATGATGCATTCAAAACCAATTTAGTATAGTACCTATACTAAATTGGTTTGGATTTTGTACTTTGAGCGTCATAAAAATATTTGGCATTCTTATCATGTAACAAATAAATTGTCTTATTTCAAAAAATTTCTGAGCTAGCGTTATCCCCCCCCCCCCACACACCAAAAAAAATGGTGGTAAGTTAACAACACTTCTATTCCATACTTTTAGTAGAAAAAGTATCAAAATCCCGATACCAATTTCGGTATTGGAAGATACGAAAATAATAGGTTCGTGACAACACTAGTATGTTGGATCCATACAAACATTTTGTACAACTAGCAATTTGTACTTTCCATAACGTTTTTAATTAAATACAATGCATTGTATTTAATTATGACACACGGACATTTTAATTACCGACTATTCATTCATTTTGATATGGATATTAAGTTTACTTATTTAATATGGAGTTACTGTGAACCATAAAACTTTAAAGTGTTTAAAATATTATCTTTTGAATTCCAAATTTGTTCATATCAAACATCTAGTCAACACTTCAAAAAAGATTGCCTGCAGGGAAATTGCCACTCGAAGAATTGCTAGCCGTAAAAAATTGACATCATTTGAAGAAGAAAATCTGTGCGTGTAAAAACATGAAAATATTTATGTTATAACTTTTTGAAGAGTAAGCTCCTCTAACTTGTTCTAAGTTTGTTGAATTGGAGAGGCTATGTCTCAAAATGAGTAACAGACTAAATTAAAAAAAAAACTTTGGAAATAAGTTGTACAAATTCCTAATTTTCAATGCAGAAAATTTGATACCAGAATAACTGCATACTAAAATTACTTATTTATGCTCATCGTTTTTTGAAAAATCAGAAAAGCTGTTGAACATAGATAGCAGCTATCGAAGCTGCCATTGTAAATAGGTATTGTGTGATATATTAGGTACTTTGAAGTGGTTTTTAACATACCTCGAGGGCCTACAGTTATCCTATACAATACGTGGATCTTGATTGTAATTTTGGAAATTAGGGCTGGGGGGGAATTTCTTTATGAATCTTGAAGGGCCAGTAATGATAGGTAATTTGTCTCAGGGGCCCCAAGTATTTATGATTATATAGGGGATTCCTCGAAGTGGCTGCGGCGATTTGTAACCTGTCCTTGAGTTCTCACGATTATCTTGCATAAATTCCATGTGCCTGGGGTGCAGTTTGGGAAATAAAGAGGATTATTTCATTTTTGGCCATTTGCTGATGGGAAAATTATCCCCCCCACCCAAGGATCCTATGATGGGTCAAACTCATCTGTAGATGGGACAGATCGATAGATGATTTCACTGGATAAATATAATAAAATGGGTTGCAACTTTTCATTGGTTTTGTTTGAGACATTTTTCCGACAGCAATATTTTTGAGTGCAATTTTTCTCCAGGCAAATCTCTTCACACCCCAAATCAACCATTACATTATGATAACTGTAATCTTTTTAATTTTAAATAATTATTCTCATTAACATATTGTCATTTGTACAATCTGTTTTTACAAGGTACAACTAGTACAAAAGGAATTTAGAGACAGAGGATAATCTTGAAGAACTATTTTAAAAATGAATATCATTCCTGGAGGAAAAGGTCATATACATAACAATTATGTACATAATTTATTTAAGTAATTTACTCAGTGTAATTTCATTTGAAATCATAATAAATATAAAATAAACAAAAATCCAGAGAGCAATTTTTGTAAGAGAATGACAGCATCTTTAGTATCTGATGTAACTCAAAACTAAGCATATTAATTTAAATTTCATGTTTAATGAACGTAAAGAAAAAGGTCTTTAAGTCCTTTGGTAATTTTCGATCAATCTAAAAGGTAAGAAAAGAGCCAAATGATTCATATACCTTTGATATGTGATAGTTTAATATTCAGGCTTGAAATACTCACAGAAATAATATCAACGTTTAGTTGTTTTTTTTTAGAAACATCGCTTTATTTTGCCTCAATTGATAAACAGTATTGTTGAATGCTCAATAACTTTTGTATACCATTCCAGAGCTGTATTGCCATATTTGTAACATAATAAATATTTTAAATCATATTTATCAATTTCGAATGACAATTTCAGAAAGAAAGTCATGGGATCTTTTGATAGTCCATCTCAAATACGTGTCAAACTCAAAAATGATAAGTTAAAAGTTCATAAAAGATTGTAAAAGTGAAAGATAAATTTGTTGGAAAAGAATTAGACATTTTATATTAATGAAAATGTGTTACTTATTTACATTGCAGTTTGTTTGAATTAGGCAGAACTAGTATGATGCATGACTACTTTATATATTGTGATTTTGTGTTTTTTAATATTTATTACTAATGCAATTTAGATCTTATTCTTATTTTCACGTAGTTATTTAGTTTTAAACCTATAAATAAATATACCAAATTATATTTTAAAAAAATACTAAATAACAATGAAATAACATTTTGACTTCAAATATTTACCTAAATGTAAGTAAGTTTGGTCTTAAATACTACAAAATATTCACTCTGTGCTTTCAAATTCATCTAAGTATATCATCAAGGTATAACTCGATCATAAGCATATTGACTACTTATTCATAAGTCATTAGTAATATATCATGTTTCATTCTGACTTAGATACAAATGTCCAATAAAAATCTAGATCCAATTAAGTGTATATAAGAGATCCATGGCTGAATACTTGTATTTAAAGTTTCATTGTTATATTTTTAAATCATGCAAAAATAGACACAAACAAAAGATAAACACTTATTCAATGGGTTGACCTTTTTCGTCATAGGTATAGGTATGTATTGTTTGTTGTTCCACAAATGCTAGAGTGCATTTGTTTTGATGTTTATCAAATATTGAGATATCTAACTCTCAATGACTTCACGTTTATTTATAAGTGTACCCTCTCATCTATACTATCCTTTCTTTTTAAAGATAGCTATCATATACATACAGACATACATATAAATATATCTAACTATCCATCTATGAATATAGCTGCTTCCTTTACGATGATCAACTCCGAAATAAACACTCTTGTCTTATCTGAGATAAGAGTGGAATAAATAGTATATAACTAAAAAACAAGGGTTACATAGATGATATATAAATGTATATGTATATGTATCAAACATATTTTTACAAACTATACACAGAGATCCTTGCTTATATCTCTCAACCTATCCGCTCAAAGTTAACTGGGCAATAATATGCACGTAAGAGTCCCCAATTGTTGGATTATTTCAATAGTAGGATAGGCTCACTGATTAACAAGGTATAGGCAATTTAAGTTCAGTTGATACACGAGTATCTATGACATCGATAGAAGGTAAGAGTAGACTAATCTATAGCAGACAAAAAATAGATAATAAATTTGCTTTTATAATTTTTACTATGTAATATTCTTTAGTCAAATTTCCTTTTGATGAATTTTCGTGGAACTTTTATTTCCATTTATATTTATAGTTTACAGCTGTTTTGACACGAATGATACATGAATGATTAATCCATATACATATGATTGATTTTCTATCATTTTATAGATTTTAAAGTGAGGATATGATTAATTAAAGGCATTAATATACTGCATATCTATCTAGATTTATTCAAATTTATTTTATGAAGCAAACTTTTAAAAAAAAAAAAAAAAAAACTGCCCACATTATACGTGATTACAAAAATATTAATAATAGAAAATAGCACATTCACGGCTTAAATATTTTGTACAATTTGCATTTTTTATGTAGCTTCAAAAAAATTACTCAATCTGAGGAAAAATAAGAATTAACATCATATGTAGAAATTATCTTAATATATATATATATATATATCAAAAAGTAGAAAAATACTTCTTCACATAGCTCCTCCTAACTTTCACTAAAAAAAAGCATACAAGTATAATAAGTCTAAAATTTAATAAAATAATGAACAGTGTTAGTTAAGATATCTACTTATGATATTTAAGCAATCGGTATATATCTTTGTTTTAAAAAATTCAATAGTAATAGGCTTTATTATAAATGAAATTATTTATTAAATTAAGAAGAGAGGATAAAAAAAGGAAGGAAGAAGAATCAAGAAACAGACTCACAAATTGAAATATACTTTAGCTTCAAATAAGCAGACTTATAGATAACACAAGTCAACAAAAAGAAACTTTTTAAAAGGTGTCTGATATTTTTTAACTGATTTACTATATTTTTGCCATGCTAAATCTAGAAGTAAAATCCATTTTGCTCACGGAGGTCAAATTTTTTTGTAAATTTGAATTTAAAATTATGCCACTTTAGTTACCAGGTATATTTTTTAAACAATGTTTTCAAGATTTACTAATGATGTTTCAATGGCAAAATGTCAGTTTTTATGATAAAATTGCTGTATTCTAACAAAGAACCATCTATAGTACATATAACTAAAAATGAAAACTTAAATTTTGCATTATTACGGGCTAAATTTTCGTTTTTTTGATTGTCGCGAATGTTTTGATGCTTGCACATCTCTTTTTAAATTCCAACAGTAGTCCGCCATCATCACCATATCCCACCTTCCCTGGTAGCTTGACTCCATTTCTCTCAAGTCCTGGTGAAAGCGCTCTCCTTGCTCATCGCTTAAAGAACCAAGATTTTCGGGAAAACGGTCCATGTGCGAGTACAGATAGTGCATTTTTATGCTCATATTGCAGCCAAGGTTCCTAAAAGCCACTAACATGTTTGCTACTAGATCTTTGTAGTTCTCTGCTTTTGTGTTGCCTAGGAAATTCATCACGACCTGGACAAAGCAATTCCAAGCTTGTCGCTCAACAGGATTCATGGTCTCCTCAAACGCGGGAGAGTTTTTGATCAGCTTCCTAATTTGAGGACCATCAAAAATACCTGCTTTTAACTTTTCAGAGGACAAATTGGGGAAGGTTTTACACAGAAACTGAAAACACCGTCCATCTTTATCCAGGGCTTTTGTGAATTGCTTTATCAAACCGAGCTTTATGTGCAGTGGAGAAAATAAAATACGTCCCCTGTCAACTAGAGGCGTGTTTATCACATTTTTTTCTCTACAAATTGCAAGCTCTTCGCGTAATGGCCATTCTTTTTTCACGTAATGGTGAGTACGATCCCTGCTATCCCAGAGGCATAAAAAGCATGGGTATTTGGTAAATCCAGACTGTTGACCAAGCAAGAAGTTGACCATTTTTAAGTCAACGCAAATCAGCCATTTATGTTGGTCATAAGAAATTTTTTCTAGGACGTACTTAATTGCTTCATGCTGTTCTTTTAATGTTGTCGAATGTGCTAATGGCACAGATGCAAATTGATTTCCGTTGTGTAACAACACACATTTCAAAGACCTTTTGCTGCTGTCGATAAAAAGTCGCCAGTCCTCTGATTTGTATTCAAGTACACCGAGATGTTTCAGTAGCTCTACTATGTCATTGCAATAGACTAATTCTTTTTCTTGAGCAAAATATCTTAAAAACTCCTGGTGCCTGGTACGGAAGAAAGTTACCTTAACTTTACCATTTAGCATGTTCTTGTCCTTTAAACGAGATGCAAGAAGTTCGGCAGAGTCTTTTGGCAAATTTAAATCGCGAACAAGATCATTTAGTTCGTTTTGGGAAAACAATTTTGGCTGCTCATCATTATCATCGAGAAAGGCTGCATCATCGGTAGTGGCAATGCTTTGAGTTTCATCCTGGCTACTGCTGTTTTCTTCGATATTTTTATCTTCAAATACAGGTACAGGAATTTCTTCACTATGGGGAGTAGGGCGCATAGCTGACGGCAGATTGGGATACTCCAGTGTTGTGCGATTTTTTCTGTTAATCCCCATGACATTGACAGCACAAAAGTAGCAATCTGTTACATGATTCGAAGGCTCTCGCCAAATCATGGGGATGCCAAAGTTCATAGACTTTCGCGTGCCTTTGCTCCATTGACGGAGATGCTCTGTGCATCTTTTGCAAACCATGTGAGGTGCCCAACTTTTGTCTTGATCACCGAGCTTTATGCCAAAATATGCATAGTAAACGCTCTTGATAAAGATGGTGACATTATTGCGATTTGGCGCGAGTGTGTATTCACCACAAACATAGCAAAAAACATCTGGCTTATTTACACACACTCTTCGAGTCGCCATTTTATACCTGAAAAAAATAAAAATTAAATTTGTCTACGTCGTCTTCATGAAATTTAAAGTTTGTATCAAAAAAATTCGGTACAATTATACACAATTGTCCTGCGAACAGTAATGAAATAATTTGATCTTGAAAACACAGATAAAAAATTTACAATCTACCTTTAATAACAGAACATCTTGACAGATGGATAAAAAGTAGACAATTAACGATAGCTTAAAATGTCAACCTGGCCCGGCAAAAACGGTGTTATTTTTGGATTTAGTACATCAAAATTGACCAAAATCAGCTTACAAAACTGAGACACCAAATTTGCTGTTGACCAGTGATAATCAAATTTCATTTTTATTTACTTCCGATTTTGTGGGTAAGCTAGAAAAGCAAGAGATGGCTAGGAAATAATCCATTCGTAGCTACTTACTATCAACTGATGTGCTGATAACTTTATCAAAGGAAACATGATAAAATGACTTTGTATTTTTTGACATCGAATGATATCTTTAACCATCCTTAACCATAAATTATCCTTGAGTTGGACTATTTTTCTAATAAAAATAAAACAATGCGGCTCCTTGCCTTTATTGCTAATTAATCAATCATAGTACTAAATTTTATGTCTTCACTATTGCTTTCCCTTGAAAAGTTATTTAAGTGATTGTTTTTTTAAAAATTTAAAATCAGGGCTTTTTTTGTCAACCTCAAATTCACGTGCTAAGAAAGGATGTTCTATCAGTAATTGAATACTAGTGTAAAATAAAATACAGTAAGATTCTTAAAGCAGTATTAAATATCATTTATAATTTTTCTAACAAATATATTCATATTTACGCATAGACAAGCAAAATAAAAGCCATAACTTAAAAGTTGAAATTTGTCAATAGTGAGCAAAGTATATTTATATTTTGCTGAGAACGAACAAAGAATTATCCTTGAGTTCAATATTAGTTTGGATATTATTCATTTATTATTGTATGTTTGTACCTACATATGTAAAAATTGGAGCATACCTTGTCTTGTAGCTAAAGGAGGAGAAAATATCGTTTGTACACAAATATATAGTGATAACTTTTTCTTTTCTTTTTCTTTTTTTTCAAAAAAGATTCCTGTCTATGTTTTAAAAAAAATCTATAACAGAAAGTAAATCATTGTATATATATATATATATATTATTCTTATCAATTTTACCCTCTTTCACCCAAAAAGATAAAAAAATCTAACTGCCAAAAAAATAGAAAATAATTCATTTTTTTTATCAATGAAGTGTTTTAACAGGGAACAAAACATAAACGATATAACGCAAAAAACAGAGATTCCTTTTATGATACATTTCAAAATGTCATATTTTTTAAATATTATACATATATATTTTACATAATATGTAGGTACGTGTGCTCACTCTTATTCTAATTTAAAAATGCTCACTCAGTGATACAGCAACACCAATAACAAATTTAATTAGTTAGTAAAAATGTTAAAGGGAGTTCTTAGAATTTACCAATTCTTTGTAAAAAAAATCTATGTCTAAAACACATTATTTTATCTATTTATAGATGTATTAACATTAATTTAATGCAGTGGTTCTCAAATAGTGGGCCCAGGAGCACTCTGTGCTATAGCTAAATAATATACAGATATAATGAGCTAAACTGGTAAAAAGATCAACAAAGTGTTGTGTTCAATAGTATGGCTCTCATTATCTCAGTAATAGTGTAGTGATCGAGAGAAAAAATGAAGGGGTGAAGACTGAAGCGAGATCAATATCTTCAAAAATTGGTAACGAAACTGGTCTCCAGACCAAAAACCAATTTCGAGAACTACATCACAACTCACTAACGCACCATGGGATATAAAAGTTTGAGATACACTGATTTAGCTCTAGAAAGATCAACTTATAATATCTTCATGAACAACCATAGGAGTTAATTGATTAGTTTATATTTGAATCGCTTTGACTGAACTACTATTAGTATTAAACTAGAATTTCCCAGTAAGCCTTTTCAATTGTAAATGCACGCTGAAAAACATAGAAAAAAGTTATATGTATATAAATATATTTATTTCTTTATTGACAAAAATTAAAGTCATAAATTTTCAGCTCGTTATCTGCAACCAAATTTGAATTACCATAAAAATTTAAAAAAACTAAAAGGGTCAGTTGATTCCTCTCGTATTCTAGAGTTAAAGGATTTATAAGACACTTCAAATATTATTAGCCAATACTATTATACTGTTATAACAGCAGAGCCATTTTTAGAAAAAGGCCCGAACTAATTTGTACTCCCTATATTTAGCAAGAGGCAGGAAATATATTCATCTATGTACAGGGTGATCAAGACGAGCGTATACAAATATTTATGGAAATAACAATACATTAATTACATCAAACAAATTGAAACATTTGAAGAAAATACAGTGAAAAATATAAAGATTTACAATTATTTTTCAATATATTCTCCCTTTGCCTTCACCAAAACCCTTGAATTTGTCAAGGACTTGACTAGTTTTTTCTTCAGAGCCTTAACACTCGAGTGATATGCAGAACAAGCCATGTATCTCTAAGATAATCCATATGGCAAAGTCCATTTAGTTTAAATCAGAAGAGGAAGGAGGCCAGAATTCCTTTGACCAAAATCCCGCCATATTTTCCTTAAACCAATTTTGAACAAGATTGGCTGTGTGAGACGTGGATCCGTCTTGTTGGAGAGTTATTCCATCTTCTCCAAACTTGGTATCAACTACTTTCTTTTTTAACATCTCCAAATGAACTTTACTCCTTCTTCAATTAAGAACAGAAGAGTTTTTTCTCCAGTTGAAGTTAACCCAGCCCACCCTATCACAGAAGCTGTTTTTTGTCTCCAAAAAACCATCCTTTCGTTGAATGAAATATCTTCCTTATTTACTTCATTAATCTGCTCATTTTGATGATTATACACTGCCTGAGCAGTGAATAACTTTTCATCTGTCCACAATACTGTTGGTTGCGTGCCATCTCAAAGTTTCTCCAAAAGAAGTTTTCCTCTCTCCTATCAATTACTCTTTGCTGCTCGTGAGAGTAACTGGACTTTCGTTTTCTTGTATGGTGTTAGCTTCAAATCACTTTATAGCACCTTTTGCGTCGTTCCATAACTTACTTGGCGTCTAAAGCCAGTTTCCTCTTGCTTTTCTTGGGATTTATTCTGATTTTTTCTCTTTTTTTTATCACTTTTGTCGTTCTTACTTCACAATTTTACGTACTTTGTACCTTTATCTCTATAAGCATTTTAGTGCTTTGTAAACACAACATCTGCTAACAAAATACTTTAAAAGGTGTTCATATTTCACTGGGGGTCTTTCCGGCTTGATACAATTTTTGAATGGTTGTAATTATTGTGTTCATTATAAAACAAATGTAAAGATTTTTTCCTATAAATCAAAAAACATACTTTAACCTGCAAAAAAAAAATTATTTTATTTTTTTTAAATCAAAATATATCTACACCTGGGTTGATTACTCTGTATATCTGATGAACGGAATGGTATTTAGAACTATTTTGTAAGGGTTTTAAAGTTACACCAAGAAAATGTCAGTAAAAAAGTTGTCAAATAATATCTCCAAAACTTCAACCAATACTAAATAGTATGTTTTTTCCTCGCAGTTTTTGATTTGTAAACTCATTGAATTTAGTATTCTAAACGTTGATTTTAACTTTTTTTTGTTATGATATGACTATATCTAAGTTATTCATTAGATAATGATTCAATTTTGGTTTTTTTTTAAGAAGGAAGAATGGAATGGTAGAGATGCATTGAAATTTGCTATGAGCTGTTCAAAATGAGTAGTTCAAAATACCTATATTTTCTTGATCCTAGAATGATATTGCAAATCAATTAAAGCTATCTACTTTTTATTTTTTTAGTAAAAGCAAAAATAAATAAATAAATTGAATTTGCTTATTTTACGGGTAGGCGGATATTTTTTATTATCATTATTTTATGATTATACACTACCTGTTTTTATACTTCTCTTTATTTATTTTTTTATTTTTTTCCAAACTAAAATTTTTATTTGAGCTATATTTTGATATGATAAATCTCTTCTTTTAAAATGTATTTTAAGATGAACGTAGGTATATATGGTATATATATATATATATATATATATATATATATATATATATATATATATATATATATACCCTATCTATAAAAAAAACTTTAATAATAATTTTCTACCACCGAAAAAAAAAATGTCATAAAGTGTAAAAAAAAAAAAAAAAAAGAATAACGCACTCAGTAACACACAACTCAATCAAGAAAAACAAATCTTTTTATACCTTTTTTTGGTGAGTCTGACTTACTTTTAAAGTTTTCTTCTTATCATCTTATAGATTGATTTCTTTTTTAATATTCATAATAAATTTTAAATTACCCAGATTTAGAACAATTTGTAGCTCCTTGTTTATTGTGTATATAATATATGACGTATTCATATTTTCACTTCTATGTCTAAAAATATAATATTAATTATGTTTATTTATTGTTAAAATATATTGTACAAAAAATATACCTCTCCATTATTTCATTCATAGATAGATATTTAAAAGCCACAATTACCTAGTTTAAAATAATAATGTCAGGGGGAATGGATTCTATATGGAAATCCTTTTTCTTTTTTTTTTTGACCGTAAAGTATTAGGTATGCATTTACTTATTCGAATCATTAACATATCCATCTATACATACAATTAATGGCAGATGATCTTATCACTTTATCCTGTCGGCTAATCATTTTGTATTTAGGTATATTTATTTTGATAATAAATGTAGATCATCTACTTACTATGTTATTATCCACATTTGTAGGGCTGTAGCTGCTACGTAACTTTAAAATAATAACAAAAAAAAAAAAACACTTACACAAAATTTCGACTCCATGTGCCTACATACCGTGACTAAAAATAACTCTTTATCTATACCTTTATTCTCTTCTCTTATCGTATTTATCTCTTTATCAATTACTAATATCTATATATAAAGATATACCTATGTATAAACTATATCAATAAAAAGCAATACATGACAACAATGGCCTCTACAATGACTAATAAATGTCCAATACTGGAAAAGGGTTTCTCTACAGGAGCAAGTAAAGGAAGGCATAAAAAAAGTTATTATTAATAATAATGAAATAATGAAAGTTAGACACATTTCTTACCTATATATTATATGTAGCATTGGCACAGATATATTTAATTATGACGACATATATATATATATATACATATATATATATATATGTCGAATCATTTTTCTAAATTTAATTTTTTGGGGATTCTGATAGTTTCTGATGTTTTTGTGTCAGTGACACCCGTGCCAAATTGCACATCAAAATATTCATAAGTGTTGAGATACGCATCTCATTGTGAACAGACAAAATCGAATTTTTCGATAAAATGTCTGAAAGATGACTAATGACTAAAATGACATGTGTAAAAAGATGTGTTGTTGAAACCAAAAAAGTTGAGCTGAATATTCCCAGTTGAATTCTTTTGAAATTTTGAGAATCCGTGGTTTATTTCTCGAGAGACATAACCTATTTTTAACTTTAATAGCATATCTAAACGCAGCAGTTATTGTTTCTGTAACTATTTTGAAAATTGGAAAAAACGTTGGCACATATACATTGCATCGGGACTACTTTTGAGAGGGATGAAATGAATTTCGATGATTAAATAAGATTTTTTGAGTCTCGATATTTTTAGCACATAGTAGATTATATCTTTAGAGGAATACAAAAAAAAATCTGAGTAATTTTTTCTCTGGATGGTAGAGATTGTTATTGCAACAAATCAAAATCTTATACCTTTCCCATTTAATATTGAATTTTATTATAAAAGTTTATTGAGAGTAAAAATTGAACTGATCGAATCCAGACTTCACGGTGTATTACTATACATACGTGTTTTTTTATTTGTGGTGATTTTTTTTCTCTTGTCACATACTTCTGCTCCACTACCTACCTAGAAAAAAAATTTAAATTCACGAGTGATAATATGGAATTTGAATTTAAATTAGACATGATAAAAGGTGAGATATTTACTTCCAGATGTTGAACCTTCGTTGTCCATAGGTAACAAAGGTAAATATCTTTTCTCAGTATTATTATATATATATGTAGAAGAAAGGACCCTGGCTATTCCTCAAAAAATATTTTAAGCTTCTTCAAAAAAAAAAAAAAAAAAGAGATTTTTGTGTCTTCAAAGTATTATTAAAACTTTTCGAAATTGTTTATTGACACAGAGTAGATTACCCTCTAGTTGCCTACTTCTAAAAAAACCGATATAACATAAAGAAAGCTTTTTTCCTGTGTTAGCAGGATTGATCCAACTATTAAAACCGACGTGTTTTTTTTTGTTTTTTTTTTGCAAAAGTTAGAAATTCGAGAGTACTCAGCTGATGCTGGATCCTTCTTAATCAGCCTATTATTTAAGTTTGCTCTATATGAGCAATCCTGCGACCGTCTAGTATGGATATATCAGCTATATAGGTCAGATGAAGAAGATACAATCATTTAAAATCTATCGAACAATAATCGATCGACTATAAAGCATCTGCCAAAACACTAGTGGATGTTTCCTTCATGAAGAAAGTTATGAAGTTATTAATATCTTCTATGAAATTTTGCCTAAATTCCGTTCTGTTCCAGAACTAATATATTATTTTGTACAACCTTATCAAATAACCGACCAATAGCACCAAAACCCTTCGGAAGTGGATTAGTACCAACAAGTTATTTAAAAATATATATAAATGCATATAGTCGCTGAAGTCACCATTCATCAACTTGTTTGACCAGGGCTTTCCAATTACAAATGGAGTAGTGCTCAATTACCAAACCTAGGGTAGCAATGTATTACATATATGTATAATAATAAATCCTAATATGGAAATAGTTACAGTTACAAACCAGTAATCAATCCACTCAAAAGTTATTGCCGGGTCGCTTATCGAATAGTTCTTCATTGGAATATCCTTTTCAGACTAAAGCCTGAAGACACTGTCACAAAAAGATTACCTCCTAGAAAAGGTATGAGAATAAGGACTCCACATTTAAATGCAGCACAGACAGGAGTGTGGATAATTAGTATGTCCATTTGTTTTATTTATAGCTTGATGAAACTGATTAAGAGATGTATACTTTTGAAATGAAGAAGAAATTGTGAATATACATATTTTAATAATTATTCTAGTCTTTTAATAGTGAAATATTTCTAGATGACAACAAAATCAATTGTTCAATAACTCTTAAGATCTTTTTGTAAGATCTGATTATTTGTTTTTAGGAATGGTTCATAACTCCTCTGTGCATACTTATACATATGTATGTAGGTTAACCCCGACCATATCCATCAGATCCACCATACTGTAGATATGAATAAATCGTTTGAGAAATGAGATCCTAGATCATCATCATCCGAGGTTATGATCCTTAGTTTAACTTTTCTCTCTCTCTCTCTTTATTGTTTTCTATCTTAGACACAGACTTCTAATCCCGTCCATATAGATCCTGATCCAATAAGCAGATTTAAAATGAAGAAGAATTTCGTTTACGATAACCATCGATTTCCTAACTCTCTCTCTCTCTCTCTCTCTTCGTTTTAAAACCAACATGGTTAAATCTTTTATCAATTTTCCTTTCCTTATCAGCACATACAGACATTCATTCACTCATATGTCCCTGTTTGTTCCTAAGATATGAACGAAAAAAAGAAAGAAAAAAAAGAGATCATCTTCTTCCACCAATGTTCCTTATCGATATAATTATCACTCATTTCCACTCCTTCTCGATTTTTTTCAAAAATAACAAAAAAAAACATGGGGGGAGCGTGATAAGAACATTTTCAAAGGCAATTCAGAGCATTGAGCGAACATATATACGAATGTATATGTAAGATTGCGTTACATACATAAATAAGTATGTATGCTTTTGGATACTAAGGGAAAGAAAGAAAGAAAGAAAGAAAGAACAAAAAAACTACGGTGTGCTGCTATCCGTTTTATTTTATTTTTTCTTTATTTATTCATTTAGATCTTGATCTTCAATTTAAATGTAAGATTTATCATTTAGATTATTGATACCAATTTAGATTATATTTCCTTCGCTTTTTCGTCTTTTTTTGTTTTTTGTTTGTCAGATATTCTTGATATTTTCAAAGTTTGTGTTTTTTTTCTTTGTATATCTCTCTATTTAGATTTCTTCATGATCTTTTATTTTTTCTCAAAAAAAAACAACAACAAAAAAAAACAGACATTATTGAAGATATATTATGCAATGACGTAATATGTATTTCTACTCTGATTGGTAAAGCACTTTTGACGTCGTTGATCCCTAGTGATTCGCAACAGTGGATCATCTATATACTAATAATATCTATAATATTTTGTATATACCTACATATATGTATGTACTTAAGAGTGAAGAGCATTCGTGATCACGCGATTTTTTATATCTGATTTTAATCAATTTCGAAGAATACATAATTTATAAATATATATATATATATATATATATATATATATATATATATAAATGTATTTATTTCAAACTTTTTTTAACTAGGTAAATATTCATTGCTTGAGCGGCATCACCACCTAATGATGGAACGCAGCCACATACGCACACCTACTTAAACCTGAGTATATATCAATTGATAAAAGGGTTATAAAAAGAAAGATCCGAGAAGAATAACAAAAAGAAGATAGAAAGAAAGAAAGAAAGAAAGAAAGAAATGATTGACCATATGTATATATGTAGATAGACCGATAGAGATCTGTCCCTTCTCAAGGACGATCCTTTAAATTTAGAAAATTTGACAATCTTTTTTTTTTTCTTCTTTTTTACAATACGAATTTGACTTGTAATACTTATGTCAATTTCCAACAAATAAGAGCAACTCTTGGGTACACTTGTTGTAGAAATGAATCATTTGAACGAACAATTCATGCTGACTATGTATACACATAGTATATCGTCATGAATAGAATAAATATCACGACTACAAAATGAAGCAAGCGATGAGTCTTCGTATCCCTTTCTATTTTGTACATATTATTGTTCTGATTGCAAATCAATACAAACTGTATACAGATGCTAGAAAGAACGAGTTGTGATAATAACAGTTTACACAGTACATCCATGTTTGATGTTTACTCTATAGGGACATATAAACTCCTATCCAGAGTTCAAAATAGATGATGTACATATATGTACAACATGATTTTGAATATGAGAGCATATTTTTGAAAATTGGGATTTCTTAACGGCGGAAAGAAAGTGACTTGCTTCAGATTTTTGTAGTATTATATTTTTGCATTTGGAAGCACAAGTATAAGCATTGAGGGCGCATGCATTTTATTATCATTTCTTTTATAATGGTTTTTATTCGAATTTGGAGCAAAATGTTGCAAAGTTTAACGAACCAATCAATATGAAAATGAAATGTATGCTGGGCTCCATTGCTTTTAAAAAGAAACAAAATGTTTGTAATACTTTGGGTCAAAAATGTCCTTTTCTTAAAAAAATTTAACTCTCATATTCAAAAGTATGTTGAACCGCCAGATGTGTCTATGCCTATGCATAAAAAATGAACTAATAAACAAACACGATTTACTCCTCATTGTCATTCAGATATATAAATTATATGCCCATAGGAGTAGTTATAGGTATCTTGATCAGAGATAAGCAATAAACTCAAAGATTGAATATATTTAATAAAATGTAGGTCCACTCTTTCTACATACATACTCCAATCAACCAACCAACCAATCAATGTACATGTGTACAATGTTTGATGAAGATTATGATCAGAGTCGAATCCAAGAAAAGGTCAAAATGACATTCATCAATTCCCTTTATCTCCAAGACAAAACTAGTTATTATTTACCTCTCTCCCCCCCCCCCTCCTATGAAGGATTGAAATTTATGAATAAATGACTTGAACCAAAGTATCTATGTATGTATGTATGTACAGAGATATAACACTTAATTGATTAATTAATTATCGTTCACCTTCCTTCATGAGCTGGATCTACAGACTATAATCAATCAAACTTTTTGTCTTCTTCAGAAGAAGATATTATGTCTTAAATATAGGTACACATCTGGAGGAAATATACATATAATATAATAACTTGCTCTCTTCAAGAAGATGTTGATTAGAGCTTATACATATATGTATAGTCGAAGAAAAAGAAGTAGTCATATTTAGTATACGCCCCTTGACTCACACAAACGACTATGTATATATATATATATATATATATATATATATATATGTAAGTGAAAAATAATAAAAATCCATTAAGAGTTATCTTATCTTGAAAAAAAAAATTAACTTTTTTTTTTTAAATAGAATTAAAAAAAAGGTTGTGAGTCATAACTTTTTCATCTATCAATCTATTTAGGTACATATACATATATATATATATATATAACCATTTCTAAATAAGGAAATGAGAAGTAAACATAACAAAAACCATACTCACATAAAATTGTATATTCCATTTATTAGAATCAACTAAAAATTATATTGATATTTTAATAGTAAGTTAACAAAAAAAATTGTATTGAATAATAGTAATACATCTAATAAGTTCATGCACACGGAAACAAAAGAAATTAATGACAATGACTTGTGGTAAAAGGGGTGTCAATAAATTCAAAAAAAAATATATATTAAAAATATTGTTTAATATATATGTATATATATATATATATAATAGGTTGTAACAAATAACCAAATAATTAATTAAAAAAAAAACACAAACAAAATAATTATATTATAGATAATTATTAATAATAATTACGAAGAGGTGGAGAAGTAAGTAGAATGTGGGTATTGGGGAGGAAAGGGGGGGGGGGCTGAAATATCACAGATTTTGAACTTGATACATAAATATCCAAGAGAAATTTGAGGGTAGAATAATAATTCCCTAAGTATATTAATATAATTAATGTTTTAATTACTGCTGCAATGATCAAATCAACAACAACAATGTCATCATTTCATATCGGGATATGTCTGAAAATAAATAAAGAAAAAATAAGAATTGTTAGTCCAAGGCATACAAAGCGGGTAAAGGAAAATATAAGCATAACAACATTATACCTATATATATATATATGTAGTCTTAGATACATAGATATGAATCTCTACTTGAAAGAGAAAAGTTTTTTTTCTTTTTTGATATTCCTTAATTATATTCAAATATCGGCAAAATAAGATTTTTATTATTTAAGAAGAAAGAAAGAAAAACGAGTTATCTAAAATTTTATTCTAAAATATATATATATATATATATATATATCGATAAGGATTAGTGATGTAAAACATATTGGATAAAAAGTTCTATATAGTCCAAAACTTAAGGACAACAAACCCACCTCATCACTCTTACCCTAAAAAAACTGATTTAAATCTTAATCAAACTCGTTCTTTATACATATATATATTTTATATGTTTGTATGTATAAAAAGGCAGATAGCTTTTAAAATAGAAGCCATTTGAAGACGAAGAAGAAAAGAAAAAAGAAGGGAAGATATACTTTTGCAATCTCTTTCCCTATCATTAGATTGGATCTTTCTTTCTTACAAAAAAAAAAAAAAAAAAAAAGTATTTTGAAATTTTATCAGAAAATGCATCATTTTGAATGGTTCTTTCTCTCTCTCTCTCTCTTCGAAATAATCATACAAAGGTAGAAACAACAATAACAATAATTATCTACGGCATTATTACCACGATTATATTTCATCATCGACACATCATAGAAAGGTATGTTTAATTATGAAAAGGTATATTACGCCATCTATGTGTAGAGATCAAAGTTATCATGGATATACATGCTTTATATACATATATTTATATATTTTTTTTTTTTGCTTATGGAGAATGATGATAATACTGCCAGTTTGATAAAATCTTTTTTTTTTTTTTTTTTTTTCAAAATAAAATTAGATTGGCATCAGTAGAGAGGAGCGTTCGCGTATTTAAGATGAGAAAAAAAAATAGAATACTGAAAGAAAGATCATCTTATCTGATATGGAAATATATATTTTTATCTACAAAAAAAAATTATTATTATTATTTTTGTTTGTTTGGTTTGAATTTGCAAAAAAAAAACCTATAGATTTGTTCAAAACTTTTAGTATCACTCTACTTTACAAAAAAAAAAAAAAAAAAAAATCTTTAACAAGAGGGAGAATGAGAGAGGTCAATACGTGATAAGGCATATTATGTTCATATCCTTTGATTTGACATTTGAGAAAAAATAGAAATAACATTTACACAATTGAAATGACAAGACTTACCTATAATAACAGAGAATATTTGACTGACTTCCTTCTATGATAACTTGTGGTATTTATAATTTATAGGTTGGTTGAGATATAAAAAATGATTTGACTAGACTTTGACACAAGGAAAATTTGAAAAAAAAGTTTATCAAACTACAATCTGTAAAAAAAAATAATAATAATAATAATAACATGGTAATGGATATAAGGAGAGTATGCATACATACATACAAATGGACTTGGAAAAGAAAGAAACTTACATGGCACCTGAAGATGTGTAGTGTTTTAAATGTACTCTCAAACAACAAATTAAGGGGATGATACATTTCGAATTCCACGACAATAGTACTTTTTATGGGCAAGGAAATTAGGGAGTTGGGAGAATCCAATGTCACAAGAATCGCATCTCATTGATGAAGGTGAAGGCGAATCCCCGAGATTGGTAGGAGTATTGGATTTTGCTCTGTTTGAAGAAGGAGGAGGGGAGGTGTTATTGGATGAGGATTCCTTGTCCTGTGAAGAAGTTGACGTATCCTCCACCTTGATCCTTTTTTTCTCAGGCTCAGGAGATTTGCTGCTTTCGGATCGACCTTCCCCAGAGGTACCTCCTCCTGCTCCATTATTGGAATTATTAGAGGGATTGTTATTTGAACTAACTGAACTAGATCGACTCCGTTTCACTTGACCAATAAAATGCATGTTGATATGATCTTTGAGTTTATCTACAGAGTCCTCTTTGTATCCACAGAGGATACAACAAAAGTCTTCTTTACTCTCTTTGGCATTGGCGGCAATTTCCATAGACTTTGCATTCAAAAAAGACATCATGTCTGCAGGAGACATACCCAAGGGAAGAGGGAGCTGTGGCTGTTGTTGTTGCTGCTGTTGTTGCTTGATCATGGCCTCAAAGGCAGAGTTCATTTCCTCAGCCTTTCGAAGTCCAGCACAGTATCGAGCCTGATGTGCTTGTAAGTTATTCACAGACTTGAATTTGATTCCACATCCCTCACAAACAAAATGAGGGCCCTGGGGTGGTGGCACAATAAGAGAGGATTCACCATTATTATTATCTCTGCTATTGGCAACTGCTGCCGCTGTGAGAAGAGCTTCTTTGTTCATGAGAAGCTCCTTATTGATGAGCTCTTGTTGTTGTTTAAGGAGTAAAAGATCCTTGTTTGGAACAATATCAAAGTTATTGTTGGAGCCTGGTCTTGGTGGAGATGATGAGGAAATTCCTAAAAGTCCTAATGCAGCAGCTGCTGCTGCCGCAGCTGATCTCTGTTTTGGCGAAGAAGACGGAGGCTTTCGACTATTTTCCGTCTCTTCGGTGGATGACACTATTTCGACTTTTGGAGGTGGAGGAGGAGGTCCAGTTCCATTGCCTCCGGAGCAGTAGTATTTTTTATGTGCTACATAGTTTTGATGTTTTGAAAAGTTAATGTTGCACTCTTCACACCTTGAAGGAGGTGAAGAGGAAGAAGGTCCTGAGGAGGCTGAAGAGGAAGAGGAAGAAGCCACAGCAGCAGCTACTTGTTGTTGATTTTTAATGAACTCCAAGTGCTTGACTTTGAGGAAATTCAGCTGTGCCTCAATTTCCTTTTGATGAAGACCTAATCGAGGACTTCCCCTCTCTCCTGGAGGTGACTTGCTAAGATCTAGGGGTGACTCCTTTTTGAGAGGAGCTGTGGAAGAAGTTGATGAAGGGAGACGTCTGGTTGAAGTTTTGGGATGAGGAGGACTTGTCATTCGCATGTTGGGTGGAATGAGAAGTTCGGGAGGCGGAGGGGGTGGAGGTCCTCCCGTTAGTGGAACGAGCATTCGGTATCGAATCCCACTTCCTCCTTCACGCTTATCTAAAATCCAAAAGAAAAGTCATTTTTCCTCTAGATAAGCTGGTACGATATAAGTAGAGCCTTACCTGGAAGTGGATAGAGATAAACCATGGGAATGACCATAGGAACAGGAGTGGTATCTGGATGATGTGCCACAATGACGTCTCCAAAGTGGAACATGTTATTTTTGGAAGCAAATTCCTCAGGTTGTCGGCCAAGGAGAGATGCATTAGGAGGGGGTGGCATGGGTGTGAGGGGTGGAAGTCCCAGAGAGGCTGACATAATGGGAGGTGATGGTGTAAACGAGGAAGAAGTTGTTGTAGCATGTGATGGAGACGGAACCGGAGACTTTGAAACTGGATGTTCAATCACTTCTACTTTAACCATGGAGCTAAGATCCCTGGGGGAATCTCGGTCATCATCTGAGTGAATTCCACTATTTCCCTCATCTGCAGCATCACTGCTTCCTCCCCCACTCCCACCTCCACCCTCATCTCTTTTTTCATCCGCTTCTCTTTTGGGACGTCTATTGAAAAGAGGACCCGGGTTAAAATTTATCAAATGAATAATGGTATCAACTTACTCCAGATCCTTGGATTCATCTTCCTCCTCTTCATTGGATGTAAAAAAGGGCTTTGGATTTCTTTGTTTTCTTCTTGACATTTCAGCAATTGGATGAGGAGGATCTCCTCCATTCGGCGACGATGATTCAGTCGCTGTGTTTCGATGTTTTGACACGTTTTGAATCACAGACAACATGGAGAGAACTATTATTGATATAGTAAGAAGGTTGAATTAATAAATATTCCACATGAAAATAGTAATGATACATAATGAATAGCAAGAGTACGCACCCATTATATAACTAGGTATATTCTCTCTTATCCCTATGAAGTATTTCTGTCAACTGCTTGTTTGTGTTACATTTCCATGATTAAACCAGGAGTAAGGAAAATAAATGTTACTCCGCACGCGGTAAGCGCACGCAGAATCATTATAGACGTAGTAGTAACAGAAATAGTAGTAACTGCTTAAATATATCCGTTCCTTCTAGCGCTCGCCCGTTCCCGTGTCTCTTCACCTACACTCTATATTATTTAATAAATATTTATCTCTTTTCTCTATCCAAGAGTCACGTGACTCATAAGGAACAAAAATTATTTACATACAATTTTTGCGTATACGCGTTGTTGAGTTGCCTTCGTTGAGGAGTTGTGACTGAGTGACCGAGTACGGATTTACTAAAAGAATACATACTTGTGTAATGTAGAAATATTTAAGTGTATGTACATATGTATGTATATGTATATGTACATACTACATGCTCTGTAACTAAAAGTATTATCACAAAAGAAAATCTTTATATTTCGATCAAAGCTTCAGATTAGAAATAAAATTATATATATATGTATACACAACAAGAGATGAGATTTATAGCATTAGAGATGCATTATTATTATTCTTTTTTTTTCTTTCTCTCTTTCTTTTTCAAAACGGGAGGAATTTTTTTTTCTTTTTTGAAATAAGCTCCAATTTTTTTCTTACAATTTTCATATGAAGTTTTTAACTGATGAAAATGATCAGATAAAGAAGAAAGAGAAAGAATGATAAAATCAAAAAGGGAAATAACTATCTAGTGATGAAACAGGATGATAATGTACGGTTCGAACTACAGCATAATGGTGGATTAAAAAGAAAAGAAGAGAAGAATTATGGTTAATTCCCTTCCCCCCCCCCCCACTTTTTCCTTCCCTTTTTTATCCTCTTCCCTCTTTTTTTTCAAACTATGTATTCCGCGGGAAACTTTTTTAAATGTTATTTTCAATGTGGACTATTCAAAGTTATTTGCAAAATAATAATAATAATAATAATAATTGCGTTTTATCAGGTAAAAAGGGAAATGTTTGCTTATAATATATCTCTGTTTCCGTTTGAGTCATATATATATATATACATATAAACCCACTCCTATCACTAAAGCATATCTTCTCCCTTTTTTTCCTTCTTTTTCATTTTAAGAAATTACTGATAAGATATATATTTCTTAGCATATTTAAAATATATATATAAGATATCATAAAATCTTATCTCATAATGGAAATATATATGTATAAGAATTATAATTTCTATTCTTTTATCAATATATTTTATCGTGCAGAAGGAAAATATATATATATATATACATATATATAAATAACAAGACTCTGACCTCAAGTTGTATGTTCTATGACGTCAAACTGATCCAATTGTGTAGTATGCATCCTATTCTACTCCTAAATGAAAAGTTTGATATATGTCTAGGATTTAAATTTTTCTATTGTGAGGTCCAAGATAACCATAAAAATATTTATAAAAATAAAAAGATTTCTCATTTTAATTTTCATCTTTGATTTCATCTTGTTGAGGAAAAGAGAGGGAAAAAAACTCATAAAGACAGTCGTATCAATGGAATGAAGATTTTGATTAAATGTTGGGATGGAATGTGTTGTATTTTGTAGACTCCCACATAGAGAGGAGAGAGACCATATGATGGATGTAGTAACTCTACTGAGTTGAGTCACTGTTTTAACTCTCTCTTTAGATGTTGATCATGGTGCACAGGTAGATAGAAAAGCAACCACCATTGGTTAATTGAATTGTCTTGAGTTTGTCCTAAGTATTTCCACTATGAATGAGGTACCAATTCAGTCATTAGCCCCTCATTATCAGAGCTTATCATCAGGTGCTGTCTAGCTCAACTTTGCCATGTGTTAATATACATACAGTTTACCAAATTTGCTGCCCCTTTACGTAATTTTGCCCTTTTTTATTTGACAAAACATTTGACAGTAGAAATGTATTTATCAACTAGTGATAAAAGAGTGGTTGTGAACAATAATTGTCATTTTTTAATTTGAAGGACGAAAATATTTCCTTATATTTGCATTGTATAGTCTCAAATAGCCTACAAGCTTGTTCTCAAGAAAAAAGGAAATCTTGTTTTTTCAATAAAGAGAACTTCAAAAAAATCATTTAAAAAAAATAGTAAGCTGCTTTCATAAAAAAAAGAAGGAATAAAAGATATTTGTGTTCCTCTGAAGATGCTACAGGTCTCCCTTGAGGAACATGTCCCAATGATTGAGAAGCACTAGTTTTAATTATATTTTTTCAAAAAGATAATACATTTTTTGGTACAGAGCACACTTCTCATACAAGGATCTGATCTGATTTTATTACTTTCCCTCTACTCTTCTTCTGAAGAAGGCTCATTTATTGTTGAATTGAGTCTATTGATATCTCCATCCCAGAAATGATTTCAGAGAATGCTTTGGACTCATTTTTTCTCCTATAGGTAGAGGAAGGCAGCATTTTGAATATTACGGATATCCTTATGATATTTGTAAGGGATAAATCTATTTAAAGCACTTACAAGTAGATAAAAGTAAATAAAATTGTAATATAGCAACGTGAATGAAAAAATAATATGTAATTTTAACAATTCAAAACTTTTCAAACGATACAAGTCTCTTTCATGATAATAATATATAATTTTTTTTTCTTCTCTTCCTTTTTCATCCGGCCTCCTTGTATCCTGTACGCAACGCACCGCACTGCACTGCACGTTAGGACTCCATGTTAATTATATTAATGGTTAAAGAATCACAATGGGCGTACTAAAAGTCATCATTTAACCTGAGCAAGCCTTTTTTTTATGGAATAAGAAAAAGAAGAGTTGAATAAGAATGAATATTCATACTTTTAACAATGCAAGTACACACAGACATAAAATAAGCTGTGTTGTTGTAGCTCAATGTATGATTGTATGCATGTATGTATGTATGTATTACATTCCTCCTTGCCTCTTCCTCTGAGATCTGCTGCAGTCAAAGTAGTATGGATGTACAACATACATATTATGTATGTATGTACACATAGTTATACATAACATAATAGTCTTTAAAATGAGGAGTGAGTGCGTGTTGCAATCACGAAAAGCCATCGCGCGTTATCTCTTATCTCTGTTTTTTTCCTTCCTTTTTTTATCGCGACTTTTGCCGGAGCTTATATTTTATTATTATTCCGTTTATCTATTTTTTTTCTCTTCTTCTACTCTCTTATCTCTAACTTGTTTACTACGAAGAATAGAGATGTGTCGGAGTTTAGATGGAAGAGGAGAAAGAGGGGGGGGGGATAATGTATTGACACTAGGTACGATTACACCTTTGTACACACCAATGGCATGCTCTATACATACATACATACATACACACCATTAAGTCAACACTCCTTGGATACACCATTCTCAAGTATACTCATTTCATGCCCACGAAACCTAGTCTCTTTTGAGTTGGATGCTATAGCAGCCCCTCCTGAGCCTTCTTCAATAATATATTTAATTAACAATATAATTCTGAGAGATATAATTAAAATGTGTCATATTTTGCCATGACACATTTTGCAATTGTATTCAATATAATATAATATATTTTAATTTATATCCATAAGGGCGTAACTTCTATGAATGTTGTTGTTTTTTTTCAAATATTGTATCCCAAAGTCGAGTATTTTTGAATTTATTCCGTAATTATTATTGATATTAGTATGATAACAACAATAGCAGAAGAAAAATAAATTAAACCATGAGTGATTTACATGTTTTTCCCAAACTTTTTTTAAAAATGTATGCTAAAATAATGGTTTCTCCTTCTCTTCAGTTGCCTCACGTTACCCCTAATGGAGCACACATCAGAGTTTGAGACTCCCTGAGTTGTGTAAATTAGCTAAATTTCTAATTTATGTCAAACATTGATTAACTTGTATTACATTACTCTAAAGGATGAGTTTCTGACAGTTCTCTTTCGGAATAAGCAAATGGAATGTAATAATAATTTCATCCTCCAAAGAAAAGTGAGGTAGACATATAGTGTGACAATTTCCCTTACCAGGGACGTACTAGGCCTCAATTTCCAATCCAAAGACGTTAAAAGTAGTCGGGGATTGGATTTAAAGATGCGTCCCAAATTCATTTGTTCAAAGGATGTCCATTTTTGTAGACATACACGGCATTGCTAGTGTACACCCCTTGGCTGATTTTTTTCATCCAAAAAATTACATAGCACATCAAAAAAGTATAAGAAATTATTGAATTAGAATTTTTGAGGAAACTAATTTTGTTTTGTGGTCACCAGACCAGTACATTAAGAAATAAGAAGAAATTCCTCCTATTTGTCATCCATATTTTTTCTATAAGCCATATGTAAATATCTAAATAATAATTATTGGAAAGACAAATGCTCTTCGACCTACTTCTCAACTTGTATTGTAAAAGTCTGGAAATTTTCAGTGTTGGAAACTCACCATGATATTTTTTTGGAAATTTATGGGAATTAACTGGAATAACAAAGGGAGTTTAATCTGAATGTTTAAAGCAGAAAAAGCATATATTCTGCACGTCATTTTCACTTTCCACAAAATATAGCTTTTAGAACAACCATGAATATTTTTATTGATTTAGTCATACCCGATGGCTCTGAGAGTATTAAAAATAACAAAACTAGGATTTATACCGTATACTTTTAGTCTTTTAGATTGTTGATCAAATAAAAATCTCAAAGTTGAATTCTAAGCCATTTTATCTGTGATTCAATATTTTGGTTTATTTATGTTTGTATGCAAGTTAAAGGTCATGTCTTTCCTGGAATGCATGATGGAATATGTTTGAATAAAACAAATCAGTGGGTTATTGATCCACAATGAAACTTGACTACGCATATTAGCAAAGTGACTCAGTGAATATACTTAGCCTCATTAAAGATTTTTTGTTTTTTGAGTGAGTCAAAGCTTGATCCTGGTTAGCTACGTCTCACCACTATGCAAATGGAATTGACTGCAAATTTTTATTTCACAGGGTGTAAGAACATCTTTTTTTTTTCTTTTTTAGAGATGGAAATTGATCTTCATTGTTTCTTACAAACCAACTTTTCGGGTTTTTTGTGTAAATGTATTTATTTTTTGGTCTCTGTTAATCTTTTGTGCTTATGGATACATTTTTTTCTTTATCAAATTCGTCAGTTCACACTTAAATGTCAAGGAAACTTGTAATATATAAATATATATATATATATTTGCATTTTTAAATACTTAAGTTATTATACAATGTACTTAAATATACCTATGTAGGTATACACACATAGATATCTCCTCTCACAAACAATACCTACTCAAAGAGATGTTAAATATTGATATGATTAAAAATCATATTGTTATCCCATATTATGGACACAAGACTTCTGAACTATGCAATGAGGGAAAGATAGGGATCAAGTGATGACAAAAAATAAAATACGTAAAATAATTGAAGTGGTTATTTTTTGTGTTTGATGTTCATTTATGTATCAAATCGTTTGAATAGTTGAAAGTATCTAGACAAAAAGATGTTGATAAATCCTTACATTTGGAAATGCTATTTTTATCTTCAATGAAGAGAAATTACCCTGTGGGCACAATCTTTGACCATTTAGATGGCCAAATTGTACATGCAACAATATACATAAACAAATCTTTTATTATAATGAGCTCTATTGTACATCCCCCATGATTTTGAGGCATTCTAGAGTTCTCTCCCTGATAATTTTTTTAAATTTTGATCCATTGTCACGTAGAACACGAAGGCGTTTTATTTATTTAATGGCCGGTGTTGTCATACCTATAAATCTATGCAAGTTTTTACATTCAATCATCAAATATCATTCAAATTACAAGTTATAACTTTTTAAAAGTAATTGTAATGTCAGACGTCTTAATTTACATTTTTGAATGTCAGAATAAAAAGAATCATGGAAAAAAGAAAGGCAACTTCAAAAATGGCTGATCCGTCCATACTTGAGTTTACAATTGTTAAGTAATTTCAAAATATTGATCGTATTATAAAGATTTTTAATTTCTTTCTTAAAAATGCTGATTTTTATGGGAAAAAATATTGTTTTTCATAGTTGGTGATTGGCCATTACCAGTTCCTGTCAAATTCCCTCTAATCAGATGATTTCATCGGCTCATCTATGTATATATTTCATGAGACCAAGATTGATATCCAAAATCATATCACTAAATAGGTCGGAGATGGATTTGTATTTACTTTTCTATTAATGAATCAATATATAAATATGTTGAAATACCTTCTGTCCCAGATACATTGTTAGATGCAAATACCTAAAGGATTTTTCGAGTGACAAATTGTCTTAAGCAATTCTCCAAACTCTTTTCTTACATTAGTCTATGCAAAAAAAAAAAAACCCTTTTTCAAACATGAAAATGGCTATTGAACGGAAGGAATACCAACATATTTTACATGAGGCATTTGTACTCCTTTCAAGGTCAAAAATTAATTATTAAGCAATGGGCCCAGCTGAAATATAATTTTAGAGTAAAAGTATGAATGCAACTACATATTAGTTGAAACACTGTAGTATCAGCCGGTTGACGCTGTAGCGGGAAAATAGAAAGGATTGACAGTCGGGAACTCACAAGTGGAAAAACAATTCAATGTTCGGAGAAAGATCATCCTTGTCATAAATGATTCCGACCTGAAAATCATGTAGTAAAGATATATTCCCGAAAGAGAAAATGATTTTTTTTTGAGGGAGTAAAAATAGCCAAATAAATAGTACAGTTACAAAGGGGATATAATTACACAGGCAATAAATCCATAACTTATTGAGTATTGAGTGAGGTATATGAGCATGTATGTAGAAGAAGATCATAGCTAGCCCATTCACAAAGTTCACCGCTCTTCTTTGATGTTTTTTGAAATACAAATAAATATATACAAATATATACCTAAGTGTCTTTTACACCCACTTTAAATGGGTATAAATGGGTATAAATGTTTAAAACACATAGAATGTGGGATTTGATTGAAAAACACCTACTCTGATGATGAAAAAGTGAGAGAGGCTAAACTAGGCTATGTTAGTGTATGTTATGTTATGTTATGTTCTCTCTGTCTGCCTGTCTGTCAATCCATTTATTTCTCCATTTAAGAGAAATAAATGAAACAATTTAGTTCAACATTTTACGAGGTAGTTTATGTACTCGTATGTAAGGAAAATGAATCTGGGTATGTGTAAAAATTAGATTTTGCATATGTAATATTTGATATCACAGCACAAAAGGAGGAAATATCCTATTATTATTATTATTATATGACTTGGAGTTTATTGTATCTCCGATCCTTACATCGGATAAAAAAAAAAGAATTTTCGCAAATAATATATGTATATCTACATAAGTACATCTACCTCTTGTTATTTTTTTATGAGATCAAGGCAAGGTCATCACGCTCATTTCTTTCATACTTCATCTCTCTATTTTAAGAAGAAGAAGAAGACGAAGAAAAAAAAATAATGTGAGATTTCAATCATTCATTATGTACATAATTTTTTTGCCTTTTTTGCTTTTTCTTGGCGGGAAAATGACGGCATCAAAAACTTTTATCTACATAAAGGGAAAGGAATGTTTAATTCAAACAAGGTATTATATGTATAAGTACAGACATGCGTTTTTTTGTTGTCAGTAAAGAAAAAAAACGCAGAGCATACAAACATAGATGAATAGAGATGATCTTGGGAAATAAAATGAAAATCAGCCTGCATGTTGCATACACACACATTAAGGACTGAAAAATAAATATTCTCATAATTCCTTCGAATTCAATTGATGTAACCTTTTATACATACATATGTTGACTCAAACAGTTCTATGAGTTATAAATATGAGTATACAATTTGATTTGAATGAATATAATCAAATCATTCTATAGCCATCAAACTCTAATTAATAGTTATTTTTAAATACCCAATGGAATATTATTATTGCATATATAAATTCATTGCAGTTGAATGATCAAACTACGTATTTTGTAGTCTAAAAGTTGAACTGTTAGTCTCAAAAAATTAATGAACAAATGCATCATATGATTAAGCAATTATAAAATGTTTTTTAATATAGATATAAGTATTATTACTAATCACATTCATCGAATGTATTTAGATAAATTTCAATAAATTATGTGACTTCCGTCTTCACTCCTTAAGATTTGTGAATCTAAAATAAAAAAAAATTTCTTGAACATACACATCAAAAGTGTTTTTTTCTTTAAAAAAATTGTTACTTTGGGAAAAAAGTTAAAGATTGTTACATTATATAGGTCAAATGAAGGTGGTCAGAGATCATGATGGAAGTGTGATGGAAATTATTACCCAAGGAAAAGAAATGAAGGAAAGGTTGAGATATATAGGTCTGAACCCGCTTTAGATAATGAGTTTTACTTAGAAATGTTCTCAAAACTGTGTACTCCAAATCAAATTTTGTTCGGCAATAGATTTTGAGGGTTTCCATTAGAAGACAAAGAATATAGGAACTATACTATGTGACCGGTTTAAATTTTTTCAACAAATGCTTGGAATTCTAATCTTACTTTATACCTACAGACGTATGTGTTCAAAATCAAATCATCAATTTTTAAAAAGAAACAGAAGTTTTGAGAGCTCAAATACACAACAAAACCTCAACATTTAAAATAAATCAATATAAGAGCTCATTTGCTTTACAGTAAGGTTCGTTTATTTAAAACTACATAATAAAAGTATAATTGTTGTCCAATTTTTGTAAAAAAAAATTATTTATAATGCACGGATTAATTACCTGCTAACAGATTATATTTCACATAACATAATCAAAGATGATTTATAAAGTTCTCAAATTAAGAAAAACATTTGTATTTTTGTAATTATGTATCTTGAAAAAAATTTGAATCATTGTCATTATGCGGCTAAAATATATTCAAATACACAATTTTGGCAAAATTGACATGCGATGAAGAACTAATTTGAATAACTGAATTTAAAATCTTGGAGGAAAACATCTTCATGCTCAGAAGAGAACCTGCTGTTTTATAATACGCACACCTACAAGCCATTTGATTCACAATGGCTCCACAATAATCATGATTATTGATAAACTAAAAACTTAACTCACTCACATCCCCATTTGATTTTTTTTCCTCTCCTATACAAACTAATTTAGTTAGTAACAATCTACATAGAGGCGTCTTTTTAATGAAATGGAATCAGAGCAGTCTATAAAAACAATAGATAATAATCTTATATAAATATATTTTTTTCACGGAACGTTTTATATATATATTTTATTTCGCAAACGAGATTAATCTCTGAATTTAAAGTAAAAAAAAAACCTTGAGCTATTAAGATCTTCTTTTAAGATCAATATTCGCAATATATATATGTATACATATATTTTAATCGTTGATCTAGAAAAAAAAAAGAAATAAAGTCAAGCAGAAATGAAACTTGTTATTGTATTAGTATTACAACTTGTTTTTTATCATCCTTGAAGTTTTTTTTTTTTTTTTGAAAAGATGCCTGGAAAAAATGTATCACTTTTAAAGATCTGAGGCAAGTAAATGGGTAGATGATGATTTTGCCATTAGTCCATAAAATATTTCTATTGAAATAATATACATACATAGATATGAACTTTTATGTTTGTATTCAAATCTCTGCAAATTATTTTTATTAAAAAGAAGTGGAACATTTGAAAGGTCATTTACTACACAAAACCTCTACATTTGAAAATATGGAATAAAATGGAGTTACCATACTCTAATACAATTAATTATAAAGGTTTATTTAAGTATGAGTTATTGTTTAAAATATTACATTTTTTTGAGCCCATGATATGAATTTATTGAAATCGATATACGATTAATTGGTCGATTTTTTACAATATTTTCATAACTTTTCTTAATATAAACAAACTATTTACTTCAATACATATTTTTCATATTTCAGATACTTAAATCGATGATAATTGGTATAGAAATTTCTAAGTTCTAATTTTGAAAATATTGCATAAATTAAAGAACAACTTTGATTCACAAAATCAAAATCTTTCAAAAAAGTTAAAAATATGAAAGTTTAAATTAAAATTTTTGTGAACAATTTTAATAGTTTTTATCAGGCATTTTTCTTCTTCCATCAATCTTTTATAAACAAGCAATTGCTTCTTCAAAATCTCTTCTTTCTTTGAAAGAAAGGATTTATTAGATCAAAATACATAATAAAAGCCCTGATATATTCTAATAATAGTTTTATAAATTTAAGTACAAATAGATTTAAGGTTGATTCAATTAATACAAATTTTAATTAAATCATTCGAGTCACATGAATTGGCTGTTAAGTAACCTTTGAATAAGATATATTGATAGTATCATCATCGTATAACCAATTACTAAATCCACAGGAAAAAATATTTATTTGCATTAATTCTTGAGTTGTATTGGTCCATAAAATAGAAATTAAAATCGATTCCGTCCTGCCCCCTAATTAAATTAAAGTACCTCCAAAATAAATTGATTATGATATTCGATATCTTAGATGCTATAGAATTATGTCATTATGCAAAGTTTGTTCCATAGGAAGGCTTAAAGTTCAATTCGGATGGTTAAGGTATAAAGAAAAGGGCTCGGACGATTCATCAAATTTTTTGGATCGATATATCCCCTGATTAATTTCAATGTTTTGGACTTTTTTGCATTAGAATTGCCTTTAAAAAGCCGCGAGTGCCATTGGCAATATCAAAAAAAAATATTTTTACTTAATTATATATGCATAAGTAAAAAAATTTTTTTTTAAATACCAGATAAAGCTTTTTTGAAGTAAACTAGAGTCTGATAGAACATAGTCTATGTTCTTTTCTGAATCAAGTTACATCCATAGTTCTCCTGGTTGACCCCAATTTAGTAAGCCAAGTAGCCTTTTCCTTACTCTAAGATAACATTTCACTTCATTGCTAGATTATTTTTATAGGGCTTCTCTTTTTTATTACGTAACCAACAGAGTGGGCAATTTTCTTTCAAATAATTTCAATTTCTTTGAGAGCCGATATGTCTTTTATACACGTCGTTGACATTTTCAATTAATTAAACCTTTTTGTTTTTTACGACAGCTCATTTATCAAAATTAATCAATATCTTGTTTTTAATTATTGATACCAAGGTGTTTGAGCTTCACACCACACAGCGACCAATCTTCTAGCTCAAAAGAAGATAATTCCTACCTGGATTGAAGGAAAAGTATTTTTCTCATAGTAGTCGGCCTTTTAAGACGTAAGAGCAGGGGTCATCAAAATCCACCCCACGGGTTACAATTGTCCTGCAAATGATTTCACCGGCACGCTAGAAATAATTAATTTAAAAAAATTTCATTTTATTTCATTAGCAGAAATCTTCCCTGTACCTTAAACCGACACTCGTCGGGTCAAGTATTCTTCTTTTTTTTAAAAAAACAAAAAACAAAATTCAATTTATTGTTTTCGCAAATATATGGTTGATTTTATTTTAAAAGGATCTTGAAATGAAAAAACGTACCTTAGCAAAACTTGGATAGATCAAATTTGAAGTAAATAGGCAGTATCTGTATACCAATAACAATGTTTAAGTAAGTGAAATCAAAACTTTAGACTCATTGTCTTTTTTATGTTTGTACGAAAAAGTTATTTTTATGAGACCAAATATACAATACACAACATAATTTATAATTATTAGACCAAAAAAAAATTATATATTTTTTCCATATAAACCATTTTCACATATGTCACAGATTGCATCATCAACCAAAAGTGACGCACTTTTGATGTCACATATTGGTTACACACAACTTAAAAATGAACAAATTTAAAAAAAAAATTGAGGAAAACTAAAGAGATGAATCCTTTTTTCTTAATTTGTTCAGCATTCAATATAAATTTTCTCAAATATGAATAAAGGTACGGAAATGTTCATTGCTTTTATAAAAGTTCAAGATGTTTATCCACAACTTTTTTTAATGCTTTTGTAAAGCTTCGTTATCTTAAAATTTTAGTTCGAATTGATGTTATCAGACGAAAATCACGATTTAGTACAAATAAACCTGTGATCAAAAATCTAAAAAAATTTCTACTAACGTAATCTATGAATTGAATATACATTTACAACTAATTTTGTTCTAGAACGATGAAGGACCTAGCAAAGTAAAATGATAGTTTGAAAAAAATATCCGACCCATGGAGAAATAATTAATAGTTAATTTATTGGCTAAATAATGTAAATTTATTTCTATCACATATTAGGGTCTGATATATAATGAAGAGTGACGGCAAAGGTGTATGTTCTTTTTATATTCATGCCTTTAAGCTTACAGAATGATGACGTCATATTAAAACACTTTATTAAAGCTTTGAATAAATATTCAAAAATTGAATGCATAGTGTATTTGATGTTGATATTTTCTTTATACTTAAAGAAGTACAGAGAGAATATTAATAAGAACTTGACGAGGGAGGGGGCACCCCCCCCCCCTTGCTTCTCAAATCCATCATTTTTTTTTTTTTTTTTTTTTTTTTTGGGGGGGGGGGTGTTCCCAATGGATACGTGTAGATATATATATTATATGTACTTTTATATATATATATATATATATATATATATACAGTAATAAAAATAATAACAATAATAATAGTGTGTGTTGAGCCTTGATAAAAAAAAAGTCTTCTTTTCTATAAAATATTATTACATTACACACATTATCAGCTACAGTCAGTCGTCACACTTCCCTCTTCTCTCCTCTTCCCTCCTTCTCCTTCTTCTTTCTCCCCGTCAAACCTTATTTTGTTCTTTTGCGATAATCGTATTATTTTATCCATGCGACTACCCCCCCCCCCCCTCCTCATATACATGTATGAACATATATACACTAAGTATTTACTTACATATATGCCCTAGTATCAAATAAATGTTGAGGGAGTTTCCCCCAAACTAAAACTTATTTACTTACAAGTACATAATAGTATATATGTTTCCACTTAAAATCAGCCGATAAATAAATGATTAAATTAATTTAAATACTAATTTGTTACTGGGAAATCCCCAATTAACACTGTTAATTGAATGTTACACATACCGTTGTGATCTGGTATACACGGCGTTACAACTCTAAAATGAATGTTTATAATGTTGTTGTTGTTTTTCTTTTTTCGAAAGATGTCAATTTTTGTATACATTACGGCTATAAGTATTCTAAGCGTTGATTCTTTTAACTCGAATTTGCTGTTTTTCAGTCATTTAATTAAAAATATTTGTACAACTGTTTATAGGCCTTTTTTACTGATATATTTTTGAAGGAAAGGTTGTAATATACAATATAAATAACTTCGTCCATAATATTAACAGGTAGTCAGTCAAATTACGCCTAATTATCCACACTCATTCATCTATTTTTTATTTAATGACTAATGAACAACAGCTCATTCGAATTCAGCAAATCAACGATTAGTGGATTAATAAGGGGCAAGAAGAGTAGACAAATTAACGACTGACCTTGTTCATTGTCATATATGGGGGACAGCGTCGTTTGTAGCATAATACTTATTTATATAGGGGAATTTAGATGTTAAATTCGTCAAGTTTTTGAACTTTCCTTGCCACAATTATAATCTTTAAACAACAGCAATTACTATGGATTATTTGTCAGTTGCTGATAGTGTTTTGATAACTGATTTATTCTCGTTCATCCTATTATGTATTTCAAAGAGAATAATTGTACAACAGTTGATATCAGTATTTACGAGTAGCAGGGGGTATATACTCTATGCAATTAATATATGATAAGACACAATAATGTCAAAAAATACCCAATGGGATAATTAAAAAAAAACACAAAGTATCAGCATAGACGTTAGTCCAGGAATCTTTAACCAGAGTCTTATCTTATTTTGTCATATTTGTCAAAGTCAAAATATTATTCATAGAATGTTCATCTTTCATTTAAGGGGTTCTCGGGGCTGGAGAATATTGACGATAGTATGTATACTCCTGTGACAGCTTGATATATCAGACTTCCCCATTTTCTACTCCAAATATATATGAATTATATATTTCCATATTTAAAATAAAAAATCTCTTAACAACAAAGCTAGGGATAGTTAATAAAAAATAGCTATTCACTATTGCAAAAATTTACTATCAGTTATGACTTCCTTGTGACAATGTGACATGAATCACTCCTTACTTCCAACTGATAACCCTTTATTATTATGTATTTAATGAATTGTTTCATTATACAGAGCTTAATGTGAATATATATATATATATATTATCTAGTTATTTGATCCCTATTTTATAACCCACGCAGAATGAGATAAGATTCCCATATATTGATAAGATGTCGTCTTCTTAAAAACAAAAATATTGCAAAAAAAAAAAAAAGAAAAAAATCGGCCAAGCCAAATAGGTCACTTCCAAAATGATTTTATGCCATTAAATGAGTTTTTTTGGAGAGGTTATGGGCGTATATTATTATCTTCTTTTTTTTTTTTTTTTACTTTTTCTATGTATGTACATAAATATCTTTATGATGATGAGTAGATAAGATCAAACTTATTGTATGTACCTATAGTTTCAAAAAGGCAGTTTTTATGAAGCAGACTTTTTAAAACATTTATATCTTTGTATTTTAAACATTTATTTCAATTTAAAAGTCGGTACGTATCCTGCTTTTTTATAGTAGGTATGTGTCATAATATGATTGTATATTGAGGAGGACTAGAATTTATATGGGTAAGTTTTAGGTTTATGTAATATACATTATTCCACTATTTCTTAACTTACACACCAGAATTTTTTGAGCTAATAAGTAATGTTTTTAAAAATGTGTTTTGAGATAAGGAATAAACTACATACGTAATACCCAACTATTTTCATTCATCTTTTTTTCTGATAAAGTAACTATGTTTAGTATATATTCAAAGTGACTAATGATGTGACGTTTTCGTACATACATATGTAATATAAAAAAACCATTGATAGGAACTATCCTGGAAAAGTAAAAACACACATTTGTCAACTGAGATTAGAAAGGAAAAAAATTCAATTTTTTTCCGTCATTTATATGGTGGTTTTTTTGCCATATGAAAAGCATGGATTGAACACTCCGGCACTCCCAAAAACATGGAAATGAACAACATTTTTTTTGTCAACTGATGAATTATTGACCCGTATTCATGTCATGAGTGCTAATTTAGTGAACTCGAATTAATGCTCTTGGAGATATAATAATGTTCTTCCGATTAAAAAACCAAGAGTTATTTAAAAAATGGTGCAATTAGCTAATTTCCAACTCATTTCAGACCTATTTTCTTTCTCATTTAAGAGGAAATGTTGACTGATTTAATGAAGATTTCATTGTGTGAACTCCTTAAAAAGGACTCATAAATAACAATATTATAAATAATTATATAAAAAGTAAATACAATTTACAAAGTCATTCATTTGGGAGGTAAGTTTCAAGACTTTGATCCCAACTCTTTGAAGATCAAATCTGAGTCAAGCTTTGAGTCGTACCAACACAATTACAAGTAAAGTTTTACTTAAGTATTTAAAGCTCAAGGTGAAGTCCAGGTTCGAGTAATGTGAGTTATTGTAGTTATTCTAAGTATGGCTATTAGGTGCTTGCTCTAATAACCTACCTAACTAGATGACAATGGTAATGCAGGACTAAACCAGGAAATTATTTCTATTACTCCAATATATAGATTAAATAATATATTGAGGACATTTCTAGATACATAGCACTCTGAACTAAAGAATCATTGGGTGTTATTTTGAGAAAGCTTAAAGCTTAATCAAAAGTTCATGTTGAAGATGTCATGTAAACTATAAAATAGTTTTATAAAATTGTAGAGTGCGTTACAGCAAATCGATTATATCTGAACGTAGAGAAAATATTAATATTTTGTGCAAAAATAGTTTGTTCTAGAGCATAGTGTAAAAAAAATCTTTCGAAAGAGGATACATTTTGATTCGTCCATATAAAGTATCTAGTTCTTCATCTACATGAAGTTCAGTTTAGCAGATTTAAAAAAAATGAAAAAGTCTCGTAGATTATGTATGTTAAAGAAGTGAAATTCTTACACAGTACCAAAGACACACCTGAAAAATAATTGCCGGGACTAGGGATGACTTTGACAAAAAAATTGTCTTAAATCAAGGTTTCACTAGTTTAACTTCAATTTTTTCGTAGTAAATGGTGAATTAATGGGTTTTTCCCCCTCAAACTAAAAAAAACAAAACAATGAGTAGTTCTTGCTTCTTAATCATTCCAAACGGAGTAAGCTTAGCAGAGATATGTAGGCAAAAAGGTAGCTCTTCTTAATGCCAATATGAGTGTGTCTTCCATCACAAAGCCGGAACAGTGCTCCAAAACCTTCGTATACAAAGTCAAAGACTTGATGAGCACCAAAACGAGCATGAAGAGGAAGATGGGCTCTGGAGGACACAATAAAGAAAAATTGGAGTTATATTAACGCAACCTCCGTTTAAGACAATTTCTATTTGTATGGATATGGTGAAAATATATTAGGCCCAAAATCATGACTAGTCCGGGTAATTATTTTACAGATGTGTAAAATAACTGAAGTAAACCAACTGTTTTTGCACAAAATATTAATGCTAATGGTGAAATGTAATCGATTTTATGGAACACACTTTAAATTCTCAAAATGTCCTGCAAACAAAAACAAATTATTTTTCCTCAAGATGTATATTGTGACTTGAATTACTTTACTTACAAGTCATCGCAAGTTGACGGACTCACATCATAGTCAAGCCTCAAAAAGTCATCACTCATATCAAGAGTCAAAGTCAAGTTTTTTTAAAATACATTTTGATAGTTAATTAGACAAAAGTATGAGGGGAATGAAAGGAGTCGCATCACTGAACCTCTCTTATTAAAGTTATTTTAGCAGTGTATTAAAGTGTTTATTTGATTTTTTCCCCTTTTTCTTTCCTTCATAAATTGAATTTTGGATTTTCTTTCTTTTTATTATATTTATATATTGAATAAAGGGATAAATTGAAAAAAAAATAAAAAAATATTTCCAATCTTTAATATGTGTGTACATACTTACATATAGACAGACAACAACAGTATAATAATAATAATAATAATATTTATATGTATGTATATAAAACATCATTCGAACAATAGATGAACAATAAAAAAATATGGATTTGAATAAAGAGGAAGAAAGAGAGAAAAAGTAATATATAAATACATATACTCAAACAACCATATTTTTTTTAAAATAATATAAAAGAATTTGCATCATTTTCATTCTTTTAAATCTTATTCTTCACTTCACACACACAAACACACTCTAGTTGATTGCCAACTTTGAAAAGAATATTTACATATTATTATTATTATTGGTATTTTTCTTTAAAAAATGTTAAGCGGAAGTCAATGATGACTAAGAACAACGAGTGATTTTATAAATATGAATGTGTCTATGTACCTTTTTCCTATCTAAAATTAGATTTAAAAATCGGAAATTGAATGTTTTTTTTGATTTTCTATTCTTTTTATAAAAAATAATAAGAAAAAAAGTAGGAGAGGAAGCAACTCCTTCTTCCCTCTTCTTCGTCGCCCCCTCCTCCCCCCGCACACAATTATTATAAATAGGTGTATTAGACTAGCTCATATCTCTTCAAAGTTTTCATTCCTGTGTCAAGGTATCAAAAGTGTTCGAGACTTTCCTTATATTTGGTTGAAATTTGGTCAAATTGCTCCCCATATCCTTTTTTTTCTATTGAGGACGCTCATACACAAATTAGGGGAGTACCAAATGGGTGCTAGAGGGGAAAACTGAGTTTTTTATCCATATAAAAAAAGCGAAAAACAAGAAATCAAAATCTCTATTTGCAAACAAAAAATACTATTAAAATATCCGAAGAAATGAAAGTTGTTCTTTATGTATAAAAAGAAATCATAAAATTTTCTTAGCAAATCAAACAAAAATTCTACAGATACCTTTGCAAATGCATAGAAATGTAAAAAAAAAAAGATGTCAGCACTCATTATTTAGGGGTTTTTATATATAAATGAAATTGCATATTAATGAGTAGGAATGTAAAAAATATGCAATTTCGGCCTGTAAAAAAATAAAAAGAGATAACCAACCTGGTAACTCTGAACATTTGATGAATGTTGAGAGGGAAGGAGCTTGAGCTGTCATGAAATTTTACTGAGCTACAAGCAGCTATTCTCCTTTATATTTACAAATGAACACATCAAAAATAAATAATAACATTATGTATACCATAGATGAGAGGCAGAAAATTAACTAAAATTAATGTCAGAAAATACTTGTACTCTTTTCGACTGCAAGCCTTAGAAATATAGAGTATAAGCAAAAATTGTAATCCTAATAACTTTTTTAGCCCTGTTCCTCCGGCAAATTAGCTAAATTTGACTCTAAAATTAACCCAGTATGCACATGCATTAAATCACTATAAAAATTTTATTCAGTACTAGATTGAAACAATATAATAGAATGTGATTAAGAAAAATGTCTTTCCTTCAAGACTTTTTTTATGAATTCGACACCTAATAATATATACTTATAGTTATAATAAATATATATACACAGAGAGAGAGAGACAAAAAAAAACTCCAATTAGCACAAAATAATTTCAACTCAAAGTAAGATCAAGCCTCCAATACAAATGTTTGAGGGATGTTGAGTCATGTAGGAAAAATCATAGATATATATATTGAAAATGTTTAATGGCAATTATAAAATTAATAAGCGATTAGCAATTTAATAAACTCATACATAAAGTAAGAGTAAATAAATGATCTAATCGAGTCAGCGTAAAAGCCTTGATCGGTGATAATGGAAATGAAAAAATCCCAAGTTAGTGAAATGACATCTAAATGAATTGTGGACAGAAGCCTTGATAATGTTGAATATTATACAACACGTTCAAAGTCATAACCACTAAATAAATATAAAGATTTATTCAAGAACGTAATTGAAGACAATTCTGATATTTTTAATTTCATCACTAACAAGACCAAGACGCTTGTTTCCTTCAATGTCCAACTCAATATCGTTATTTCTTCACATTTTGTCAAGTTCATGCTCTAAATTTGTTTTTTTTTTAATACGGCATTGCAAAGTAAATAAATGTTGTCCAATATTAAAAAATAAGTTTAGGGAACTGATATTTTCAGCAATATGTCATGATATTACAGTTTAATAACAGCAAAGCAAATGTCGGTTTGTAATTGGGAGGAACAAGAGATACATATAATTGCAGGAAATGTCAACAGAATCCATAATTCACGATAGCAAGTTCTTTAAATATAGAATAGTTCCTATCATAACTGTGGCACCTTGAGAGTTCTCAAAACGGTAAAGGATTCGATGATCAACAGATGAAACTCGGACTCTATCAAAATTAGATATTTACAATGACCATGATGAAATGATTTCAGTAGTGAAAATACCCCAGAAAATCTTAAATCCTATAGTTTATAGAATTAATACCTATTATGAAATTATTGCGTTAATTTCTAACATTTAATACTTATTATGGTTTAAGTTGGCTTTTAGAGCATTTACAAGCTCTTTGTAGGACGATAGATTTGGAGAAGTCCGTAGAGCCAATGACAACTCTAATGGACGGAAGTTTTGTCCTTAGAGCGATTGCCTCCTCATGGTAGGAAACAAGGGTTTGAAGTTGTCCTTAGAGGCAATGTCAAACTCTTTGATGAACGGAGAATTAGAATCCTTGCCGTAACTCCAAACATAATCACATTGATAATCGACGATTCACTCAAATAGGCATTTTATTAAATAATTGATTGTTTTTCAGCAGAGTGTTACACTTGTTACACAGAACATGCAAGATCCTTAGTATCAGGAAGATGTTCTCCCCTCAGTAATAAAGGAAAAAGGATAATAGCTTTTGAAAACAAAAATTACTCTTCAGAGTGCCAACCCAAAAAAATTTAGCACACAAAAGGTGCATGAAATTTACATTCCTATTAATGGCATGTGAACACACAACTTTTCAGGGCTTCTGGGTTTGTTTGTTTTACAAAAAGTGAGAGCCTCCTTCCCCCTTTCCAGGATATATGTACTGGTCAAGTTGTTTAATGGTTCATAGTGAACGTAAAAATGATGAAATGAGAAGAAAAAGGAGTTGAAATTCTGGCGTCTTGTCGTTGGAATAGACAAAAAAAGAGAGTTCTGAACTGAGGTTGCAAGATGAATTGGCAATTGCTCATCTTATAGAAGTCAAAGAAAATAAATGAGTCATTTATTGTATTTTAATTATCAAATATAAAATGGTGACTTTAAGCAGTATAATATATATAAAAGAACTTGGAAAACCCAAACTTGAGGAAACTAATCTAAAATATGTTCAAGATATGAAAACTAGAAAAAAATAACACTCAAATTTATTTTTGTTTTTATTTGTCATAGTACATTCTAGTGTTATTATACAAATGGCAATGATGACTTGCTTCAAAGCATTATTCATTATGATTTCTATACTTCTTCTTTCTTTTTTTAATTTGTACAATAAATTGTAGGTCTTCCTTTTTTTTCTTTTTTTTTTTTTGGTTGTGACTCAAGATAACAATTTACAAATTTCGTGGCGCTTAAAGTTTCGACATCAGCTGATGAATTAAGTTGAATAAAGAACAATAAAAAACATTAAACGTATGTTTACAATAAAAAAATGCTATGTGGCTTGTGATTGACTTAAATAAGAGAAAAATATTGAATGTTAAAAGAGGATAATTCACTAACATGCTGGATATATTCTTATATTTGAGATATTTGGATTGGAGTTATTCTACCTAAGCTGTATTTGTTTTTCCTTTTGTTCACAGAGGGTCAGGTGATAAAATGATAGACAAGGAGAGGCCAAATATTAGTTGGGTTTAAATTAATATGTATTCACATATATGTACACCTATAAGGGATCGATAATTATAGGTTTTTTTTCGAATAAGCAGTAATGGACATTCTATTTCTGAAAATTGTTTTTAAAAAAAAGTCATTAAACTATGAAAATTTTTATTATTATTTGATTAATCAGGTATTGGTAGCAGTTTAAAAAAATCATTTTGGTGGAGCTATATTATATGTGTTGAGAACTAGTTGTAACTTGTACAATTAAATTGCAAGCAAAAATTAGATGGAGCGTTTCAAATTCAAAAAATTCCGAAAAGGATTTTCAATTAGATTGCAATAAGAACTTTTTTTTATATAGAAACAATCGATTTTACTTTATATATATTTAAATTTTTCCAAAAAGATCATCCTTTAACGTAGTCCTTGAAATTAATTTTCAAAAGATATTTATATATAATAGTCATCAAATTCTTAGAAATAAATACAAATATATTTTTTAAAACATTTTTTCATGATGTATTTGCCTCTTGTACTGCGCATAATAGTTATTCAGCCATTCAATAACTTGGGTTCTATAACTATACCGTTGTGAAATTGTAGAAAATATTAAACCTCACTAGAAAAAACAATAAAAAATCATTAATTTTTTACAATAAATGTAGGTACTTCAAATTTAACTATAAGCAAAGAACATAATCAAATTATATTATACCTGTATTATATGTGTCTTCCTTTCTTTTTTAAATCGAATTAGGGGCGTACGTCAAGATATATAAAAACAATATGAGCATTGAAACCAAGATCTTTCGTATTATGTTGATTTGACTGTATTCATGACATGATCACTATTTGGTTCATGGACACTATTGTGGGGGGGAGGGCAGCAGTGATGCATTTTCTATAGCTCCAATATGTCCCCTCCATTTATTCAGTAATGCCCTTGAAATGGGGGAGGGGGTGATTAAAAAACCTTATCTGCACCCTTGATTTAGTTAAATGTGCATTAAAGTTCATGACTTATTTAGACTCACCCTTAAAATCAGGGATCTTCAACCTTGGGGTGGGAGGGATGCATGCAGCCCTTGACTTAGATATATAATAAAAATTAATAATGTAGGCCTCAATGTACATATTATGTATGGAATGACAATTTGCTTTTGATCCAGACTGTTATATTAGCAAATATTGAACGGAGATGAGATTATACAAACATATTCACACTCAGCCCTAAAAGCATTACGTTACTTGATCAATAATGAAGTACATACAATATACTATGTCATTAAGGAATGAACTTTTTGAAGCTCTTTATGACCTGAATTATTAAATCTGTCGACTGTCAAAAATATCATTTTGTTCAGTTCCCTCTATTCAGAAAGTAGGTTGTTCCAGTATCGCAACTTTGAACAAGTGTAAGTATTTGTAATTAACTCATACGTGTACTTTGATTTTCTCAATCAAATCATACGATTATCACAACATATTAATGTACGTATGTAAGAAAGTATATTGCATTATAGTTTTACTACCCATGCATATAAATGGAGTTTCTTTAATATAATATATATATATATATATATATATATACATAATACCTCGTATACAATGTATTCAGTATTAAATACGAACAATCCATCTGTTACACAATCAAAAAATATAATTATACACGATTGTATCACTTATATGTATATGTTGCAACTACCTCTATATGTATTTTATTCTAGTGTGTGTCATACTACGAATCAATAATGATAGGGTTAACTCTTTTTCTTTTTTTAACGTCCTCAACTGCATTTTAAATTAGTATTCAGCTATAGTGTATATATATAAATGTAATTACTTTTTTTATTTGACAAAAGTAATAAGTTTAATTAGACCTACATATATTTAAGTACATTACAAGTACCTTGTATGCATAAAATATGTCCCTTTTGCCCTTCAAAACTTGAATCCCTTAGACATGATTTTATAGCAAAAGTTGAACAAGTTCTTTCAAACATCTGTGGTTTCTAACAATGCTTATAGTGTTTGATGCTATGGATGATGATGATAATTATGGTCCATAAAATCCACTTTTTAAGATAAACATTCATTCTTCCTTGATTATGAGTTATTTCACTATTAAAAAAATCTTGTTTTGAGACCTTCAACAGTACACAAGGAGAGCAATTTCAAACGTTGTAAAATGTTGGATATTTGACTTGATATATTATGGGTTGAACTTTGGCTCATTTATATAATACGCAACTTTGTTACTCCGGAGAGAAAGTACAGTAATAACAACAAAACTGTGAGTAACTTGGCTTCTAAATATTTAAAACAGGCCTTTGTAACCTTTTCTAAGTGAGAGATTCACATTATCTCTGTAGTTTTTGTTGATTGATTATAGTACATGTAGATTAAGCTCAAACCACTTTGTCAAAAAAAATTCTACCTTATTTTTGAAGGTTTAAGGAAAGATAAAGTTTATACGTGTTACTAAAAGGGGCAGATGTAAACCAATTGTGGGTTGAAAGTTACTGACCACTGATTTAAAAATATACTCAATTTGAATAACAAGCAAGTTTCCTTGCACGTGTCACTCTTCCTAAAAGGCCAAACACTCATACTTCTAAGGAAGACACGGACCCAAGAACCTCTCTGCTTCTTACGATTAAATAAATTACACTTTGAATAAATATTCTTAAGAAGCAGGTTCTTAATATTTTGGTTATCGAGCGTTTTGGATGACAAAGGTTTTCCTAAATGTAGCAAGAATATACTAAATTCGATGTCAAATATATAGAGTATATATATATATATATATATATTTGCGCAGATATTAATTACAATCCTAACATCACATATGAAAATAGAGCAATAAAATTACGAATGGATGTAAGTAACGACTCCTTTTCTCTATTTATTTGAAAAGTATCAATGCAACTACTACTATACATTTATTTAGACATTGCACATTTCCCATATCATAGTGCTCTGGCACCTATGTAATGAATAAAGATATACATATATATACGGATACAAAAGATGTATCAGTGGCATCTAATCTTCAAATCTTCATCTCTATTTTTTCGAAACACGATATATATCGTTGTATTATGTAAAGGAAGTCAAACGACTTTTTGACAGTTGTGTTTTTCAAAAAATACATTAATTCATATTGATGACATCTACTTTAAATTACCTAAAGAATTGCCTTTCTAATATATGTAGATTTAACTTCTACCAACAGGTATTTTGAATACATATGTACATGGGTAGAATTTATTTATTGACGAACAATTTTGTAAATTTCCAAAAATATAAAATTATTTGAATTTATTTAGTTAGTAAGTACACCTTCTCAGAGAAACTAACATAACATCTTTTATTGTTGTTCTTAATCAGTGACAATTCATAACAAAAACAATTAATATACACACACAATTCTGCTATAAATAAATTAATCTATGTACCTTAATCAATTAATCAATTCACAATACTCATATGAATGCAATTTTAAATAATGATTCTGCAAATAACCTCTATACTTAAATATACATATAGATATAACATTGATTTCTTTTCCAAACAATTGCTTCGAGATAAATTGCAGTCAATTCGTTCATTTACACAAACTGTCTTTTAGTTATATTATTGAGAAAATGTTTGGATTTCAGGTAATCATTTAATTATATAGCGGGAGTTCTTAATATGCCCTCTGGGGGGACTCAACGCTGTTTTTAAAGGTTTCTTTTTTCATAAACTTAAAGTATTTATGATGGATTCAATGTGAATATTCTTTTAATTGAATGAAATAAATTGGATTTAAAAAAATATATACTGAGAAAAATAGTTGAAAGTACCATTTCCTACGTCATTTGAAGCAAGTTTTGAAAGATCTCAGCTTTTTAAAGTCAAGGTGCACTATAATTTATTTATTTATTGTTATTATTATTAATTGGTAGATTAAAACCTATGCAATTACAATATTTGTCCTATAGCTTTAAAATTCGGACGGTAAAAAATGTCTGATAATGGTAAACTATGATTCAAAAATAACCAATATTCATTTTTAAAGTCCCTGTAAGTGCTATGCAAAAATAGCATAAAGGACGTGAAATTTTGGTACTAATGTTTCTGAGCATTCCCATTAATGTAAATTTGTCTATTGATGGAAAGCTTCTCCAAACTAAAAACCGTTATAAGCTACTTACCTTCAAGCCAGAATGTACCCATTAAATACAGAATAAAGTTCTACCTTATGGTGGAAGTAGTTCAAAATATTTTTGTATATACAAAAATTGTCATATCTTTGACAATATGAAAAATATGAACAAGGGGAAACCCCATTGGATCAGGATGTTATCTTGCATCTTTCTGAGCCAGTTTAAATTTTTGAAGTTAATAGAAGTTTTAGCAGGCCTTGTTTCTGAAGCATGAATCAATAACCATCCATAGATCAAGGAAATAGGACTGATGAAAGTTTCAAAAGGCGTAGATACAAAAATGTTCTGAATGTAAAAATAATTATACTATCTTGTGCCAAACATGTGATGAAGTTACTTGTAGTAAATGTTGCATAGGAAGAAAAATTACATATGTTGTATGGAAGCAATGTAAATAATTATGTCTATACATACATAAATAGCTATTATTTTGTATAATACTAAAACTATGATTGTTTTTTGTTTTTTTAAATTAATATCTAAAAAATAAATTATCATTAAAAAATTCTCAAGTCTAATTGTTCATATGAGCTTGGAGTCATTTTTTCGACGCCTTGGCTATTTAAAATTTGAAAAAAACTACGGCCATTTTAATGTTGACTTTTTGAAAATAATCATGGACTAATCGACTTCTTTCATCTCTAGCATTATATAATTGAATTATTATCATGTATTCTTATGAATAAATAAGTACTACCTTTTACAATGGTAAAAAGGAATCTCATTATACGAGACTATTGAATTATAACGAAAAAATATTTATATATATCTATATTGCCTTTGGAAAACATTTAATTTTACTTATTCGTATCATTTTTACCTCTTCTTTACATAGAAATCAAATATTTCATTGCCTTTTTCAAAACTTAATCAAATGAGGGTTTTACCAAAAAAGTGAACGCTAATTTTAAGGGATACAATTTTTTATATAATCTCAACTTTTTGTAAGCTTATTGTAACTGCCTTGAAAAAAATGTTAAAGAGAATATTATTAGACTAGCAGGTCTAAAAAATCACTTAAAGTAAGTTTTTTTATCCATAAATTTAGATAATATATTGTTTTAAAATCATCTCGGCGAAACATAAAAACATTGAAGCATGTGACTTTTACCTATATTGCGTGCTACACGACGAGCTTTTTTGTGAGCTCGCAACCTCGATTCTTAAAAGTGAAAGGAAATTTTTTGAAAAATATATTGTAGCTACCCTTTTTTTTTTTCTTGTTACAAACTTTTTAATATTGAGCAAAGTTATTATTTAGATATACTATACATTGATATATTCTACCCATATACAAATAAATCGTTAGTACTTGTATAATATTCAAAAATTCACAAAAAAGGGCGCACAACCCTTTGTTTAACGTATTTCTATAAATCAAAATTATAAATACTAATTATAATAATAATACCATTTACGCGTTCATAACACGTAAAGTCAGCTGCTTTAAATCAAAAGAGCCAACTGATCAAAAACAGCTGAAGGGAGAATATATAGTATTTTTGTTTATTCCAAAAAGCTAATCGTGCTACCGATGAATTGAACAGAGAAGTGATTTTGTCCAAGCTCAATTAGTATTTGCCATTTTAATTTTAACTTAAAATAATACTGAATCCTCTTAAAGGAGATTGAGTGACTTGTCGTTGTTCCACTCCAGTTATTATTGGAACTCATTGACAGTTTCCTTAAATTGAACAAAATAATGAATAGCAATATTCATTTTATTTCACAAACTTCTCCCCAAAATCAACTGTTGGGCAATTATATCACTCCTCCTAAATATTGGGCAATTTATTAATCAGAACACCAATAACGAATATACTGATTAACAACTGATAAAAAATACATATATAAGAATTATTGATTATGTGTTAATACAATTTTGATCTTATCTTGATTCTAACATGCCAAATAATTATATTAATCTCAGCAATACAGAAACACGAAACCTCGCAATAAATTAGTTCTTCATAAATTCCATGACAATATTTCATAAAAAGATTTAAAATAAGCATGCAATCTCATCATTAGCTCTAAATCTATCTACATAGACATCCTATACCTAATAATATTATTATTAACCAATCTATAGAGATTTTATACAGTCCTAATGAAAGGAAGATTAGAAGTCCTCATTACGATCTCTTTTTTCTTACTCACTATTTTGACACATATTGATTACTCTACGTACAATAGTTTAATTAATTCTGTTTGTGCATTTGATTACACCTTGATAGTAAATGATAAGAGTCTAATACTTCATCATAATCCTTTAGAAGTCGTCGTTGTCGTATTTTTTAAAATTATCCACATATTATTTCAACAGGACGATTCATTTAAAAAGAAAAAATACTAAGATCAAATGGGTAGATAGATACTTTCTTACTTGAAAAGATTTTCAAATCTACTTCTTTAAAAAATTGATTTGAGTTATAGTTTCCATGTTTAAATAGGTATAACATAAATTTAATAACTGTATGAACTTATATTTTAATAAACATAAGTATTTTGATATTAATTATCAAAATAATTAATGTATTTGTTATTTATAATCATACAAGCTTATTTCATGGAAAAAAACATATCTAATCATTACAATGAATAATAAGCAAATTCTATAAAAATGCATGATCAGTCATATCACTAAACAAGACAATGGATGATAAAATTTTCAAAATACCATACAATTGACAGCAATTTTAGGTTCGAATGCCCAAAACAATTATTTGCCTATAAAGAATAGCATTTTACTTTCTTCCTATGGTGTTGAATCTCTCTTGAGAAAGACTCTGAAAAAAACACGAGAAAATCAACAAACACTTCATTCAGCTACGAAAGAAATACGATTCAAAGAATCCAAAGCAATTGGGATTTTATTTCAAATGATCTCATTTCTCTACTTATTGTTCAATATACAATCTTCCAAAGCTTTGTTATTACTCTAGATCTATAGTATCAACTTCGAGCCTAAAGTTGCTATCTATTGTATGGTATTTCGAACACTTTTATCATCCATAGTCTTGTTTATAGTAATGACTGATCATGCATTTTCATAGCACTTGCTTATTATTCATTGTGATTTTTTGATATGCTTATTGCATGAAATAAGCTCAATTAGTCCTTATATAATCAATCCATAAGTAATAATAATAAATGAAGTGAAAAAAAAAATGGAATAGCAAATAAAGTATTTTTGAGTTACGGAACTTTAGATTTTCTTTCTAACCACGCAACCCTGAAAATGGTAATGGGTACAATAAGAGACTAGCGAATATAATAATCCATATTTCTTAATTTAAATATATATTTAACGATAAGTATGCATTGCATACGCAACCTCATGGTCATTAAACAAATATATTAGTCTATTATATGATGCATATATTTGTATATATATTAAAAAGCCATTGTTGAAGTTGTTTAATTTATTTTGATTAACCATTAGAACCACAACCCTTTGTGGTTGCATTTCACTTTTCAAAAATTTATACAAATATAAAAGCTTAAGTCTATTTTGTCTGTATCATTGTTTTTCCTTTAGTATTAGGCACTCTTCGTGAACAATAAGTATATTTTTCTATTTAGTTGAATCTTTAAAATATGGTTTTGGTACGTTCTATAATAAAGTTCATATTTGATATTCATTTTAGATACACTATAAATTCAAATGATTGGGTAATTAAAGTAGATCATTCAGTATATGACGCTCGTAGAAAGTTAGCTTAGAAACTCGTAATTGTCAAAGAAGACAATTTATCGTTCGAAATGGAGATAGTAAATTTAATAATTTTAAACTGAGAATTCCATCTTGTTATATTGTCAAATTGAAGCCACTTTCATTTTTCAACAAATATGCACCAATAGCAGACTTCCTAACCGACACAACTAGCTTAGAATAATTTTTCAAAGTTGTTTCAATTAAACCAGTTTATGCCAAACTGTATTTGATAACCAAGAAATCAAGCATGATGGAAAAGTAGGACATCGGTATTGTCAGTTTCCAAATTATTGTCAAATAATAAGTGAATACTTCTCCATAATTATCGACTGATGACAAATCATTGAAAACTAATGGTTGTTGATTATTATTTTTGCTTATCCATGATTCGAAATTAGTTCATAGTTGTATATTAGAGTGTCATACGATAACTAAAATATTTTTATTTTAGAATGTTATTTAAACACAACTCAAAAAAATATTTCTCAAAAACAAGGGTAACAGGACTTGAGCTTAAAGTTTAATTATTATAAAAGTATATAAGGGACTAAGATATTTTACTCTCTAATGAAAATTGCTAAGAAATATTCCCTTTTAATTAATTTGAATTTTAGTAAAAATATGTAATTTTGATAAGTAAGTAAACATTTATTATATGTAATAAAAAGCATCTTCAAGTAATTGAACAAAAGTGAAGTGCTTCATGTTTTGTACTATAATTAATAGACATGATTATTTGTAGTTGTTAAATTTTATTTAAATATGTATTTTCTAATATGCCTAATAGATAATTATTTTCCTTGGAAGTAATAGGCTTTTTTTAATAATAACCAAACTGATTTTTGTTGACTTCAAGTCCAGCCTATTTTTCTGGGTGTAAATATTCGAATATCCAATAAACGACCTTTTTTTCCTCTGTTTTCCTAATTATCAAATTAAAAAATATGGTTTCAAATGTCCCTTTTGTACCAACCCTGAAAAAAGCCCATAATTTTCTAAAGAAGATTATATTTGACGAACCCAAATGATGTGACTTTTAAAAAAAATTACTATTTAAAATCATATAAGTTTGTACAAAATTAAAGAAAACTTGACAATGGTACACACACACACACAAAAAAAAACACTGAAAAAAAGTAGCTTTTTAAAAAATATTTTCCACAGTATCTCATAGAAAAGTTATGAACCTATTTGATATGTCTACACAGCTTTGATGTTAACTCCAAGACACAATAAATATACAATTCAAGAAAAGGGATATGTTTCAACTGTACTTGGTCTACCCTACTCTAAAAGTATTTTACTAAAAAGGAATGCAACTAGAGTCAACTCTCAGTCTTAGTGTGCTGTATAAATCAGAGCAACAAAGGATCCAGAACAAGAAGAATTTCAATAATTACCACTTTTCAATGTAATTTCTTTGTCATTTGATTGATACATTTATTGAGGGGAGGGTTAGAACTGAAAATATGATCACAGGTATGAGGTAATTTCATTATTGCTCTTTTGTTTTTTGTTCACAGTTGTTTTCTTTGTATTTATTATTTAAAAAGATGATGGTAATTTACAATAATAAAAATATCAACTCTTTTCAAGCTAGAGTGCACTTTTCCCTTACACATGTAATAAAAAATAACATAAAATAGAACGATTAAATATACTTACTTGTGTTCAAAAATAGATTATGATACCTGTCAGCGTGTAAGTCAGTGATAATTGGGTCCACTAAACTTCCACAGTACTTCAAAACACTTTTTATTAGTCGATTTTTTTTCCGGTGCAATCCAAGAGATATTTAATGGGTATATTGATTTTAAAAATGTGGTTGTTAAATACATAAAACTAACTTATTTAGAACAAGGAATTGAGGACTTGCTTGGTTAGAATACAAAAACATTTCAAAATATCAGAGGCGTGGACTTGATTCCTTAACTTGATGGCTTGCCAAATAGTTACACGACTTGAGAACAATTCTTTTGACTTTGACATCGATGAATTAAGACTTTACATGAGCTTGAGGTGACTTGTAAGAAATTTACAAAATTCAAGTCACTAAATATCTTTTTTTAATATTGAAGAAAAATAATTATTTTTCCCCTCGGATTTTTTGAAGAAATTACAAGTTCATGAACTACTTCAAACTACTTTTGATCCCATTACTCTGGAATAACGAATTTTCATCAAAGATTTTTTTTTAATATGTTCAAGAAAAAATTTCTTTAAATTTAAAAAAATTTATACGAAGTTTTCTCTATTTACAAAACTATTTAAATATTTTAAAATAAAAATAAAATTTCTTTTTTAATTCTGCACTGTCATTGTTACCTGAAATAATTGATCATTTGAATTGATACCAAACTATATGTATTGACTTGAAACATAACTCGAATTTTTTTTAATAAGTGACTTTGTCACACCTTTGACTTTGATTTGATAAGTTTTTAATAGTTTCTTTTCTAAATTATCTAAATATATTTTACATACCATTCCGTGAGTGTCTTAGTTAAAAGCTTTAAGTTTCTATTGTTCAAATGATTGAACTCGATGATATTTATACTTATTTATAATACTAAATACTTTGAATCTTGTTCAACAGTGTCTTAAGTTAATATAATTATATAAAATATGTACTCTATGTGTATACCCAGATAAAATTTCTTAAGCATATATTTTTGCTATTTTTTACATACAACTGACGATGTTCGCACATCTATACATTACAGCAGATGGCTAAAATGAAGGAAAAAAATACGTAAAAAATAAAAAGTTAAAGAACATGACTCAAAATTTATTTGATACCGTTCTTTCTATATATTGTATGTAATTTAAGTTGAACAGAGGGTTTTAATAGTATATATTTGTATATATCTATATATTGAAGTTAAATGCTGTATAGTTTGTCTCATTGTTGTTTTGTAAGCTATTAATGTGATTTGCCTAGAAAATAGAATCTTCATCTACATAACATTATGTACATATAGAGTCCTCTAGAAAAATTGCTGGTGCCCTTGTTGTTGTTGTTCTTGTGTAAATTATGTTCTAGCCTATTTGTACATACTGGAAAAACCAGACAAAATTAACTTTAACAACGTTCCTTGATGATAGATGTATAGACATGAAAAATAATTAATTATTTAATATCTTACGTCTAAGATAATATCTTAATATCTATTCTTTCTTTCATATTTATATGATTTACATATATTTCTTAGGGTCGGAAAGACTTGGCATTCTTGCCCTTGTAATTTATTTCAAAGTTTTTGTCCTTAATCACAGGCAATACATAGTTGTATTTTAAAATTATCACTTAGTCCATTGGAAGCATTATTAGCATTATACCTAATCCAATCTTTCAAACACAATCGCTTAATTTCAACAAATTTTATCGGTGTACCATGTAGAAGAAAATCAAAGCTTCAACTCTCTTCGATATGTTTCAGGAAATTCAGACCTGGATTCAAAAAAGACTATCAATGAACTTTAATATCATGAAATTTTTCGATCTAAAGCAACATCACTAACTGATTTGCTTAATTTTTCTCTGAGTATACCTAGTATGTATTAGAACAAAAAAAATAGATTAAGCTGAAATATGGAACTGAGGTTTGGCTGATTTTTGTCAAATTTGATCATTACAGTTGAGCAAAAAAGGTGAAATGTCTTATACTAAACAAATACAACCTTAAAAGTATGTTTTTGTTTTGTATATTCAGATATCATCTTTAGTTTTCTCTGTTTGTACATAGCTCTGTGAATCCTTTACTGACTATTTCAACTGATTGATCAATGCTTTTTTTTTTACAGTTTGACAACTAAAATGCAAAAAATGGTATATTTTCTTAAACCATTATTTACCTTATACAAGAAAATATTCAGGTATAAAAATTAACACATTTAGGTCTATCATGAAATTCAAAATTTGAGTAAAAAAGACTAAATACTTGTTGTTGTTATAAATTTAGAGAAATTTTATTCATTGTTTGATTAAGTAAATCCAAAGTTTATCACAAAAAAAAGAAGCACATTTGAAACTTTTTCAAAAATATTTCTCATATAAGAAGAAATCCAAACTTGGTGATAGAAAAAGTTCAAATAATTATAAATGTGTTAAAATAGTAGATAATATACAGAGTTTTTTTGTTTGTTTTTTTACATTGCTAGACAAATAACATTTAAATATATATTTGAATGATTTTTGGACACTAAGAGTTGTCTGTTCTACTTAGTATTATGATATGCTACACGGTGAAGGGGTACCATGTTTTTTGATTAATTTTTTTAGACATTCCTAATGGAATTTGGGGGTTGTATTAAACCAAAATATGGAAACTGACAAGCCCTTTTCCAATTGGAAATATATTGTTTAGGTTCCTCACTGCCCTCACTTGTTATTTTCTTAGTTATATGTTATCTCACTGCATTCTCTTTTTGGAGAATAAATTTGAAACTACTTTAAAAATCTAACTTTCTTTCTCATTCAGAACTAAGTTTTGTATCTTTACTATTGTAAAATGTTAAACCTCAGTGTTTGCTAAGATACTGTATCATCTCTGCACCATCTTGTGGCTATGAATGTTTTGTTAATTTGTTCATTTCCTTCTGCTGTAATTTGTTCTTTTATTGTACATTTTTCTTGGCGCCTCAATACTGTAGTAAACAAAGGAAATGATTGGATTTTTTTACAGGACTACATAATAAAAAGTAATTTTTAGAAAATGCTTCATTGTTCCAAATCTCATCATTTTCTTTGGAGGAAACACAGAATAATTGGTTTATAATCCTTTGTGTTGAGCTTAATAAATGGACAAATATTATAAATAAATACATTGTGTCAAATGTACATATATATATTCGTATAATGTATAATCCACATTTGAAAATGAACTCAGAAATTATTCGCACTAGATTCACAAATGTGCAAATCCTCTCTTTCACTTTGCTCTGTGCATATGCTTCATAAAAAAACAACCATAAATCAAGTCTTCCTTTTCTAATTATATATGTACTATATATAATTTTTGGCTATGGGCAAAGAGTTGAAAATAGTCTTTGTTCAATACTCAGGATTTTTTTTCTTTTTTATGTTGAAAATCCAGGAGTACAACCTACAACAAGACTAACCCCAAGAATTAATTTTCCTCCTAACTCATAAATAAAATTTCCTTTAACCTTGGAGTTATTATTATTGTTGTATCTGTCTACATGGAATTGTGGTTCAAGGTATGTATGTATGTATAATTAGAAACCTATATACATCCATTGAAAATATGTAGAGTGAACGACCTGCATACATACATGTTATTTAAGATTTTTTACATTAAGGTATCATTTTTTCTCTGCACTTCGAATTGCAAACAATGCTCGTAGATCCAATATTTTTTTTTTCATTTATCCAATCTTGCAAAATAATAAAAAAAAAAAATATCTATCAACATTTCATATATGCAGAAGAAATAACAGTGTTTAACTCCATCATGGAAAATAATAATAAAGGAAGTCTAGTTTTTAAGCCGGCCATCAATAGTTTTTTTTTTTTTTTTTTTAAAGCCGCGCATGCATTTTCAAAGATAAAAACTTTTCTAAAAAAGAAAAAAAACCTCTTTTTTTCTAGTACTCAATGAGGTTTCTTCACATTACTACTCTCTCATTTTCTTTATTTTTTTTTTGATTTTCCACAAATGTATGTATTCCAAAGATGGAGTTCCACTTTTAGTTGTGTCTGCTAATGTTTTGAAGATCTCAATAAATAAAGGTAAGATTAATGTTATAGAAAATTCATTTTAGTTATGACTCTATTCTAAATTTATTAACAGATATTAGTATTTTTAAGTTCCTCCTGCTTATTAATGAATCTCCTCATGTTTACCTTTATTTGTTACTCTTCTTTTTGTATAAAAAAAGAAATCTTATAAGGAGAATATAGTATAATTATAGTATGGCGAGATGAAATAATAAATTATATATATCAAGTTATTTCCCTGTGTATTTACCCTGTAAATAGGACTTAAAAATGTAGAATTTATGTACATGGTAGTATATATATAAATAACTTGGATTTCCTGTGAACAAAGATGAAAATTTTCATAGTCATGGGTAATGATTGCCATTTTTTATTCTTCTTTTATTATTACAGTATGTAAGGGACTTGAACGCCCGTATAAAGAAACATCATTTTGTTACTAAGGGAGGAATATCTTAATCCACGGGCAGAGACGCTGTTCTTAGTCAGGCTTTTGTTATAAAAATTATATCTAAAGCAATTTATTGCTCTGACTTTTTCATTGATATATAAATTTACAAAAGGGAGAATTGGAATTTTACTCAGAATGTTACTCACGGAAATTAAGTTTTCTTTCTGCACCTTGTATGTAAATGCACCATTTAAGCAGTTAAATGAGAAAAGTTTCGTTTAATGTGAAATCGATGATAGTAATACAAATGATACATTAAAGCTTGAATACAATATTTTCTTTTCTATCCTATTTTTAATACAATTAGAGAGAGTGAAATTAACTTTCTATGAGTAACAATGATCTCTATGACATACCTTTCATGTTCACTATTTATTAATACACACCCATAATATATATATTCATTATGATGTTGCATACTGATGTAGGTGTTTATATGACAGAGCAGAGTTATGATATATTTTGAAAAACATGATCAATGAATGATCAAAATCAGTTCAAATTTATTTTACTCCATTGAACTGCAAATTAACTTATATACATTTCCAGATAAGGAATGCCATTAAATATATTGCGGTATGTGAACAAAAGACTGAAAATCAAGCGGAACTCACGTTTGATCCCTTCCCTTTTTCTATGTGGAACATGGTTGATATTTCTCTTCTCTAATGTGGAAATAAAGGAAAGTCATTCCACTATTTCTGAAACAGATCTTCTCATTAGAAATTGGCATTTAAAGGATCATCATCACGGAGATGTTCCCTTTTTCAATAAGGGAAAGTGGAGGGATTATTCGGGGATTGAATTAGTTCCTGCAAGGAGTGGAATATATGCAATCGGTGGTTCTCGATCTGGGGATGATGGAAAGCCGGTCTTGATATCAAATCAGGATTTAAAAGAGTTAGCAGCAAGGAAGAAGTCGAAATATCAACTCAATGCCGTAGTGAGTGAATTGATACCCTTGAATAGAACACTACCCGAAGTTAGGAATAAAAGGTAGGTGTAACAAACGAGTAGGCATTTGTATTGACAATAATCTGTAGAAAAAATCTTATTGTACATATATGTCTAGATGAGCCTTAATCTACTCTTTGCAACCCTTGACTCGTTTTCTTTCATTGCTAGATGTCTATCAAAGTCATATCCCTCATTACTTCCGACAATATCAATTATCATTGTCTTTCACAATGAAGCACCCTCAACAATACTTCGAACAGCTGTTTCAGCCATTGATCGCTCCCCTAAAGGAGTAGTAAAGGAAATTATTTTTGTTGATGATGCATCCACGAATGAGGATCTCGGATCTAAATTCCAAGAAAGCACTTCTCACCTGGACATTAAATCCAAAATTATTCGACAAAGAGTCAGGGAAGGGCTGATTACTGCTCGGTTAAGAGGTGCAGAGGCTGCATCAGAATCTGTTTTGTTCTTTATGGATGCACATATGGAGCTTTCACCCGGTTGGTCTGAACCTCTTTTGGCGGAAATACTTAAGGATAGGACCAAAATCGTGGCTCCTGTCATAGATGATATTGATGATGAAGACTTTTCGTATAAGAGAGTGGAGGTGGATCAAATGAGAGGAGGGTTCAATTGGAAACTAAGGCACACATGGGTTGAGCCACTAAAATATGAAAACTTGGATAGTAGCGACCCTTTTCCGACTCCAACTATCATAGGTCACAAATGCATTTATGTTTATATATTTTTTATTGATATTAAAATGTCTTAGGGGAAAAAATGAATCGGGCGTTTAGCATTTGAATTCTAATATTTATTCATATTGACATCATTCACTCAACCCTAAATAAAAACAAATTACTGTTGCAGGTGGCGTTTTTGCCATTGATAAAGAGTTCTTCTTCGCAAGTGGAAGCTTTGACCCTGGAATGAAGATTTGGGGTGGTGAAAATATTGAGATATCCTTACGAATATGGCGATGTGGTGGATCTTTACTGATCGTTCCATGCTCAAGAGTTGGACATGTTTATCGTAAAAGAAGTCCACATTCCATACCCGGAGGATTCCAAGGTCAGCTTGAGACGGAAGGGATTAATATTGGAAGGTGTGCTCATGTTTGGCTGGATGAATACGTAGACTTTTACTCATATATGAATCCAAGGGAATGGGAACTTGGGGATTTAAATACGAGGCTTCAATTGAAGAAAGGATGTCATGATATGAATTGGTACGTCTCACATATTTATCCAGACTCTCCATTACCAACAAAGCATAAATACGTGGGACAAGTATGAATTCTACCCCTGAAAATTCAATTCAGATAATACCATTCATATTTTATTTTTTCAAGATAAAAACAAAAGTTTCTGGACAATGTTTGGACGGGATAGGATTGAATGGGGAAGAAGTAGGTCTCAGATTGTGTCACGGACTTGGAAGTTATCAGGTTAGTAGCCAACTACGTAGATGTCTATATACAATAAAATAATTATTTCATCAACAGACATTTATTTTGAAAGATTCTGGACAAATACAATGTGATGTTCAGTGTCTAATGCCATCTGAAAAAGATGCAAAAAGAGTGATCAAAGGACCCTGCAGTCTCGAGAGCGAAAGTCAAAAATGGAGTGTTCAAAAAAGTGGACAAATATATCATTCCCTTACCGGAAAATGTTTAGCCTTTGAATCAGCATCAAGTGATCCTGTAAAAACGTCACCCAAATCCATATTAAACTATCTCGCAGACTTGACGAAGGAATCTTTTATGGAATCCATTATACCTGGTCCTATACTCAGTGATTGTGATCCGAATATGGAAGGTCAGATATGGAAAATAGACTCCCCTCTCAAATGGAGGAGGAACTGATGGAATGGAACCATCATACTTACTTACATTAATATGCATTCTTATATCCTTCAATCCTTTTAGAATAAACATAATTCATACAGAATTTAAATATAATTCCCTAGATTAGTAAAGATATTTATTTCAAACCAAAGGAAATATCCGTTTTAATAATTTATTGAGAACGTTTGGGGTCTCGTTCAAGTCTTAGTCCCTCAAAGCCTTTGGTTTTGTCTCTTTTAATTCAGAAATACAAGACTACATATATATGTAGCTCCCTCAATCAGAAAAGTTCTAAAATGCTTTGAGGGGTTTACTTTTTTAAAAGAAGACAAAAAAAATAAACACTTATAGCAACGTGGACCCTAAAGCTAATAATATGTATTACAATGAGAGGAAATGAGTCTTTCATGTGAAAAACTTCCATGTAAGTAACTCTTCTATAATATTAACTTATTTTTTTACCTTTTAAGGTAGGATCCCTGATGGGTGTCTGTACTAAGAATACCAAGGGATCATAAACCTATAACCATATTCATTTCCCCCTCATATCTCCTTGCTAGTCTCCTATACATGCTGCTCATTCATGTATATTTTACCTTTATGTAGGTATTTAAAGTACAATAGAATATTCATCAATTCCTTTCTAACTCCTCTCAGTTCAGTGAGTCACATTTTAGCAACTTTTTTATATAATAAGCATGGTTAATTAAGATCAAGAACTTATATGATTTGATGTAACAAAACCTTTCATATATATTGAATGAAAACTTTTGTCCAAAATCGGACTTAGAGCGTGCCTTTATAACGGTGTTTTACAATGGGACAACCTAGATTATTCATCTTTGCACTAACCAGACACACTGAGTAATAGCTATGTGTTCCATGGGGCAGAATCAGTACATATTTTTTTAAGGACAGGGTTGCATTTTTTCTCCTCAAATCCTGCATTGTCAGTATCACGTGAGTCTTTCAAGATCAAAATCTTAAATTTAGAATTGTTTACTCATTTATTTATGAAAGCTCATTCTTTTACCTTCGAGGGAAGCTCTCTTTTATGCAGAACCCATTCCCAATTTATCAATAAAGCATATATTTTGTACTTTGATAATATACAAAGTACATACTTTTGTATGATTCTGAAAGACACTTGTGAACCTGACGACTAGGCTTTCATCAATAAGAACATAATAGTAGTTTGTCTACCCAAAGACAAGAAAAGATTGTTTATAAATTAAGAATACGATTAATCGATTTATTTAGTAATTATTGTTTTTATAGATGTATACAACTATAAAAACTAAGTTCAATAAATAAAAAATCATTCACAAAGATTCCATCATATCTGAGGGAAAACATGAAGAGTTAGAATTCATTAAAATATGAAATTAATCTATTAAAATTTTGCAGGTCTATTTTTTAAAGCATTTACTGATTAAGACTTAAAGAGTGTCAGAACCTGCAAATACCAATTCATTGTCATTTGACTCATAACCAGTGTCCACGGGCACATTAGTGTGCCCCAGAGCTTTTGTTTTTTGAGGTATGCTCGGTAGCAATTAAACACTATACTATTGACGTTTTGAATACATGTATATAAAAGCGAGGCAATTTTCAAATGAGAATATCAACACTTGAAAATTGTATATGTGAAATTTAAACTTCAGAAATTAATAGCAATTGCGAATGTGAGTACATATTGATTTTAGTATCCGTACATAATGGAAGATTTCATGTATTGCCCATGTAAAATTCAAATAATGTGCATATATGAATGATAATCATTTTGATATTCATATTAATGAGGAAATTTATGTATAAGTATTCACACCTTAAAATGACTTGATATTTTTTTATTCATCTTGTACATGTCTACATATGTAAGAAGGTAAGAATATTCAATTAATTATATACATGGTATGATATACAAATCTCACAAGGTTGGAGTAAATTGTTTTTTTTTAATCGTAAAAACTTTCCCAAAATATTTTAAAACTTTTATTTAAAAAAAAAAATGTTAATTTGAGGAATATTCAAGGAAGCTCTATAATCAATCTAAAAGGCTTATATCTATACATAAATAAATTATATGGCGCGAATTCCTTTCCTCGTTCATTTGTTTGACAGTGCATCAAAGTTTATGTTTATGTTTATCGGCCTTTAAGGTTTTTCGAGGTTGCAGGAGACTGATTTTAAAGCCAAAGTGCGATTTGAGTTCTTAAAAGGCCGAATTTGAGGTTGCCTATTAAGTCAAAAGTTTCAGTAAATGGTCAATTTATGGGGTTCAAGTGAGGTCAAATGACCCTCATAAAGTCATCCGTGGTGCCTGGATGCTCTTTTGATGTTTATTTCTTCAATTATTGCACAATGATCTATGATTGTGTAGATATGTACGTATTAATCCAAATTAAAATGTGCTGCAGGGCGCTGTTTTAAGGCTAGTAATCTATATATGGTATTTATAAGAAATAAGGGCAATCATAATAAAAATATATGTGTTTCTTGTAAACCCTTATTATGTAGGTATGAGGATTATACAAAATCATAAAGAATCATTTTGTGATTAAAACTGTTTGATAGTTAGAAGCAATGATGCCATATCAGACAATGTCTGGCTAGATTTAGCCAAATAAGTTGATAGTAGAGAAAATTATCTTGAAGATTTTCATGAATTAACTATATTTAGTAATCCAATGATGGATTAATGATCCCTATAAATCATAATATAGTTATTAGAAGTCACTTACCTAGTACCACCGCTTTTGTAGGCTGGACTTTGATATTTAATTCAGTTAAAAAATTGCTTGAAATAACTGATTGCAAATTCATAAATGAGTTAGAACATACTTAAAGCATTGTGAGAAGAAATCTTCTTTGTGATAAATATGAGTTTAATTTCAGTGAGTAATTATTTGGACAAGCTTTTTTCGGCGAGGTTAATTTCAGCAACACTTTTATATACAATAAACATTACATTAATGATGTCATTATAAGCCGTCACTGCTCATTCCACTACTACTTGCAGGAACAACTGAGGCTCTTATCGGATTTCGTTCCAACTCTGTAAGCTTTTGTGACGTGTAAAATTTACATAACGCATAAAGTGTGATGGTATTCAAAGACTTTGACCAATTTCCCAGTGGAGTAGAATATATCCCTGCTATAGACCTTTAACCTGTACAAATGGTTTAAAAAAGATTGCACCATTACATATACTCCTTGTTAATGTTTATGTTATGGACAGTAAACCTTAGATTCATGAACCATTTTTGACTTTGATAATAACTAAATGTATTTCGTTCTTTTTTGGAGGTCACTTCTCGGAACAGGTCTTTTTGGGAGCTTCCTTATAACTGCAAGAAAGTTTCATCCTTCGTTGAGGACGAAATTAAATATGTCTCTTTAATAGATTGAAGAACCTATTTATATTCTATTTGAACATTATTATTCTGTGTTTTGAATGTATTTAAAAATGTGTCACATAAATAAAGCATTTATAATTTGTATTAGTCCCATCGGTATACAAATGCCTGTTAATTTATTCTATTTGTATTTAGATAAAGAATAATTCCCGATTATTACTCTAATTATTGTAATTATTTCTTATTTGATTTTTTCTCAAGAATATAATTCGAGATATTATATGTTTTTATCTATAAAAAAGCTCACCCAAAAATATAATCGCTCAAATACATGATACTAAGATAACACTCGCTGAAAATAAACTCGCTCAATTGTATGCTCCCCAAAAATTTCATGTGATATTGCAAAAATATGATAACAGCGACGAAATATAGTAATTGTGAATATAGGTAATTGAAAAAAAATCATATTAGCTTACGAACGAGAATTTATCTTTAAAAGTGATGTTTTCACCACAATAGGTTACGTGATCTAACTAGTACTCCAGATTCCCTAATACTATTAACATGATATTTATTTATAATGCAAAGGTTTTTATGAATAATGTTTACCCTTATTTGAGAATTCTTGTCTTGAAAGTAAATAGTTGAAATATGTGCATCAACATCATAAGGGCATCATATTTGGAAGTAGTTACCGTCTATTTTCTAAACATCAATTGTTACATCAAAAAGTTCATTCACTCTTTGAAAATGATGAAATTTAATACTTTTTTTCTTGTAGATATTACTTCGGATATGAAGAATGCACATCAATTTTGAGAATGTTTGACAATCTACATATATTTTTAGGTATGGAGGAAATGCTGGTAGTTAGTACCACTAACCACACTCCTACATTCTTTATAGTATCAAAATAACAAACATTACATTGGGCTTTTAATAAATTATCCATACAAAAACTTTCATAGTTTAATACTACAATATACACCACTTAAAATGGTTTTTTTTTTCAACACTCATTTTTGCTGTTACAATGTGGAACTTGGTATACAGTACACTGCCGCTTTGTGCAATTATTTTTTTTTCTTTATACTACAGAAGTAGCACTTCCTCTAGGTCTCAATCTAATTGAGTAAGTATGTAGTAACTGCTTTTGGTCGATCTAAATGCACCCATTTATAAAATGAAGAATGTTTATTTTGAATAGTTTTTGTGACATTTTTAGTTCCTATTTCAATTTGAACAAAATAAAGGCCTTCATCAGAATGCCATCGAGAAAATTGAAAAAATATTCCTACGGTTGGTAGATTTTGTTGTTGTTTTCAACTTTTTATGTCTAATAGTACAGAGACTTGATCATGTTTGCTTTACATATATTTTTATTGCCTCTTATATGTTGACTACACTCCTACCAATTTTTAGCCAGATCCAACTTCTTATTTTCTTGACGCACAGTCTTGTACAGATGGATCGTGCATATTCAAAATAAAATAGACTAGCTTGTTGCCCATACATTTGGTGATAGACAAACCGTTTTTATCTATTCGTCAATAAATATAACCTCTTATCATTAATTTCATTAACATCAATTTCTTAATGCAGTTGTTAACTATTATAATGTTACGAAACCGAATAAGGAATAGCGTCTTTGGAAGCAAAATATGACTTGAAATCTACTATAAGTAACTATTAGTCTCAAAAACTAATTTTAAATATCCTGTGACAATTTTGACAGCAAATAGTAAATTCTTATTGGTCAAAAATTAGATGATAACTCTGTTTTTTATATAATACATAACACATAAAAAATGTCAGATAAATTCAATGATCTATGTATTGCTCTACAAACTTTGTCATGTCAATAATTATTTTGACCAGCACAAAGAATCATTAGTTCTCCATTACTTAATGTAACAACTCTTGCTGTAAATAAGGAGCAAAAATGCAAGACAACAAATTTAATTTTGATTTTCTTTTCTTCGAATAGAAGGAAAGAGTAAAAAGATTAAGTGCTTAAAAAAATATAATGTGAATTTTCTTGCTTTCAATTCCTCATTTAAAAAAACACATAATATCTTTATTTAGCTTCAATAACACGGTCAATTTTTTTAATGAATGACGCAATTTAAGAAATAAAATTTGAATCTATCAAGAAGTTAAATTTATTTTACTTTTTTGCCAAGCAATTTCGGAAGAAATTATTTGAAATACCTTAAAGAAAAGTCGACAGCATATAAAAACATGCTTTATCATTGATATAATCATATGTAAAAAATAATATGGATAAACTTATAGTAAATTAGAGTGAAGCTTCTTTTTAAAAATACTAAAGTTTCAGTATTTGATTGTAGTAACAATTTGAATGTATTTCTATTTTTAAATTAATTTGAAGGTTACACAAAAAATAATTAACCGAAGAATTTTTGTAGGCTGTACGATTTAACGAACGAACTAGCCACAAATTTCATTTTCATCTTTTCAGATGAAAGAAAATGTTTTTGTCAATAAAAAAAAAGATAGGAATATACGTATATCACAATAATTAGTTTAGTGTTTGAGAGAGAATGAACTAAATGGATGATGTAAAAACTCACTCTACTTTATCTTTGTGAAAATAAATTTAAATGAAGGATAAAATTCCGAGAATCTGTAAAACAATTAATTATAATCGTATAAATTTTATGGGTATTTATAAGTAATTATATATTTAGTGTCATTAAATCAACTCATGTTATTTTTCATAATATAAATAAATAAAAAGAAGAGATGTTATTATTTGGCTCAATATTTTCTTAGAGATATAGGAATTTTATAATATATTTCCAGAAAAAAAGACATTGAATGAAGTTCATTAACAATATAACTATTAGGTTTATTTAAGGTCAGTTGAGTTATAAGATGATAGTGATAGAAAATTTACATTTTGATCAAACAAACTTGGATTTTTTTGAGGTTTCTAAATCGAAGTTGATCCATGGTAATTTCTTGTCAAAGCAATAGAGATGAAACAATGTCTATTCACATATTACTGAATGATTTTAAACTGTTACAGAATTAAATCATCTTATTAAATGTAAAACATGAAAGTTTGAGTTCATTGAGGTTCATAAGTTATAGAATTTTAAAGGCTTAAAATTGAGAACTAATGGATTCTGACTTCTTTTTGATAGAAAAAAAAATATGTAGGTGAACAAAACTTTTGATTATATTTAAAAATATGTTCTGTTTCGTAAAGTCTTATATATAGTCCTGACTCCCTTGGATTTCTTGGAATGAGTGAGTAACTACTAGCTAGTAGTCTGACTATAGACTATGTAACTACCTTAAAAGAAAGAAATAATAAAATAAAATCCACGCAACTTATTAATAATGTAAAATCACGTAAAATCGTAAAAATAAAATAATTATTCTTCGGAGCAGAAATTAAAATAATATTTATAACAACTTCATGCAAAAATATGGTTTTTTAAGGTTAGGCAACCTATTTACTGCAATTATTCTATTTCATATTTATATGTATATATATATTTATAAATAAATAAATTTACTATGTATATATATTTCAAGAATTAACAGTACCCAACCTTGATTCTACAATTGCAAATGTAACATATATTTTTGCAAAACTTGGTCACTATTAAATTAATATTAAAAGTATGAAATGGTCATTTATAGGTTTAATTCTTCGACAACTCATTTTGGATTGGAGATGTTTTATATATGGATCAAATTAAAAAGTTGAGGACAAGGTCAGATTGGCAAATAGAAAATAATGCTACTTAATTATTCATTGTGCAAATAATGACGGGAAATACCATTCAATTCCTTTGCAGAGTCACATACAAATAGAATGTGAATTTTAAAAAAGTTCAAAAAATAAAAATTGGGAGTGATCTATTTTTTGTGATACAGAAAACAATGAGCTTTTTTCCATCTATAGAACCATTAAAGAACCTCATTAAACTCTAATTTCGAATCTAAATTTAAAATAGTCGTACATAAATAAAACACACTGAAAAGACAAAACAAACTGAGTATCTTTTCTGTAACATTGTACAGTTGTTTTTATTTAATTCTTCTACCTCCTTCTTTTATGACTTTAGAACATGATTTTTATTGTGTATAAATCGTAATTCATGAATATAAAGATTCATATCACAACATAATCCCATTGACAAAAAAAATTTTTATTTATTCTTTGTCAACTATTGTGCTACCTCTTAGTAGTGTATTGAACGTTAATTCACTGAACTAGAATGATATGTATTGGAAATATGTATATGAATTTTGCTTTAAAATAAATAAATAAAATTTACCTGATCAGAGTCGGTGTTACTTTAAATAATATTGATAAATTTTGAGTCTTTTTTTATTATTATGATTTTATTTATTTTTAGTGAAGATATTTTGGATGTTGGGTTTGTTCATGAACCAATAGCACCTGGTATCAAGTTTATTTTCAATAAAAATTATTAACTGAGATGATGTTGGAGTGGTTGATCCTCGCCAAAAAGATCACTTTTTCGACAATTCTGATTAATGATTATATTAGTCAAATAAAGTTGGTTCAATTTTATAAAAATAAAATGAATACAAAAAGTTCCTACGCATATAAATGGGATATAACCAGATAAATTGTGATATGAGTCAAGTCAACAAGAAAGCAAGTTTGTTTTCAAATATTGAAAAGAAGAAAATTCACTTTTAAGTTTTTTAACTTCATAAATATAAGGGCCAAATATTTCGGAGTCATTTTAAAACCTATTGCACATGGTTTTTGCTAAAATGTTTCTTTGAATCAAGAAACCAAGGGTTGTTGTCTATCCAATAGAGCAATCGAATAAATAGAGCCGATATGGTCCCTGACAGAAAGTCCATCTTTTTCATAGCCCAAGAGATTTATTAAGTTTCAATTGGCTAAAACCAGTCTATCTGCTTAAGAATTATTTAGAATCAACTTAATCCGCAATTATGCTCACCATGAATCATAGTAATAGTAAATACATAGTCAGAAACACCAGATGTTTTTTATCCTTGCTTGTGTTTGGTATTTTTTTTCCTATAATTAAGTTGTAATTATTGGAGACATTATTTAATTAATCGAAATATACTATTAATACAAACGAAAACGAATATATTTATGTAAATAAAGAAACAACATTTTTATAATAAATTAATTTCCATTAACACATAATTCTGTCTAATAATATCATTAAAAACTAAACATTTTAAATAAATTAAATAATATATATGCATAGAAATCAGTCAAACTTTATTAAACTAAGGAATTTAAATCTTATTAGTCTATTTTTGTTGTCCCTTAAAACAAAATAAACAATGATATCCAGAATATTCAAATATATCAAAACAGGTTTGAAGGTGTAGTTTTTCATATAAAGGTAATTAGTAATTAATTATTATGTACAATGAAAACAAGGGCCCAGAGTCATTTTGTCTCCTGCATTTTTAAAAATCTCATTACAACGGGCTGATATTTTAATTTAAAATTGATGAACATCATGTCTTTGTTTGGTTGATAGTTGGTTTTAAACATATATAAAACCATTTTCTCTTTCAATCATGTGTTACAGATTGCTAAAATATTTTATTTATTTCAGTGACTGAGTTTGCTATTATAGATATCGATGTTATTGTCAAAATCACCTCACCTAAGATCAAGACGATGCCAAGACTTTGAGGGGTCGAGATCAAGAGAAAATAAAATAGTGTTTATTTACTTTCAATGGTCTTGGACCAAAACCGGTTTAAAAAACTATTTCAACGCTCTTTGTTTTTGTTTTTTTGTTTTTTGTTTAAAATTGTTTGATCTAAATAGTTTGTACAGGGATTGAGGCCCCATTAATGGTATATCTACAGTTTGTTATTTCTTTTTATGGCACATGTATAACTATATGTTATTGAAACAAAGTTCTTGATCACTGATCTGAATTTAATGTTGACGTTTGAAAACAAAAATCTACCTTACGTAATATTAAATAATTTTACATAATTCGTCAATTTCTCCTGATGGTATTGACGAATTTTCTGATACAAATTTCTAGGATTATAAGTGCGTTTTGGACAAGGTGTGTAAAGTTTCACCATGAAAAATTCTTAAGTACATACTTATCCAAGATGCCACTTTTTATTCAAAATGTCCATACTCTTCCAAAATAAAAACCCCGTTTCATCTAAGAGGATGATAATGTAATAACAATTTAGCTTCTTGTGACTTGACACGCTTGCCACCACATTGTAGTAAATTTAATTTTAAGAATAAAGTTGTTTTTTATTTATAGGTATTTAGAAGTACAATCCCTTCCTTGACACGAAAGCTGCTCGTTTTCTAGGGTATACATTTAAATTATGAATACTTTTGAGGATCAGGATTTAAAAAAAATCAAAAAATCGGTTTTTTTTTTATTTATTTCATTTTTTGTTTTTATCTGGTACAAAATAGGGTAAAGAGGTTATTTTCACATTAACCACTGGATTCATGAATACATATTAAAAGTATTTATATAAAAAACTATATATTGTAACTGAGACATGTTACATTATTTCACGTTTAGGAAAATACTCAAACTTAATTCTATGAAACTAAGTTTAACTTTTGTAATTGTCTTAAATTTAGGAGAAAAATGAGAGAGAGAGGGAGATGAATGTCAAAATGCATTAAAACACTTCTTTTCTAAAATTGAAGCCAAATTCCTCACATTTTTCCCTTAAAATTTTAGCAAGAGTAGGATTTCCGCAATAGAACACAGTGATTTTCCCCTTCTTTTGGTCCCTCAATTGAGAAAATACACGATTCCAGTAAGGACGACCTGCATTTGTTTTGGCTTTCAGACCTGTCACTAAATCTCGATTTTCCTACACAAATTATAGATATTAAAAAGTTTTAGAAATGTTCGATAATGTTCATTATTAGAGTAAACCTTTTTATGAAGAATGTCCAGGGCAACTTGTAGGCCTACGGCTCTCATATCAGTCTTTTGTAATGCAGCAGTAAAGTACATATGTATATCCATAAATTTGTTCATCACTGTTTCGGGTTGTTGCTCCTCTTGAGCCTGTTCAAGTTCAATTTCGTGTAAAAGTTTTGTGAACCACTCAAAAGACTTTTGATCCCTATTAATCCAAATAAAGTCAACCTATTTTTTAAGGGGCAAAAAAGATGTGTGAGTGTGTGTGGTTAATATAACATATTTGTACCTTTCTTAATTTCATCATGGATCGACCCAAATTATCTGACCATTTGTAGGTACACCTTGGACATTCCCTCTTGGAATCAAAGTAGCGTGACATAATGGATTGAAGAATAGATGAAAAAGGGGTTACACCAATGCCGGTAGCGATGAGCACAGCATGCTCTGCCCGGAAAATACTGCTAGCTGGAGCTCCAAATGGGCCATCAATGTGAATTTCCAATTTTTCTTTCTTTCTAGGTGGATTTACGATTCCATCATCATTGACCATATTGATAAAGAGAGAGTTCTTTTTCTTTAATGAGTCTCCATGACGACTAAAGTAAGAAATATATTGAAGTTAAGGGAATACATGTGAATTTAGATCAAGTGAGAATTACTTACTGCTTCATGGATTGCCGTCTACTTTCTGCATTGATCTCTTGCTTCCTTTCCTCAAAAAAGTTATACAATCTATTTGTCCACTGGCCAATACCTCGAATGTGCAAAGTGAATATATCGGATCTCTCTGGAGCAGAGCTAATAGTAAAGGGATGCCATTCATATGTTGCAATTTTGGGAATTCGTATAAAGACCCAATCTCCAGGACTGAATCTAAAGTTATGGGGTCGATTAATGTCCAGCCGTGTTACTCTCGAAGGCAAAACAACTCCATCAACTATAGTACTCTTTCCCTGACCTATCATTGTTGAGAGACCACGGTAGAGACGCTCAATCACGTAAATACTCAGGGGTACAATGACCCATTTCCAAAATTCTGGGGCATGAAGTATGAGCAAGAAAAAGTAAGCCCAGTACATCAAATGGGTAAAATAAAAAACTTGGAAATGTCCACTTTTACGTACAAAGGGCAGAGAACAAATAAACATGATGGTAAATATGATGATGAGAGCGATTCCCGTTGGATTTGCTATACCACCAATAATACCGAAAACACCAGGCTTCATCGTGAATAGCCAATCTCCTACATTCCACGCAGTACCATTTTCATTACACACTTGGCAAAAGGTCACATTCTTGTCCGGTATTAAAGAATCTTTTGGACAAATATCAAGATCTGTTGATAATCGACATCCTTCTGGAATCTACAAAAAAGTAAAAAAAAAAAAAAAAAGATATTCTCACTATATTCCTTAATCTCTTTCCACTATTTCAACATACTTGATATCCCAAAAATTGCCAATTATGTGTGTTGTTTGGCGTGGGATTGTATGCCTTCCAGTAATTATTTGTTAACTGTACAAATTTAACAGGATCCGGAGAAACATTAATGGCTATGAATACAAAAAAAAAGAAAAAAAAGTCCTATACTTGCTAAAAAGTAAATGATTGAAAAAACTTACAAAAATTGCAAATATGCATAATGGTATGGAACCAGGCTTGAATGAATGAGACAATTCCTAAAACCTTATGAAAGTAAATGTTATTATCGATGGGCAGGAATTGATTTAACCCAAGATCTCTCATCTTTGTGATGGTATATCGAAGGACGAGGACTAATATCATCATAGAATTGAATAAAAGTGTTCTTCCTATGGGAATTACATATTGGCATCATAATACAAAGGAAATTAAATTGAATTAAGTGTTGATTATTACCATTTGCTCTGCTCATCATGTAAAAACCATTAGGTGTCGCACCCGTAATTGTTGCAAAATCCTTAAAATAAACTGCCCTTGTAACGAAAAGTATAACATTGATGGAGAAAAGGAAAAATAAGAATGTAAAAAACTGCCAGTTTTGACTAATATGCCGTAAGGATAACTTTTCCTGTATATAAGCAACGAAGGGCAAAGACTTTTTGTTTTTGTTGTTTTTGATTTGAGGAGTCAACCATTTTGCTAAGCTAAATAAAATGATGAATATATATTTATTTTAGTTGGAAGGTCCTTTCATTATATAAAGGATGACTTTACCTAAGGTTGAGACCCTCTATAAGCCCTTCATGTTTTTTAAACACAGCTGAAAGCTGATCAATTGTGATTTCGCCTGTATCTTCTCCTTCCTCTCCCAGAGCTTCATCATAGAGTGCGAAGGCTAATGCTTGAATATCACTCTCAGGAAGTTTCATTCCAGACTCTGTGAGTGATGCTCGAATAATGCTCTCAATCTCCTCAAGTTGAAGTGCACCATCTCCATCTATGTCATAGATTTTAAACAAGAAAATGATTTTCTCACTGGGTCCTTGAGCTGCAAATGTATTAATGGACTCAAAAAATTCTGACATGGATATTGTTCCACTTCCATCCTGATCAAAGATCTTAAATGCTCGCTCTAAAAAGAACTCCTGGAAGATATAGATATATGTATATGGATTTATTGATTAATTACATAGGTCAACAAATTTGAAATGTCAAAAATCCTAAGGGGTATAAGTATAATTAACGATATTCAGTTTTGCAAACTGATTTCAAATCTGTATTTCTTTTTATTTTCTTTTTTGAGAGTTCGACAGTTTTTAAGAAATCGAACCTTACTTTTTAAGCTAATTTGGCTCATTTTCCAACTTGAAGTTCAATTTAAGCCTAGAAGGATACTCTTTTTGTACATTAAAAAGTGATTATTCGCTAGTGTATTTAAAGCAAATTCCATTTCCAGTCTTTGTTTTTTTCAAAGACTCACGGTAGGGTTACTAAAGTAGTAACACACAGAATAACTGCAAAATCAGCTGAAATCTTTTTGCGCGCTACTACTTTAAATACATTAGCGGATATCATTCTAGGCTTAAATTGAAGTTGAAGTTGGAAAAGGGGGTAAAAAAGCTAATATAGTAGGGTTCGATTTCTCAAAAACCGTCAGACTCTCGAAAAAAGAAATACAGATTTGAAATTAGTGTACAAAACTGAATAATGTTTATTACACTTATACTCATTAGGATTTTTGACTGTTGACCAGTGTTCTTGTCCAGTGAGATCTTGTACAAAATGAAAAAATTCTTACATTTTTTGACGGCATGATCTTTTTAAATTCCTTCATCGTCAATTGATCTTGGCCCTCTGTAAGATTTCGTCGGAAAACTTCTTTCAAAATCCGTACTTGATCCGTGTTGAAATCTTCGACGTGAATGGGCTTGCTAATGTTAAGCAAGAATTTCATCATCTCTTCAACATCCATGTCCCCAGATTTATCATAGTCCGCGAGGACATAAAGTTTATTGGCAATACCCTTGGAGTTCACAACCTTATGAAAGGTATCTGCAGTGAGGTCAGCCTCTTTGCTTATGAGATATGTAACTGTTTCAAATAATTCAATGATATCTGTGCGATAGTCAGAGGGTTTATGCGAAAAGCGATCACTTCTACAAGTAAAGTGAAAAGGATGATGGAAACGCTGCATTTTTACTATTTAGCTATCATAAAAAGAGTTTACTTACTGAAGATTGACTCGAATTGTTTCAAAAAAGTCTTGTTGTGGAACAGTCGTTGAGCTATCTCTGTCAAATAATTCGAAAAATGTCTCCGTAAAGTCCTATCAAGGTCAAAAAAATACATGATTCATAAAAATAAAAAGCTACAATTAAAAAGAATTCAATAAAACATCATCAAGGATCCGATTTCTTAATTCAAATCCTTGCATCTAAGCATATAATAACAACTATATACGTATAAAGTACATACTCTATTTTGAAGCAGTGAATCCATATGATTAAACTTCCCATCCTCATTTTGCACTTGAGTCAGAATCTCCCTACATTTCTTGATTAGAAAGGATCGCCTCTGGTCTCGAGAATTGTATAGGGCCTCCTTTGTTTGTTTTCGCTCCCGGAGCTTCTTTTCAACCAAGTTAGGACTACTTAGGAGAGTGGCATCCCCGTTCGGTGGGGTGGATAACGCCCCTCCACCACCTTCATCAGCAAAAGCTAAAAGATGAAAAGGAAGAGATCGTATTATGTTCATTGCCCCAAGTTATGTAAGCAGTTTCCATTTTCCTCATTTTTTTAAGATCATAATTTGACCATACATACAATTAATTCAATATGACAACCTATTTCTTTTTATAGGTAAGGATGGCTCATTCGTGGGTTGAGAGATCAAAAAATCCCTTTGGCCACTACCCCTTCATCTTGTTGCTTACGTAACAAGTTGGTAGTTGGGAAGATTATGTAACTTGAGTATGATTCTTTCATCATTTGTAGTAGAAATATTTTCCCCTCAGGAACTCTGAGATGTTGTTTTGCTGGGATTTGTATTTTTGTTGTTGTTCCTTTTATTATTTTGAATATACGTAGATACGTAGATATATCGTAATAGTAGCATGCTATGTAGGTATTTAAATTTGACAGTATTTTAAAACCATTAGAGTTAATATAGCTGCATAATTTGAAGGTGTTAGATGCAAGGGAAAATATGTACGTAGTTGCATATAAATAAGGGGAATCCCAGGGTTTTTACCAACTATTTACCAAAAATATGGATATATTTAAACGTCATAGGTAAAAGCGCACGCAATGGAAATTACTCACTTATTGTGCAAAACCCAAGAACAAGTATGGGTATACATATATATCTATATATGTATATATTTACAATGATACATAATAAGACATTTTGGGAAAATACATTCTAGCTATGTAAATACAATAGTGTAAATATTGTAAATCTAGGCACTTCACTTTACATACCTAGGTATACATATATTATGCCGCATAATGATATGTCAAAGACAATGGAATTTCATAGCATTTTTTTAGTTTTTATTTAGAGGAACAATACATACATATATGTACATATGTAGGGAAATGTTTTCATTCACCCCCTTCTCTTCATATGTCTAGAAAAGTTGGTTTTTTTTTTGTTTTTTATTTCTCTCCAATACAAACGATACATCATCATAAAATCAAAAAGAAAGTTGACTTCATGAGGTCAAAAAGTACGGCAGACATCCTGTTACAGCTTTTATAATCAACTTAAAACATAGACATACATATAATTTACTCAATCGAACAAAGTGTACAATAAACAATTCATATAACTTGTAAATATAAGGAATTTCTGTTGAGGAATGTGTGGCTACAAGTGTAGAAATGGGTTAGGCAATATTTGAGCATGCAATTGCAATAAAAACTGCATTAATTAAAATCTAGGCTTATATTATAATATAATCATAATATTTTATTTCAAAATAAATGAATTAAAATATTTTTTTTTCTATGTGGAAAAAAAGATTTCTATTTAATTGAGTAGGGTCAGTGCCCACTTCCACTCTTCTTTGTATTTATTTAAAAATCAATAAATGTCATTCTCAGGTCATACTCATTTCTTTACTTTCACCTGAATGCTCATTATAGTATAAATACACTCATCTTCTTTTTAAATAATGCCGAACTCCAAAAGGTTTAGTCATTCGGAACACGATTATTGATTTATATGTATTTATTTTTGTACTTGAAAAAGACCATTTTTGACTTACCTGGATTTTCGATCCCTCCTTCATTTGTGTCCATAATGTGGCTAAGAGTAATTGAGGGTGGGGGTTGATGCCTTCGTTCGTAGTTGTTGTTGTGACTGAAAATCAAATAAATAAATAAATGAAGATCTCATTTTTAGTATAACTTAACATACATATATATATTTCAAACTCAATACGAAAAAGACTTTCAGTCATTATTTAAAGAATGTCAAATCTAATTCACAGTCGTTAATACCCTTACCTAGTAACTGAAGTATTAAAGAATCACTCCCTTTGACAGTATGTTCATTACCCCTCGGACAAATAACTAAAAATGTACTCTGATTGATTCAACTGATTTTTTAAAACTATTCCACTTGAAAATGTTTTTTAAAAACTATGAGGGTTTTTTTTTCTTCAAATGCTTCTCTAAGAGAGTATTTCTAAGATATGTTAGATGTATGTACAATGTAATTGTGTTCTATTCCACAGGAGACGCTTTGTAATAAAAATAAAGAAAAAAAACGAAGGAGCGAATCATCTCAAAGAGTCTCATCATTTTTTTGTCTTGAGGTAAAAATATATACACAGGTCTTAATTTTTTTTGTTACGGGTAACCCCCCCCCTCTTGGCCTAACGAGTGTATTTCTTAAGATCGGGGAAAATAATAATAACAACAGTAGAAAAGGAAAATCCAGGAGTGGTGATAAGTGGTGATGCAATCAGAAGCTTTGCTAATTACAACAGGGAATTCGTGTGGATATTATTATAGTAGGGTCAAAGAGGAGTCTTATTTTAGGATCTATTGTCTTTTTTTTGTAGCCTTGAATGAGGATTTATGTGATTCTAATTTTTAATGCCGGAGGATAAGGTGTTTCTTTTCTTCTTTTTTGCACCTAGATTGACATAATTGACTCATTAAATGAATGTATTGGAGTGTTTTGAAAGGGTTTTCCCCTTTATAGGTATATATTTAGATATATATATAGATTTGATCTTCCTGTCTTGTGTGAATTATATCACATACAATGAACTGGAAAAAATATTATTACTATCATTATTGGTATTTCATACTGTGTATGCAATTTTATTTAGCCTGCCATGTTTTTTGTTTTTTTTTAACTGTAACATTTGTTTTTCCCACAAGTATATCCGTCCATGGACAATAACAGACTCATAGGTAAAAATTCAACTTCTAAAAAACCTTCTTTTTTTTGTTTCTTGAGTGTGTGGATAAAAAAATGTCCTTGATCAAAGAATAATTCCCTACAATTACTCAAATGTCTTTGACTGATTTCCAAAAGACATTTCAAGAGAAAAAACCACACCACAAAGACCTCAATAAATAGAGAATAATAAGTCATGCATTAAAACTATTTTAAAAGTTTTTTTTTTAATAAATAAGGCGTTGTCTGGGAGAAAACACTTGTATTATTTTGGGTCTTTTTTTTTCTTTCGGGGGGGGGGGGGGTAGAGTCTAAGTAAAAACCAATGTATCTTTGATTTAAACCCTCCACATTTTTATATTGCCTTTCATTTTTCAAAGTAGACATTTAAAAAAAATGTAGATACTACTTTCACTTGATGATATCAAGCATGTTGTATCATTTCTCTGTCCAATTAAGTTATACCCCTTCCGTTTGAAATAATACTTATAAAGTAAGTCCTTCTTCTCTTTAATCAAACTTTCTGGTTTTATTATCCAATTTTACCTTGATAAGAGAAGCATTCAAAAAATAGGAATTCCTATTCATCTTAAGGGGATTTTATTATTATTATTTTTTTTTGTTAAAGGGGTAAAAAAAAAAAGATTTTTCCTTTTTAAATAAATTTGATATATTTTCTTTTTCAAGTATTTTTTCAAAAAAGAGAAGTAAATATGTTTACTCCAATTATATAAAGAGTAAAAAATCCTCATGTAAAATAGCCCTCATTCTTGTAGCATAGACATGTATTTTCAAAACCATGGTCATCTGATGAAAAAAAAGAATGTATACATATACAAACCATGGCATGGTCACATCCCTCAAAATTTTATATCACCCCTTTCTCATAATGCTATTGTTTATTACAACTATATATATATATATATATATATGTATATACGTATTGGGTTTTTGAACCACCAGTGGAACTTGAACAAACACGTAAGTTAATTATTTATTGAAATTGATTGCTAAATATTAATGTACACATCACGTAACGGCGTTGCTTAATCAAATTAACAAATGGAAGTTAAGGATTAACACATCAATTTCATCGACTGATAAAGCAAACTCATTTTATAATTTACATCATAAAAAGTAAGAACTCAAGTTTTGATCCATCAATAATTATGTTTTACCTATGTCGGTTATTATAGTATGAGGTTATATGTAATGTTAATTAAATGAATTATAATCAAAGTTCATTTTGAGTCTCATTTGGCGGATTCACTGGTAAAATAACTAATCCTGGGATATTTATTACTATGTAGGTTCCAAAGAGTCTCTACTTGACAAATAAGCAATAACATATTTGAAAGGGAAAGGAAAGCTTAATGAACAAACGTAATAGATCGAAAATATTTTCATTTCTATTTTGCTACTTAATTTAAAATAGATTTGTTAAGAAAATAAATAGTATTAGCAATCAGTAGACCATACATATCTTTGATATTCATCACCAGCTCAAAAAAAAAAAAAACGCGTTCAGGGATCCACACCTCTGTAACAATTATTTTTTACTTGTTATAAGTTCTTTAGAGGTTTTTTTCGTCATCCCGTTGAATGTGGGTTAATAAATGTTTTGTTCTGTTTCTTTCGTTGTTGTTTTTTTTATTTCTCATTACGGCATTTTTTTAAAAGTGCGTGTGCTTTAAGACCCTGGTCAATCCAACACTGGTATAATCAATCCAACATATGTACCTATATATGGACTAGACTTGGATATTTTCTTGGTTCTGTTGTAAGAACATTAATAGAGTGAGAGAGGGAGAGGAAGAATACATAACTTGTTTTCTTTATACTTAACGGGTAATAAGCCCTAAGGGTAAGACATACGGGGGTTGAAAATTATGTACATACATACATATTTAAACTTCTACCTGGGTCACCATCATCACATAATAGAGCAATCGTTATGATGATTAAACTCAAGTATTTAATTAGGTATGAGGTTTCCAAAAAGATTCCTCTACAGATAGACGTGAAAGAAACTTTTACTCTTGAGGCTGACCCCTGACTATTATCATTGTCATCAGAAAATGATGAATTCAGTCAGACGTGACGTAGGTAGGTACGCGGGTTTTTTGTTTGTTTCTTTCTTTTATAAATTTTATAAAATCATTGTCATTACTTAACAATACAAAAAAAATGTGCAAAAAATGTAAATAACTCTTGAAAAAAGACTCATGATTTAGTGAGCAAACCACTGGTTGATCACCATCCCTTTTTTTTTCTCTCTTTCTCTCCCCCTTTTAATAAAAGAAAAAATAATAATGTCCATACATCTTACAAGAAAAGTAACTTTCCATTTTTTTTGATTTATAGGATTACAACAATTTATTATGGTCTGTATACATACATATGTACAGATGCTTGTACGTACATATTTTTTCAACCCTCGTGTAATGTAATAATTCACTTCATTGTCTATTTTTTTTATTAAAATAAATTGTTATTGTTGGATTGTAAAACTAATTATTTTTTTGTAAATAAACAATCAAATATTTTATTTAAAACGTTTTAATATATCAATATACATATGCAACCATTGATATGAATATTTATTTTTGAGTGGTTTTTTTTTCCATATTATATTTTTAAATACTAGACCATGTTTATTTTTTTAAGTTATTATTATTATTATTATTATTATTATATATATATATATATATCACATCATAAAAATGGTATTTTGTGGCAACTTTGGTATATAATCCCTGGCCTGATCTCAATTGGGCTAGAACAATAAAAGAGAATTTTGTTGTATTAGAATAACATTCAGTCTAGTTCACAAATTTTATTTTAGAATAAAGTCTTTTTTAATTGTGTATATGTATCCCACCGATTGAATTCCGGATCAAGTTCCCTTGACACCCCCGGTCGAACGTATTTAATTATAACTTTTATAAGATAGGAGGAAAGTTATTCAACTCCTTTATTCAGAATGTATCATATTATTACAGATATTTTTGTGCTAGACTCTTCAATTCTCTCCATTACTTTTCTGTTGAATTAATCTTTTAACTATAAACTGCCCTAGGATTTCAATACTAGAATTTATTCATTAGATTCATTGCCTTAGATTTATTTTCTCATTCTGATCAAGACTTTATTAGTATGGAAAATTCTGGTTCGTAAAGATAAGATAGTCAACAATGAAAGATGAAATAGCAAAGTGAATATATGAATATATGACAATTCAATTGTATAAACATGCAGTATAAATGTCTGGCTACGAGATTTAAAAAGAGGCCTCTCTAAAAAAAATTAGTACAAAAATAGTATTGTACATTTTATGTATTCAAAGTTTAGAGATATTCATATTTTTAGAAATATTTGAATGAAACATGTTGAGAGTTCTTTGTGGTTGTTTTGTTTGTTTTTTAAATTATTTTTCTACATATACTAAATACCGTGGTGTAAAGGTCATTTTATCAATACTAGATTATTTTGAATAGAGACATTTGGTGTTGATGTAAATCATAAAAACTCTTTCATAACAAATGTTATTTTTATATTTATTTTACATTAATACAGTTTCTTTAAAAATACTCGAAAGTAAGACTGGCATCTACTATTGGGAAATAATACGTTGAGTTTTCGTGATTGACTACATATATATACGTATATATATTATATCACTACCTCTGTCTGACCCGTATCGACAACATACAGTTAGTTAGACCATTCACAAACAATGGTGAAAAAAGAGATGAGAGAGTCCCTTCTTTAGTGGATTGACTTCAAAAGAAATATGGATTCTTTATTAAAATCATATGATTTGTTTAGGGATATTTTATAGAAAATCAAGCTTGAAAAATAAAGATTTCGGGTATAATTTATTCAAGGAAAAATAAAGCCTGCAATCGAGGAACTTATCAATTTTGAGTTTGTAATAGACTATGCAATTATTAACTGCTTAAGGCATTATTTCATACAAGAGTAATCAGTTAGATAAATCTTATGAGTAGAGCTAAAATAAGATAAGGATGTGTCAATAGCTCGTTAGTCAAGCAACTTAGGTTTTTAGGTAATAGGAGTTGCGTTAGTTAAAACAGACACAAATATTTTAATTTGAAATTTCTCCTCCCGATTAATACCTATCAAATCTGTCAAAAATAGTCAATAAATTAATTAAATAATAAATGAGCTGATACACTATTAGGTAGTTCGCAATGATTCATAGTGAGTAAATGGATGAGCAATCCGCTTCTCACGTATAAGGGGCTTGAGATGAGAACCGTTATCTGCAGAAAACGATATAGATCACTCGGATCCGAAGGGATAGGATAACACTACGAGAAGAGGAGTACAAAGTTCTTCCCTTACAGAGTCGTTGTAAAAGACAGAAGTATTATTTCGGAAGATAAGAGGTGTCACATGGGGTACAAGTAAATGAGGTTTTAGATTGGTTTAAAGTCTTATGTCTGTCATTTTCTATACAGTCTGATCAGTCTCTTTATTATCTTTGTATTCCTTAGAGAATTTCCAGTGAAGTATTTCACTGATGCACAGACCACTTAATAGTATATATCTGAAAATTTCAAGTTGAAGGTAGCATATCTTGCAGCCGCCAAAAAAATCATACTTCTCAATTCACAAGCGTGGAGGGATTATCCCAAAGTCAGTCGATGGGCTATGAGGGCTTCATAGTTTAAAAAAAAAAACTTAATAGTACGAGCTTCCTTGGTATAAGTTTCCCTGTCGAAATTTGGAACTACTCAGAAAACTTTTTCCCTTGTTCAATTCCTGAAGTAGACAGTAGAATCTTTTTTTTTTTTTGAATTGCTTGTTAGTTCCAATATTTTCTTATACGTGTCTCCAACTGCTTCTTCTTCTCTTTTAGACTGAATTTATCATTAAAAGTTGTTAGAGTTTTGATATATTTTGGGTTTTGGAACAATTGGGAATATACACACCTTAAGCTAGCTCAAGAGGTCTTTTCAAGAGATCGAGGGGACTGTGGTAGAATATAATCTTGAACCCTTTATCCTTTTCTTCAATAGTATTCATAGCAAACCATGGGATGCTAAATAAAGCAACAGAGGCAAAATAAAAATGTTGTCACCTGGAGATTTTAAGATCTTCATCCAGTAATCTTCTTGTAGATTATTGTATTTATCCTAGACCAATTCAAAGTCGATTTTTCTATCCTCAGTGATTCTTGAAATCAACTCTCTTCTAAACTTGGTAGCCAGCTACTACTATTTACTTTATAAGTGTCAATTTCTCTATGGGGATAATATTGTAGTCTTTGTTATATTTAACTTCAATCCTGACATCTTTTCAAATATGATAAAAATGTTTAAATAGCTGTGAATAGGAGTTAGCTTCAATGTAATGTATAACTTCGTCTGCATATACCAATGTATGTAGGTTTTTTATGCTTGGAATCACCAAACAAAGTTCAAAACCATCTTTACATACTTGCGAATGATCTTCTTTACCATGTCTTCTTACACCATCACGAATAAAAGAATCTGTCTTATATCAAAATCACATAGGGTTTAACTTTTATGGGTATTTTAGAATCATTGTTTGCTTTATTCAATGAGTTTATCTTTAGGCACATAGTTATATTTCGCAATATTAGTGTCTGATATACTTATGTATGTATACATTTTGTGTTACGTAAATATGTTTTGGTTATACCATTTTATTTCCCAATGGGTTAGGAAATTTTGAGCCCTATTGTCAGTCAGCACTTTTTTTTTTATTTAAGGTAAATGTTTGTGGTAACTTGTTTGAAAAATAGTGGTTTTTAAAAAAAAATGATTGGATCCTTTTTCTGATTTGTAAGGATGATAAGTAAGAAAAGAATATATGATCGTCATTTAATAACTTTATAAATACATGTATGTACGTATATACCCTAATCGTATATAGGTTTATACTATTACCTAGGTACTATAAAAAAGATGAGCCGCAATAAGGTATTTCTAACATAGAGGCAGACCCTTAGTCTTTCATTGCTGTCCTACCTTACGTAATATGTCATAAACATATTTTGTTTATCATATAATATAACCAGTTACATGTATGGAGATGGTAATAAAACAAAGTATCCACAATTTTTACTTGCGATTATAGACATTAATAAATACACCAAAGCAATAATAACGACATGTATAGCATATAAGTACCTATATTTAGAGATAGGTATATTAGAATATGTGTCAAAAAGTGACTTATTGTTTCATTGATGAACAAAACAACACTCTTAAATCCAGTTCAATTAATATTTCCTAATTGAAAATCAACTCCATAAAATGTGACCCCCATCATGTCTAATTAAGTCTCCCAGTCTGTGTGACATAATTAGATCTTTTTTCACTGCAATAAAATGTAGTTCTAAGACAATCAAGCTACAAGTTTCAATTTTCAGTTTTAGCTTATACCTATCGGAAGCGATATATAAAATAATATATGTATTGCTTGTCAAAAATGAAACTACATGTGGTGTAAAATTATATACTAGATTGAAAATGACCATTTTAGCAGATAATCTGATTTTATTCCAACGCCGTGATTTGGTAAATGTACATACAATTATAGATATATAATCCAGAATGATAAATAGACATGATAGAGTTTATTATTTGACTTAAATAAACAATGAAAGTATTTTGAGAAATAATATATTTTACACTTGGATTCAAAAAATAAGAAAAGAGAAGTGAAAATGAGAGAATATTATGCGGCGTTATACCCAGTACGTACTCAAGACGTAAATTTCATTTATCTATGGTTTGTTTAGAATTATTATGAGGAAAGTTAAGGCAATATGATAAAAATTATTGTACTAATCTACAATATTCAATTTATTAAAAAACCTTGCATCTCGATTCAATTCCATAACTTGAAGGAAAGAACAACAAAACTTCATATTTTTCTATATTGCACAGATTTTTAAATAAAAACGCGTCCATATAAGACCTATCTTCTTTCGGGCATTTGATGGTTACTTCCTGTTTAAGTGACGAAAATTTAAAATAAAAAATATCTTGTGATACCCTTATTTTGTTTTTGAAATAAGAGCATGTCAAACAAAAAAAAGTTGGGCAGTACTTTTTTCACAAAGCTACTCTTCAATCTTGTATATGTGTTGGATCTTTTGTTTTATATAGTTCTGTAATAGAATATATTAATTTGAAGCAGTTCTAATGACTCTTTGGTAATCAAAGTGCATAGATCAAAAAACCTGGCCTCATTTCTCTTAGTCTGATCTCCAAAAGTTTTTAAGCATTGCCCAACTATTTTATATGTAATGTATTATCCATTTCAATCATCTGTCACTTTTTTTTAGAGGGGGGGGGGACACTTTGTATTTGATTAAATAATTGGACCATTATTTTATTTTGTGTTATTACGCATTTAATAAGGTTTGGAGTATATTTTGACGAACAGGGCTACTTGATTATTGTAAACAAAAGTCCAAATAAATGATTTATAGTAATCCAAATGATTTTTATTTATTTAATATTGATATAATATAAATAAAGCTTATAAACTTTTGCAGGGATTCCGTCATAAATCGAGACAAATACAACCTCAATCAATAAAATAAAAAGTGTTTATCTTCATGTAAGTTATGTGGTAGGCTATGTGTCAAATTCCACAGCTAGGCGCCAGAACTTCTTTAATTGTACTACTTTATGTGAAGAAAAAACGGTTGGTATTTGTATTCATTTTTGAATTTATGTTCATTATCTATTAAATCGTTGAGGGGGACACATCTCCCTCTGTAAGAAAATTACGCGCCTGCATCAGTTCTAGATTTTATTAAAAATGCATAATAATGTTAAAGACTAAATATAATTATAAAATTAGCCATGTAATTATTTAAGGTCTTCCTTCCTAGAGCAAAAGTACTCACATTTACTTCCCTCCTATGTATTACAAGACAACTGATATTGAATGAAGTAACTTAATTCGGAAATACCATAAGTTTTGCTCCCGCCTTTTTTCTTGCACTCTACAAAAGTTGCATCCCAAAGTCCTTAAGTCCCAGTTGGAGTTTCTTTAAAAAATTATTTTATACAAAAATCTTAAAGATAGAAAAAAAATAAGGATCTTGTTCGAAATTTAAATTAAAAAGTCCCTTCAAAAAAGATAGGGATTCGAAATTGAGGGGGGGGGGAATGATATTAGTGAAATAAGACTGGATAACCATGAGCCCTTAACTTGTAATTTTTTTTAGTAATGAATGTGAGTTACTATGAAATTAAGAATGAAAGAATGTACTGTAACAAATCCAAAAAGCCCCATTTGTACATCCAAATATCCCCAAGGAGGTCATTTGGAATCAAAATATTTTATATTGTATAAGTCATCAATCTATTTCTGCCAATATATGATTTTGGATTTTTTATGTTTTCAAAATGGACCACTAGCATAGTTAAATGGTTTGCAACAAACTTTTAATATGTTTCTTTGATATAAGGTAAATAATAATCATATAACTAAATGTGTGTTAGAAAATATATTTTTGCCTAGATATCAATATATTCTTTTACTTTAATACTATTGACTGATATACAGATCCACTTTCTGATAAAATGAAATAATTTTCATGGCGTCATCTCAGAGGTGATGTATACATTCCCTGGGATTTCATTCTTTTTTTCATCTCTATGTATGTATATTTCGTCCTAAAAATTCATAATCTTCTCTCTACTTCTACGCCAATGTAATTTCATTGTTTCTTTTGAAAGAAATCTCTAAGATAGAGAAAAACAAATATCTTATTCACAATGATTGAAATTACTCACAAATTTTCAATATAAAAAAATAATTCATCATTTTTATCGTAGTTTCTAAAAATGAAGCTTTTATTAAGCTATAATCTGAGCTCACTAGCTTCATTTATCTATTATTAGATGAATAAATTTAATTTTCCCAAAAAAATTAATAATATATACTGTTTGTTTTTTTAATTTGCAAGAACCAGGCATCGTTGAGTCGTCTGTAAACTCAATTTTTGTACAATTTTATATTATACTTTTGTAATTAATGTGAAAATGTATTTTGTACAAAATTATTGGGCAAAAAAATGCCTCAGTGCTTCGGGTGGATCGATCATTTACTTTCAACATGATTTAATATTAAATATTAAACTTACATTATGTCATTGAGAATTACATATTTATATACAATACATTTAAGAAAAATTTTATTGTTAAAATAATTGCTAAATATTGTATTGTATCTATATTACATTAATATTGATGATTAAATCTGCTTTTAATGTGATGTAATATGAATATTTAAATTAAAACTTTTTGCAACTCTAAATGTTAAAGTTTTATAATAATGATGTGTATTAAATTTAGTTCTATTTGCAGTCGTGGCCGAGTGGTTAAAAAGTCTGCCTTTTATCAGCTTAAGGTCGAATTCAACCAATAGTTAATCGTTTTACAAAATCTTTTCTGTAGGAAGACTGGACAGCATCGAGCTTAAGAAAGGGAAAATAAGCATAGATCTGACAACATAAATTTGAGGATAAACCCTCTCCCTAGCTCTGAAGTCTCATCCAAGATAAGCAAGTGTGAGGGATTGTTTAAAGCGTCTATAAATTCAGTTTCTGCACTATTCTATGTTATTTTCTATGATTTTCTAAAAAAATTGTTTTGAACAAGAATCTTGGCTATACCGATTAGGACAAAAAATCAGTATTCTATGTTGTAAGAAACAATCATGGAAACCTGTTCTTTTTTATATATTATTTTAAATAGGCCTTAATAAGTAATTAAGGCCTAAAAACTCATTCTTTAAGCTCAGCATACCAAAGTTTATGTGCTACATCTCCAAGATTTTTGTGAGAGGATTTTTTTTTTTTGCAGAAACACCAAGAGTTTTGGATAAAAGGGAACAAAAGCTGAATTTACAGATACTCCAATGTATCCAAATGCCTTGGCATTTGTAACTTTTAAAAAAAATCCCAAGAAACCTATGTTCAGTGAAATGTCACAGGGGCATTGCGTGCCAAAAATTAGTTAAACATATCAAGTAGCCATGGGTTCAGCAGTTTTGCATACAAATAGATAAAAAAAGTCATTGAAAGTTGTTAAATACAATTTTAAAAAATGATCGATCAATTGTTATTTTTTTCAAAAAAAAATCGGCATTGGTTTCAAAAAACCCATATCAGTTGAGCTCTAGTATGTGTTTAAGATTTCCCCACTTTCTGTATGCAAAATGACTGATTGCAATGACACATGGTAGAAACAGTGTGCCTCGTATTATGTAATAAATGTCATAAAAAAATAAGGAATATTGATGATAACATCTTGATCAGTGTCGAAATTTTTTATTTGTTTGTATTAATTCTATGTAGAATGTACAAGAATTTTATTATTCATTATTACTCATACGTCTTCAAAGAACGGTTGAACATTCCTCAATATTTGGAGTAAAAATGTGATTATCATTACATTATCAATGGCTTTATTGGGATAAATACTTGAAAGCTCTTTAATTATAATTGATTGGATATTATTACTGATGAGTCTGTTTAGAAATTCTTTTTGTCTGACATCCGTCGTTTTTCTATCATACATATATTTAATGAACTTTTTGAATAATAATTATAAGACTTGGCTAAATGGTGGGTAAAGAGAAAATGTATCCCTCTAAAAACTAGAAATGGTGGTCTCGAGACCATTTAGAGACAAACTTTTAAAAGCCTTGGTCTTGTTTTGTCAGCACTGATAATAACCCTTTGGAATATTTATACATATATTGTATTGTTGTCGGATGAAAGGAATTTCAACCTATATATACACTATTTTATTGGCGGATTTTGAATTTTAAATTTCGGATCTATTCACCCATTTTCTATTTGTTCAAAAATTTCCAATTTTCCCACAATTGTACACAAAAAAGCAATTAATAGTGATATTTCTTACATTTCTCACCGAATTTTTAGTAGTAATTTTTAGGGACAAAAAAGAAGGAAAAATGAATGTACCATGTATAAAATGCATTTTTCATCTTAGTACTTTATTTGATATTATAAATTCCTCATTAAATGCAACAAGACCTTATACAATTTCACTAAAACGATTTTGATCTTTATTTCAAAACTTGCTTTGTTACTTTATTACAAAAAAATGAGTCAAAATTTTCCTTATAATTTGGATTTATTATATACTATAATATGGAATATAGTATTTTGTATTTATACCTCTGAGTCATAACTTTATGACTCAGACTTGCTCTAAAAAACGACAACGTGTGTTATATATTGGAAACTGTCAATTTTTATTCTAGTGATATTGGGGTTTTCTAGGAGGATTTGGGTTTATTTATACAACACCATTTATATATGGCTAAAATATAATTTTTCTGACGCTCAAAAATTGAGCAATAACAGGTATGTAATGCACAAAAACTAAGGAAATTTAAAAATATAATGGAGGGAAGAGTATTCATATAAATAACATAATTATGCAATTAATAGAAAAATTTACATACTGTATAATACCCATTGGCATCACATAAAAAAACCCATCTTGACGGATATTGTTAATTATTCTGTTAAACAAGTCAAACTGATATTCCTTTAAAGACGTTATGAAGTTATGCAGTTCTTACTTATTTGCATTTCATTTCATATTTGAGTGAGGCAGTACAAGACTCACTGGAATAATTCAATCATGAAGCACATTGAATTAGTCTAATAGACTAATTCAATGTGCTTACAAAATCCTAATCCTAATTTGGGTTTTTTTTGCAAGGTATGTATTATAAGATAATAACAGCTTTAATCGTTTAAATGTTGTTGCTTATGCGCTAAAAAAACATCTCATATAAAGAATGATAACATGTGATTATCCCATTTCTTTTGATATTTTGAAAAAAGAAATATCAATGTTGCATCATTGAATACAATCAAGTTGATGAAATATGTAAAAAAAAAAAAAGTAGCTTATTTCATCTATTGTGAAGATTCATAGAACACAAAGAATGAAATCCCCTATACGCTGCCTATATATTATATTTGAGAATGGTCAAACTCATTCGCTGAGGTATTCAAGGATCTGAGGGAAAATTAGTATGTATGTGTCACATTCATGGTATTTTGGAATTTTCAAAAGATGATTGGATAATGGAACATTTACCTGAGGTAGATATATCTAGAAGGAATAAGTCTTTTCATTTCAAGAGAAAGAAAAAAGACCCGAAAATGCATACATATATACCCTAACTATATGACTCTGTGCCAATTACGTAATTGGGTTGCATTATTTTTTATTTAATTGTAGGGATAATTAAGAAATAATTCGGGTTCAGAGAATCAACATTAGATAGAGTAGACAGTTGAGAAGAAAAATACTATTTAATTCTTGATGTACATACATAAATGGAGGTAATGATTTCAACACCATTTTTTAAATAATTATTTATTTGTTAAAAAAGAAAAATGTTTGCTAATATTGCTTTGTTGTTTTTAAATTATCTTCATTCTTTTTAAAATTCTTGTGATTAAATGTTTCATTGTAAAACAATAATACAAAAATTATTGCCAACCTTTGTTGTAATATTTTTTTTTAAATGGTTAATAAAATTGTCATACATGTATAATAACATGGTGTTATCCCGTTAACATAAAATTTGCACAGTATGTTATTTTCAGCTTTCGATTTTTCTAACCTTAGTTGTTTGGTGTAACTGAAAGACTTTTGTAAAGCTTTAAAGGACTGTTTACTATTAAATGAAGAATAATATCACAGTTTGGAAGAATTGGTTAATTAATTTAACAATTGATTTTGATCCTTTTATCGTTCTTTCTTTTGGGAGGAAAGGTTGCGAGATACAATAAAATAAAACCATGATAATTATAATAAAAGTATTTTCTCTACGCTGATGTAATTTTAAATGTAGAAGAGCAGTTATACATTATCAAAACAAAAAAAGCAGCTGATTTCAACAAAAAGCCTCTCCTTCATTATCCTCGTACAGCAAGCTGTAGAAAAAAATAAAAAATACAGTGTATTTTCCTTCTGCTGCTTTCACCAGCTGACTCTACGTACTATGAAATCAAAAAGGGATATATACCATTTATATGTTAAATAAGGATTTATCTTTTTTTTATTTTTGAAGATTACGTTAGGTTTTTATAACAAGAAGATACTGAGGTGTACTATAAAAAAAAAAGTTAAAAAGTTTTAATTTCATTTTTTAGAGCTGAGGTTGCGAGAGAAATAAAAGCCTCATTGTGTTGTGCTCCAAAAATGACCCATTCATAGCCATGTTGCTTACAATAGGCACTGGGGATGGGGGGTTTGAGCATCGAGTGCAAGTCATCTAGGTTCTGCGCTGAAATGGACTACACAAAATCTGTAAATTTAAGCATTTTTTCGCGTGCGATGGTTTGAGTGGTTGACAATCTATAGAGTATTTTTTATTTTCCAAATATGCAGTCATTATTCCATAATTATTGAGAAGAGAACATGTGGCACGTATACATGCCATCTTCAAATAACAACTAATTCTTAAAATGTCTAATCGAGTGAACTTAGAATCCATGTTATCTAAGTTATATTTTATTACACGTAAGCAGAATGAATTAGCATGAAAGTGCATAAACTAACAGTCATAATCACTGTTAATAAAATAATTTTTGTTAAATCATTAATAAATGAAGCAAAAATATATTAACACGCTACTTTATTCCCTTTCAAAAATAAATTGTGATGAAACTTTTGATGTAAAATAACTTAAACTGCTAGCATAGTCATAAACAAGATCTCGGGCGTCGCAATTGAAGAATCGTGCATCAAAAGTGTATCTAATTGTTTTTAATGTTATTTCTAATAGATATAAACCTGTGTAGCCTTTGTACAGAATATCAATGGCCTGGGTCAAAATGCATAGTTGGAAATAACTCAAACATTATTAATTAAGAGTAAGGCGATTCTTTCTTCGTCATAAACCTATTTTTAGAGCTCAAATTTCATGATATTATAGTATGTTTTGAAACTTATTTTTTGATTTCATTGTTTAAGTGAACATAAAATTACATCTTTAGTGTGTTTTTTTTTAAGGAAGGATGTCGTAACAATTGTTTTGTCTTGTTTTTTCATCTCAAAGAAAATTCCGATAAATCAATATTTCATGTTCTTAGCAAGTAGTAATAACATACATATGCACTTCGAGTATATTGGAGACAAATTATTAAATGTTCTTACCGCTTGCACTTTTATTTTTTGTTAATTAGATTCCATAAAAGAGACTGAACTTTGATTAAATGTCACTACAAAACCCGTATTTTAAACTCCACAGAAACAAATTAAAATATATAAGTATATGTAAAGTATATGGTCATTAATTTATAGGGAATTGAATGTGAATGACACATAATTTTGTTTTTTTGTGTATAATATAGAAATCTATTATCAGTCATTTCATTATTATCGTTGATAATAAATATCAAATGATGTAATATTGTAACAAATCAGGGCGCTATACCGTGGAATTCATTATTTTTTAGTTAATTGTTTAAAAATGTGATTGAACTTGACTAATCAATGTCCTTCTAACAAATTATTCAACATCGTATTTAATATTAACCATCTGTAATTTATGTATTTATTATCTCCTCAAATATTACAACGGAAGTTATTTTCCTTCATAAGTTATCACAAAACCTCACCCTCTTTCCTCTTGTCAGGTTGCGTGATTACTTTAAATAATACTCCGATATTTATAAGGAGTCACTTACATAACATCAATATCATATTACTTTGTTATACATTCAATCATGCATAAATTGGATGCCGATAAGTCATGTACAAAGTAATTTCAAGCTAAATTATATTATTCGTATTGATAACATAATTGATTATTATATACTCCACGCTTTTATATTTCTTGATTATCTACAGTTTATATTTATAATTTTTGTTATTGATCATAAACTTAAATTATTATTTTTTCCTTTTCTTTTTTGCAAATAAATAAGTAAGGAATCGCAGGCAAATTTAAGGATATTAAAATCTGTTATTATTATTACTATTATTTAAATTATAATATGTAGTAATAAATTTACAGACAAGGTTATTGAATATGATTTGTTTTATGATTCAAACTCAGGGAACTCTGTTTATTAATGCAAAAATATATAGAAATGATTGTTGTACTTTGGCATTTCAATTTTTTTTTTTTTTTTTGTACTAGATATGATCTATTTGTTGTTGTTCATTTTTCTAATCCATTCAGGAAATATATAATCAAGGTGTGCTCGAAGTATAGTATGTATACCTAAGTACATTTGTATATTATGTATATAGTATACAAAAAGATTCATAACTAATAATTAACATGATGGATTGATCATTCCACTTTTCTCCTGTTCCTGGAAATTGAAACACTATAAAATCTTACAAAAAAAAATATATGCTAATATTTTAATGAAAAATAAAAATAGGATTGACCCATGAGCCGTAGGAGAAGCAAGCAAGCATACACACACACACACACACACTATATATGCCTATCTAATTTGGCATTGACTAAAAAAATATTATATGTTCATATTAAACATTTGTTTCATTTACATATCACACTTAAGGGGCCATAATTTTAAGTAGATTTTTAAGGAAGTTTAGGTTCTTTCATTGAGGGTAATTTAGTAACCGGTCTCCACATACCTATAAATGCCTATCTATGTATATATAGTAATAATAATAATAATAATAATGATAATACTTTGAAGACCTCAACAGTAGAAAGATATGTTTATATTACATACATATACCTGAAAACACTATGCATAGAGTGGGATTTAAAAAGTTTTTATGAATTCCCTACCCAGAGCAATTATCTAGGCACATTAAAGCTTAGGCGACCTTCGGTCCCTTTACATTCATTTTGATGGGGTAGAATTAAGACATGGATCATTAAAAAAATGCTTTTTTAAGTGCAATGATAGAATTATTGCAATTGGCTACAAAATCATAATAATTAAATCTGTGTGAGTATCATCAGTGAAGGCTTGGAACCCTTATATCATAATGCATATCTATGTAGTGGTACATATGTATGTACACCTACTCTTATAAGACATATTCGTAGGTATTACGATTATATGTATAGCAACAAAATAAATAAACAAAAAATTGTTTAAATGGGTTACTTAAACAATAAAAGAGGGTTCAAGATTAGAATCTCTCTCTCTCCCTCTTCCATGTTTTTCTGCCCATAATTGAAACATGATTTTTTTTTATTTTGCTTACTTAGTGTGTACTCCTGATGAAATAAATAAAAATTAAACCACAAGGAAGGTAAAACAAAATGCCCTTCGGACAATTGAATTTTTTTTAAAGAAAAAAACAATTAAAAGCAGGGAGAAGATTGAGTGCTAATAGTTACTCTATCCATCTATGTTTTCCTCTTTTTGTTTTGTTGTGTTTTTGTTTTTTTTTTGTTTTTCGACCATTTCACCCTAGATAAAAAATCCCTAAAAAATATTATGCAATTGAAATTAATTGACTAATTGATGTTAATTCTTATTTATTCACCACTGAATAAATAGCATCAAGGGTTCTTATAACAACATTATATAAGATTATATATTATGAATCATCAATACTCGCTGGGTACTCAGAGTGTCATTATATTGGCAACATATTTGCCTAAACATACCTGGAAGTACATAGAATTAAGAATAATTAAAAATAGGTAAAAATTGATATTTAAAATAAAAATATTTAAAAAAATCGTTAAGTTTTTCTCGGGATACTTAACCTATTAATTATTTAGGACACCGACCATCCGATTTGAAATTTAATAGCATATCTAACCTCATCAGTTATTATTTTTAAGTTGTTGACTTAATTAAAATTTTTGTAACTGTTTTGAAAATTGGAAAAAACTTTGGCACAATATGTACATTGCTTCGGGGAGGGTGACTACTTATGAGGGGAATGAAATAAATCTTGATGATTAAATAAAGATTTTTGATTCCCCATATTTTTTTGCCCATAGTGGTACATACACATACATTGTTTCCATATTATTTAAAAAAAAAAAAATGAATTGTTTTTCTTTGCCAAATTCTTTGAAGATATCAGGGATCAAAGTGACATAGAAAGTTAAGTATTAGAGCGGATCCTTGAGACGTATTTCTCTTTTTTCTACATATATACATATGTAAATAGTATGTAGTTAAAAGATTACTTAATGGAACTAAGACCTTAAAGTATTAAAGTAAGCATAGGAATTGTAAAATAATAAGATGTTTTATGACATTGCTATTAAAGAAAATAGTTTTTATGTAGACAGATGTACTCGCACAGCTCAGGGTAGTATTTACATTAGACAAATAGGGAAGTAATTAATAATGACTATTGCTAGAGTCCTAAGTACCCTAATATTCAGTTTCTTTCCTATTTAAATCCAGACATATGTCATAATTACCTATAAGTAACTATGTTTATTATATGTATATGATTGTATATACCTCGGTTTATAAAAAATTTCTAGTACATTTTAAATATGGTCAAACTAGCAAGTACTGTTGTTAAACACAAGAAAATCAATGCAGTAGGGTAGTTAAAACGTATGTTGCAATCAGCATGAATATATATTAATGATAGCTAGTCCATAACTTTTCTTTATACATAAAGAAGTGATGTGAGTGTCATTTTTGATTATTTTGGTCTCTTCTCGGTCTGTATTCCTCAATGTCTTGATCTGAATGTCATGATCAAGACCAAAGTAACTGATAGATCTTCTTTTTTTTTTCTCGATCTCTCAAACTATTGATTTTGTATTGATTTCAACATCCATAAGTCTTAGTGTTTTCCTGGCATCGGGTAAGGTGCTAGTCTAAAATCTCAACATTGACCTACATTTCATTACAAGATCAATGTCAAATAAATAATATTGTTATAAGCAAATACTTTAATGTCCAAACATTAATACAGCATTGCCTCTGACTTATTAACTCGAGACACTCTTTCTTCCTGTTATGTGACTATTCATAGTTTGTTCAAAATGATTTCCCCAGGCCATAAATTTATGAGTCTCTCTGTTTTCATGACCTCTTTTGGACAAATAATAATTAGATATTCCAATGATGTACATACATAATACACAAACAGGGTCATTAGCCCATGCTGAAGGTCTTTTGATTTCCCAGATTGTTTTTTTATTCAAAAGACTACAAATCCCCATTTTTGGTCAAATATTTATCATAACTCATAATGTGTATTCTCCTAATCCACTAAGTGTTTAAAAAGAATCCCCTAACCAATGTAATTGGTTAATATTGTAGCGGAGATTTCGAATCGTTCAGTATAAATTTATAAAGCAAAAAAATTACGTTTATATGTACATAAGTAGATTCAAACGTCACTCTGTTTCTTGTAAAAAGCAAAAGTACAATTGATACGACAACGAATGCAATACAATGCTTCATAAGAACTCAAACGAATTATAATATCTCTGGGTGATGTTATATTATTAAAATTCACGAGGTTCGAAAATAAATGGTTGCATAAAATGCAAATAAGCAGAACAAAAATTGCATGACTTAAATACCAAAGGTCGCATATCTTATGAACATAGTATATTTACAATTAAAATAATTATTTAATTATTATTAATTAAATATTCATTTGCCAAAGTCAGGCGTAGTATTTGCTTAAGCAATCATTTTTCTGTATGCATGTCGTTTGACGACAGTATGAACATTCAACAATGACAATTTGTGGTCAGTCTGTCAAATATCCCAAGGATCATGCAATTTTGAAACTTTATTTCATCATATTCATAGTAAATACTATACACATACATATGTACATATATTACAAGCATTACATGACCTTTGAAAGAGGACATTTTCATACAAAAGAACATGTTTTTCAAAGAATAGAACTATTTCATGAGTATATACATATATGTATATATATATATTCTTTGTTAAAGCTAATATTTAGAGCCCTTAGTCTAAGGCCTGTTGAATTTAATCAACTTTATTTGGTTTTTGTTGAGACCATTATTTCGAGAATTGAATTCTACATAGATTCGATTTGGAAAGTCATTGAACGTTTCTTCATTGTTCGACTCGACCAAAATCAGGAACGTTATGTAAGCCTATGGATTTAGCTAATAGTGTGTTTTCTCTGACCTCAGAGATTGCATAATAAAACTGAAAATGACACACCATTTCGAAGGCTTAGTTGTTGGTGTACGTAGTAATTCAAGAAAATGGAAAAATTTGCAAAAAGAAACTTCATTTTGGTTGAGATCAAGTGCTTTTATTCTTAAATTGTTTATGGCCGACTTCATACATGATGACGTCACGAGAAAACTCTGTCTTTGTTGAATTCCTCAAAAAAGCACACACTACTTTTATAATCCGCACGACTACGCATTTACATTCATGAACATTGAATCAATAATTATTGTTCCTTCAATCTTCAAGGATGTTTTAACGGACAAAATGGCGAAAGGAAACTTCCGTCTCGTTGCCTTTTATTACTTTTGGTTAACGATACATAATGTTTTCTATTATGTGGTATCACAAAAAGTGTACATATAGTCGATTCATACAAATTCATTAAAGTTTTTTCCTATAGGGCTTAATAAAGATTTTATTCCCCTTTAGAAAAGAAAGTGCCTCTTGACTCATTTCATTTTGAAAGGAATTGACATTTAATGTTCTATGTATACTTATTTTTTATGTATAAAGACATAGACCGTTTGTATATATAAACTGCGAGCCTTACGTTTATTGAGGTGCGACTGTTGCACCTTGCTTCAGCAAAAAAAAAGAAGAAGTATTTTGTATTTTTTCTTTTACTTTTTGTTTTGCGGAACCGTAAGAACATTATTTTTAATATACATATATACATACATACTTATGAACGTCTATTTCGAGAGAGAAAAGGTTATAATCAAGGATAATTAACTAATTAGATCTATGTTTCTTCAGCAATGGTTAATAATTTCTTTTTAATATCAATGAAAGAGATTTTTTAATAAGTACCTTTTGGACAGTTTTGCATCTATGTACCAATGTGCTACGGTTCAGAAGAAGACAAACGGGCAAGAAGTAAGCCATAATTAAATATATTTTTTGTTAAAATATTTTAAGAAAATTTATAAGAGTTTAAATAGTGGTAGTCAAACCTTCCTTGGTACATACAGAGAACTAGGGTCGACTACCTTCATTAGTACCTCGAAGGATAGATTTAATGAAGGATTGAAGAATAAGAAGAACATGTATAATTCTATTAAGATCGATGAGCCCAGGTTCAAAAAGGTGAAATATTTTACTTCTTTTTAATATGTATGTATTCAATAAAGAATAATGTAAACATGTATTATAAATATATATATTTTTTTTAATATAGTCCAAGGAGTTTCGAGGTCAATTTCATAAGACAGTATTTATGTAATCAAGAACTACCTAAATATATAGAGATTCTCAAATTCAAATTTAAGGAGGGAGAACATAATACCATAGAGGCAGATAGTAAATTTGGGCATACATTGAAATCCCATTCTAAATGTTTAGAACACACCCGAAGCGGACACAAAATCTGCCCATGGAACAAGTTTTGCATAATGACATTATCATTAATCTACCACGGAGGTATAAACTAGGGCTTAAATGATATGATTTTTTTTTTTTTTTCTTTTTTTTTTGGGGGGGGGGGGGGGGAGGAAACCGATAACCGATTAATCGACGATCTAAATATGGTCCTTCGGTTACCGATTGATTTTTCTCATCAATCATCTGACAAGATTTTGTAAGAAATTGCATTCAAGTATTTTTCTTCTGGGAATTTTTGAATTCAGTTTTATTTGATTGATGGTCTGATATAGAATTTTATGCAAGAACTTTTTTAGATTTGAACGATAAATGACGGTTAAAAGTGATGCCACATGCATTTTATTACATACATTAAAATCAGGGTCAAAACTATTAATTAAAGTTGAAGACCTGGCAGAGATATGGTCAGTGCTACCGTGTTTGAGTTTTCAATGGTTCTGTCATTAAAACATTTTAATTTCATTACATTTTGATACAAAAGTTGGATTTAGTTTTTTAGGGGAATAAAATATTGGTGTTCATCGCATCTTTGACTAATTATTGCTTTATCAATAAATTCCTAAAATTGCCCATTTAATCGGTTCATGGACACATCAGTCAAACTTTAGCATAAATATTCCGTGAATACAATTGTAACATTAAATACTCTAATCAAGCCCTTAATTAAGAGTACTGGCAAATTATTTTTATATTTTTATAAAGTAGTTATAACACTGAAGGATTGAAAAAATGGAGAAAGATACTGTAATCAAAGTGAAAATGATGCTTTGTCGAAGATACTTTAGAATTTAGAACGATTTTCAAGGATGAATTTGGTAAAATTTTGAATTTCGAACAGCATTTTAAAGGGAATCGAACACTTTAATTCAAAATCAATTATTTGAACAGTATTTACCTATACCTAAAGCAGCAAAGAATAAGACCCATTTGGTTTGAGTACAATCTAATTAGCCTCAATACTTTGTTGTTTGATAGGTATGTAAAAATTGAAAATTATCGATTCTGAGCATAGTAAAGTGTACGAAATTCAAATTTATTATAATATTGCTCCAAATTAGAGTACATACCCAGTGGTGTTGTCATTGGAGAGAAGGGGGGGGGAGGCACCCCCTTAAAAGAAATTGAAGATAAATCGGAAAGAAATTTGACAATTCCTGTAGTACCTACTATTGGATTTTGCAATTCATATGAATTAATTCATTTAAATGCCAAGTAGTAAAGGTAGAAAGAAAATAAAAAATTTCAAGAGTACAACAAGAATCGCACTTAAATAGTCGTTTTATTGTTATTACTAAGAACTTTATTGGTTCAAAAATAAAAGTCCTACGTACTTGGAAGAATTTTTAAGATCGGGAGGAAATATATACATTTTCCTTACTGAACAAAAAGGCTAGCTACGCCGCTGAATTTACTCTAAGTGAGCCGGACCGATTTTTTATCCTATATATATTAAGGCATTATTAGTATGCATGTACAAATGTACTGAGTAATATGAATACAACAAATATGGCTTTAAAATTCATTACAAAGACATTAAGATTGATATTTTGCACATGACATAGCAGCAACTCCTTATTAGCAACACTTGACTGAGCATTAACAATATCCACCTTGGGATGATACAGAAGTCATACACCTACCTACATGGTAGAAGATATCTATAGGTTGTACCAACACGGGTATTAATAATAAGTATGCATTATGAAGTAGGTATGTACGTACGTATACTTAATATTATGTATGTAGTACTAGATATTCTCTACGTGAGGATATTTAGAATGTTCCACTCACTGACACATTGTAAAGTAGTGTTTAGATTACATAAACATACATAATTATGTACATAACATCTTGTTCCTTAGGGATGGATGCATATGTTCTGGTTATGATGATGGAGATGAAGATAAAAAGGATTGTTATCTACTTCTCTCGTGTCCACGCAATTTATTATTTCCATTAGAACAAAGATACTCTATAATTTACATAGGTAGAAGCCTATAATTTAATAATGACGCCCATGCTTTGTTTTTGTGTTTCTTGAAAGGGTTATGGTCGTATTTAAAAGGGTTTTAAATAACTAAAAACGCTTTATTTAGAAGAAGAAAAAAATATTTTTTTATAGGTAATAAACCGCCAAATCAAAAAGCAAAATGAGTTAAAAATCAATAGAAAATTTATAGGCATAAGATCTTAAAAAATGGAGCCTATTTTGAAATAAGTTGACATTCTAGCCATAGATTTCAACTGATAAGTTTTTTGTTCAAAAATGCAAGGATATCAATCTAGGAAAGTTCCACGTTAGATTTCTTTCATATGACTATTATTAGGGAGAACTGACATTTCATTTATTTTAATCCAGATTTTCTAACGCCTCTATGTTCATTTTGGTGGAAATAAATGGCAAAATGGTTGCAAAATCCCCTCTCCTCACCTCGAAAATTATTTTTCAACCCTGAAAACGCCTGTTTTTATCTGATTTACAAATTAAAAAGAAAAAAAATTGTGTATATTGTGATCAATAACACCATTGAAACATACTTGAAGTAATAGTTTTATAATACCTTATATTTAAAGAGTATAATTTGATGGTCACAAATAAAGTTACTTTTTATCCTAGCATGTGTCTCATTTTTAGAGTTCTTTGTTATTTTGTACATCAAGGGATCTTTTGTAGTGTATTGATGAAAAAATTATATTTGAAAAGTTTCAGCCTAACCACAGGCCTTTCCTTCCGTGATATGAAGAATGCATTTCTGATTCCTCAATTTCATTTCTCGTAAAAGAAGAACATATTTAATTTGGAAACACTGTACTGACATCGAAATGGAAAAAAATCAGAGTATCAGAACATAATCGAAATTTTATAACACGTGAAATTTATTAAACTGGAATATGGAAATCAAATTTACAGAGTTTACTACTGTTTATGAAACATGAAAATAAATCAAAAAGAAATTTAATAAAAAAACGATTCCATATCGCTGAAGGGTATAAGTCTTTCATGCAAATACCATACATGATTTCTAATATTTTGTATAGCTTCATTTCTTCTATATGTCCATGCCAAAGATATTTATTTAAAAAAGTTGTAATTTCATGATAGTCTCCTATTTGTAAGATATCTTCATCAAGGACCTTTAAAAATTGCATACAATGATTTTCAGTTTCTTTGTCTAAGGAATCAATTGCTCCATATCCGAACTTCTTTGGTTAGATATGACCAATTTGCTGTTTACATCAAAATATCCAAATACTTTTGCCCTCTCTCGATAGAATCCATCGGTCATCGGTTAGTGCAAGGGTAATAACTTTTGAAATTTTATCTGAATGAATTAAAGGCTGACATAGAAGTATTGATGAGGTCTTTAGTTTTTTTTTTTTATCTTCAATTTATCTTAAATTTGTGGAGGTTATAGCTGATAGCAAAAGTACGATTAGGCAGACATATTTTTTCAATATGTCTAGGTGAAAGTCGATCGATGAAGCGATGGACTCGAATCCTCCACAAATGACGATCGATTTTTCCCTTTTTCCCTTCATATTCAATAGACAATCCTAGAGGAAGTCACATTTTTTTTCTCTGTTATGAACTATTTGAGCCCGACCGAGACTGTACTAAGTAATTAATAATAATAATTTACAAGCCAAAAAAGCTTATAAGAAAATACACTAGATGACGTTGCTCCTTTTATTTACATGACTATCATCTAAAGTTCAAAACAATCTAAATTATTCTTAAGTATCGTATGATTTGAGAATTGTGAACACTGATTCCATGATTTTTAGTTTGAATCAGCACTCAAGAGATTTGTGATACAAGGAATAAACTGTTTTGTAATGATACTTTCATGTCTTACGGAATTCGTCATAAGCTTGTTATGAATTTTTTCCTAAGTCTATTTTTGAGCTATAATGAAATATATATATTACTACTGTCATTGCTGCATGGATTCCAAGAAAAATGAGGAATTAAACAAGCTTTTACAAAAGAAGTATTTTACGGTGTGTTAGCATATAAATTTCAAAAAAAAAAAAATTAGGATTCTTAAAACATGTTTTTGCATCAGAAAATCGGATTATAGCCGCTACAATTGAAATTGACATTAAAATGTTCTCTATTACATACTTTAAAACTGTGATAGTTGAACCGTAGGAATTTAAATTTATTTTAAAATAACAACAATATGAATTAACTTGCCTTTCTTTAATACGTAGTAACGTAAATAGTTAGTATTTCGGACAATGAGCATCCGTTTTCAATTTGAATAACAAAAATTACATGCACTATATGTTGTTGAGTGAGAATATCCGACTGGGAAGTAATTTTGATCCATGATTGTACTTTTATATGTGTTATTGATAATGTTTCGTCACTATTGGATGTCAATAATAATTGAAGTTGTACATTATTTAGACAAATCTAAATACTAAAAATAAAATAATATTAATTCCCCCACCTTAATTTTTTTTTCAACGGGTTGATACATTTATCAAATTGAGTGAAGTCAGAAGGTTTCTTTACGCTATTTACGCTAATGTTCTGTATTGTCCTTCCTTAGTGTAGAAACTTGCTGAGAGATTATAATCTAAAGATATCAAACATTTGATTACGTTGTACTCTATATGTGTGAATAAAACTTTAAGTAGTTTGAGGGAATAAAGATAGACGAAAGGTGTTTAACACTTCACATGTGTACTATACAATCAGTAATTCCACAAAATAAGATTAGGATTGTGCAAACAATGCAATTAATATTTTTTTTTAAGATTTAAATTGAGTGCTAGCTTGCATATTGTGGCTGGATCTCTCTCATCATGTGATGAATACGATATCCAATTCAGCATTCAACCGGCTACTTTACATCATTAATCATATATTTATAATTATTCCACAAACATATACATATAAGACTTAAGAATTTAACTTTCACGTACTTTGAAATAAATAACCTAATATGAACAGATCCAAAAATACAAAAGATCATTAAATAAAGTATAAACTAAGATCCCAAATGATGATACTATAATACCTACCTACATATACATATACCTAGTTTATCATAGGTAAACTTGAGTACATTTGAAAATATCTTCAATTTTTCATCGAACGCACAAAGGACTTTCAGAGTTTACAAGTTTTTATGTAGAAAGAACTCTTAGAAAATATATCAATTATTATGGAGAAATAATACGGCGTAGCTCCTTTATTGTTGACTTGGAAAAAAAATGCTTAAGGAGCTTCGGCAGAGAAATATTCTACATAAAAAAGACAAATATCCTGGCCAAATTAACTTCGGAGTCTCATATTCGAGATTGGCTCAAGAGTTGAGATATAATACGCCTTTTGATAAAGAGAATGGAAATATAAACACTGTTCGGATGGAATCCATTTTTACACTACATGTACAATGTCGTGTCTAACCTTGAAAAACAAAATCTCCTTGGCAATATCATTAGAGATGTACTCCACGATGAGCTATTTGGATCGTTCAATGGCCTTATAGCATGAATTTGAAAACTTTATGGTTCCTTGCCCCAAGACAGAGTGAGAAAAGCCCAAGAAATTCTTATTTATGTCAACAGGCTCCTCGATTCGGAGTCTGTTCCTGATTTGAAGGATACATTTTGTAAGGAAAATTTATTTTTGACCAATTTATTTACAGACCAATGCCTCGTTCTCATACCATTTCAAAAAAGGAATACTTAGCAGAATATTGTGAAGGTTGGAAGAAATCTTTATTCTGGTCTAATAGAATAGTGTGCCTCAATTCTCCAAAAGGATAAGCCAGGCGTAAGTCCTCTCTGTTCCACGTTCAAGAGGACGTTGCAGAGTTTATTTCCACTTTTAAAGGAAGGAACGTTAAAAAGGAGGAAAGAGAGAAAAGTTTAGTTTGCACAAAGCACATGAAATTGGTATTTTTATTCTGAGATATCCTTTCAAAAATCTAAGAAGTACTCAGCTCTAAAGAACTGAGATACAATAGACCAACGATAGCTTAATTCAAATAAAAGATGAATGAAGAAATATCAGTTTTCTTACACAAGTTTTGATTTTATCTATAAAAAATCTACGTCTGATTTCTTCTTAAATGGGTGAGATATATATGGATGTCGATATTGGATCTTGCCCAACCAATCTTTGGTGCATAATTTTTGAGAAGTAATAATTTTTGTAAAAATATATTCAATAAGTGCTTATTCAAGCGGGATGTGCAACATTTAAGCTACAACCTCAACACTTTGAAAGTGACTAAGGCAAGATATTTACTTCTCTTTTTTCCGAGTTTAACTATCGACTCCCATTACATTGTAATGCCAGAAACCAAGTACAGGAGGCTTGTTGGCCCCAATTATGCCTTCTTCAAGACATAAATAGCTTCATTGTTGGATTATGGAGTCATCAAACCCCCTTCTTTATATAGTAAAGAAGGGGATTCTCCCCTTCTTTCGAATACACCAAAAACACGAAGAGAACTTCAAACATTTTTGAGTATGGTACAATATTATTTTAAATTAATGACTAACCTCACTTGCTATATTGGTTGCTTACCTAAACATGCCATGTAATAATCGAATAGAGAGCTAGTGGATGTTCTTAAGAAAATAAAAAACACCTATAGCTTTTACTACTGATGCCTCGTTGGTAATATGGAATTAAGGGTTCTCTTTAGCTTTTTGGTCAGTCTCTTTTCTCTAACTCAACATAAATATTCGGCTTTTGACTAGAAACTCCTGTCAGTAAAGAAAGCCATATTATTCTTTCGTTGGTCATTCAAGATTAATTACTTTATCGTATTTTCAGATCACAAGCTTTTGGAGTCCAGAAACTCTCATCAATAGTAAGGCAACTTAGAGCTTTTTTATTGTGATATTAAGATAAATCAGAGGTCAAACGTGGTGGCCTATACCTTGTCTAGACTACTATCTCTGGTTAGGTCCAAGGTGTTTCAACTCCTAGAATAGACGATACAAGATCAGGCATCAACAGATCCACTTAGCATAGAATTCAAAACGTTTTATTTGAAATAATTTTGGGGATAGTGTTCTAGTTTGTTTTGGAATTGAAAAAAATTTGAGAGCATTTGTTTCATCCAATTATTGACTCCAAAAAAAATTATATGACTTATGACCTTTCACATATGGGATTTTAAACTACTCCACGAGAGGTTTTAAAGTGATTCACATGGTCTAATTTGAAGGAAAACATACAGAATTGGACTTGAAAGTGATTATCTTGTCACATTCCAAGGTCCTACAAGGTACCTACCCGACCCTCCAAGAGATTGTGTTATTCATACAGACATTGTTGGATCATTTCCAATTTTGGAAGGTTAAATACACCTTTCGACAGTTGTGGATTGGGCCACAAGATACACAGATCCTAAGCATGATTATAGTGCAGATACATTTGTGGAAACTTTTTCCTCAAGTTGAGTTTCAATATTCGGCAAAACGACTTCTCTTTACTTTTTCAGAGAAACGCTATTAAAGTGGCATGGGAAGCTCCTGGGATCAAATAGTCTATCCACCAGTAAATACCTTCATATCTCCTATGCATTATTTGATGTACTCAGCTGCCAGCCTACCAATATCATCTTTAGAGTTCTCTCAGATGCTTCCTAGGATTGGGAAGTATTTTCAAAATATGAATCCTACCCTTTCTAGAATTGTTTCCGAACCATCGAGAAGAGTCTAAACTTTTCTGGATTTGCTTTAAAATGGCTAGTCACGTTCTTATCAAAGACAAACCAATCAAAGCATTTTATTCTTAAGGTTGGAAAGGACTTTGATTGATTTAACTAATCACATTGACAAAGTATCTGTGGATCTTCTAAAGTCTGATTTTGGTGTTATAAACATTTAAAAGCTAATTTTATATCTTTCATCAAGGATTTTTATAATAATATTTTCATTTAATTTGCATTTTTATAATAACGTTTTCTATTTTAACTTTGGTGTAGAACCTTCGGAATCAAAAAGTTTTTCTCATGAAATATGTAGAAATAACTTTTAAAAAATACCATATATTAGTTATTAATGAGAAACTCATTTGAGTTATTCCTGAACATATTATACACATAGTTTTCCAACCATAAAGGTACAAATCATATAAAATTGTTAGACAAACCACTGTCCAAATGGAAGTGTTGGCAAACGGGTCTATGTATGAAAAACCTTTAAAATGTTTGTAAATATAATTATGGTTTTTGGAAAACTATTTCGAGGGAAAAGACTTGTAGCTAATTTCCAAATAGGCTCTATTTCTCTCAAAATAAGTTAAGTACCTACTTACATGATAAAAATCCGAATCTAAAAGATTCTATGGAAATGATTCAATTGTAGTAAATGGATACATACATACCTATCTATATCCCTAAATACTTAGTTATGAATAGAATAAAATGGAGTTGAAGATGAACCTTTGCGTGTTAAAAATGCATGAATTTTAATTTACCTTTTAATCTAATTATGCAGCGTAATAATTTATTCGATAAATACGCAAATATGTACCTAGAGTGAAAGATCTAAAATGGCCGAACCAACAGTCTCGGCCCATAGTCATTGTAAAAATATTTATGTATACACACATACATATATGCAACGTTTAAATACGTTTTTAGGGATTATTCATGCGTAGAACTATTGCATGTATGTATGTATGTACATACATATGCTATCTTTACTCATTCTTACTCAAACAATCTTAGACCGGGTATTACAACAACAAAAATCATGAATGCTTTAAAATGGGAGATGAAGACACACACACACACACAAAATAATAATAATACACCTTTGCTTAAAGTTTAGGGCAATTTTTTACCATGAGGTTGTTGTTATTTTTGGTTTTTTTAATACATTGAAATTTAAATGCAAACTTGAAGAAAATAAATTTTATGTGAAGTAGACCATTGTCCAAAAAAGTTTGATGGAGGCATTCTGCCTTGAACAAAGTGTACATACATATAGGCATGGTTTTTTTTAGAGATTTGGCGATACAAAGGTTGATGTATACATACATAAGTATCATAATTTGAGAGAGGGTTTGTATGATGAACTATGGGTATTGCAATCTATTTAACATGAGAGGTAATGGGCACGGATCCTATGGAATACGTTTATTCAATTGAATTCTTTTTTCTTTTTTTTTAAGACATTAGCTTATTCATGTGAAAACTAAAACTAAGGCTAGGAACATATTTCTAACCCGCGGCATTTCCAATTAATCAAACCCCTTTAAGGAAGTTTACCTTTTAATTACCTTATTATTCTGATTACCATTAGCCAGCAATACATAATGCTATGTATACATACATACATACTATATCATAATAGAGAGAATATCCACGAAATGAGATAGAGAGATATTAGCAGATACAATTGTTTAGATTTTATAAATACATGCATTAATCATTGGTCATTTCTTACAATACATATGTAGATGAGTGTATGTACTTTGGCTAACATTTAAAGTCAAAGCAGCGCACATCTCTCAACCTTTCTTCTTCCAAAAAGAGATTGTGAAAAGGCCAGAAATTAAACATGTGTCTAAACAAGTACCTAGATCATAATCTCTAAATTTTGAACTATTCTTTATTTAAGAGTAGTGATGTGGTTCTTGAGATCCGTTTTAATCTCCCCTCCTCTATCCCTTTAAAGTCTTGCTATTGGAGTAGAGATTAAGACTATTTAGCAAACCAACAACCGAAATAAGAAACTTTTTCTCCTGGTCTCCACCGCTTTCGATCCTTTAAAGTCTTGGTCTTGCCTTGGTCTTAGTATTTACAGCATAACAAGAAATATTTTGAGTTTATCAAAATAAATCAACAGCTAACAAAATATCCCAGTTCTTGATGTTTTTGGTATATGTAGATACTATTGAATGAAGAACAGCGTCATTGGCTAGCCATCACATACCTCCTTGGCTCCTTTTATTTAGAAGGAAATGTTTGAGCAATGAAATGAAGACTCCAATGTACTAATAATAATAGGGAAATTCTCTTTCGAGTTCAACAAATTAAAAACCAGAACACTAATATGAGACAGTGTCAATTCCGCGCAGACATATACAATGAACAAATAAAGAAATGTTTGAATCTCATCATTAAAATTTTATACTGAGGAAAAGGGGGGGGGGAGGGGGGAGGGATTCACCATATACTATGTACTCCAACAAGTCTAGCTACATAGACCCTACATACGACTACACCCAAGAATTTGTTAAATGCTCCAACTATTTTAATATTCAAAACTGACTACGAGGGTCATAAACACCCTCAAGGCTCTCGTGTGTATGATTGTATGTTTATGTAATTGCTTTAGTTATAATAATGATGACGCATTGGTTGCCCCTAGGAAGTGATCATCATCATTATCAAAAAGTAGAAAGAACGAACAAACGAATACCAAATAATAATAATAATAATAATACAATAATAAAAATACATAAATAATATTGGATATTTGACATTAAATATTTATTATTTATTTATTATGAATAATAATAAAAACGGACCAAAGAGCAAACAACAACAACAACAACCAGGCAATAGGCATTAAAATATATACGTATATGTATAGCTATAAGGGAGAGTCAATGTTCCGTAAAACCACGAGATGATATTGGATGATGAACTTTATTAGTTTCTCGATATGCATGAACTCCCACTACATATATGTACATACATCCAGGACACTTTCTGATGCATGAACAATAACTTGCTATGACTTACAAGCATTTATGTAGATCCAAACAAATTGGTAGGTAGGTAGGTAGCTGTTTGTTTACGCCTTAAAAGCTGAGTAATATGGTTTATGAGACATTTCAACAAGGAAAATGTATTAATAACAAAATTATTAGAAAACGTCTCTTATTTGATATAAATAAGATACTGTATTAGGTATGCTGTGGTTTTTTGGTTGTTGTTTTTCGTTTTAAAAGGATATGATTTATTTGTTTTTGTCCTATAAATAGTTACATGTCATGAAACGTCTTTTAGGTACATACATATTGCTATAAATGGTGTAAAAATCGAGTTATGAAGTCTCTTGTTCATATAAATATATGTATACGTGAGCCTCTTTCAATTTTTTGAAGGTTCCTTCTTTAGAATTGTTTAATGAAAAAAAAAAAAAAAAAAACGTATTACACATACCGCAAAATAGGTAAATAAATAAAAGATTAAAATCGTGATTTCCATGTTGTATAAATATATATGTTCCTTTACTTATGTGTTGAAGATGTATGATTTTTTTACAACCTCAAATATATTTATGTTCCATGTATGTATGTACATTTTATAGGACCATTCAAGTACATTAGAGACTCTCTCAGACTTGGACAGACACTTTTCCCATGTAGGTTCATAGAAATATAATTTAAATTAGTCTGAGATAGTAGTCAAGTATTATTATGTATGTACATACTTATATTATATGTAGTCTGTTGAAGGAGCTACTAAAAAATAATTTAAAACACGTGATTATGCATCTTTTGCATTAATTTTTTGTTTTCACCATTTACGTTGTATAATTATCAGTCATGAAGGACCAGTGAAGTTTAATCTCTTTTAGATATACACTTATAAAAAAAATTGCATTTTTTACTCCTTTGGATCTCCAAGAAAATAATAACATGAGGAAAATTAAAATGTAAATATATGTAAAGTTTAGAATATTAAAAGGTGATGGGGGAAAGGTTTGTACACATACATGAATCTAGATCAAAATAAATTTATCTTACGACAACTATGCTTCAACATACACACACATATGTATTTAATTAATTAATTAACTTTTGCTACGCATAAATAGGTGGATATGAAAGAACATATAAGCTTGAGAGAGAGAGAGAGAGCTGATTTCAAGGTCATTGATTTCAGTTACAAAGAATCTGGATGAATGATCCCTTGTCACATGCTGCACACGTATATTAAGGGGCAGAGCAGGTACCCTATTAAGAAAAGGGATGTGTCTTCAGCCTCAAGTAAGTATGTACATACATACGAAATAAAAATAATAATGTTGAAAGGCCCCCTGCATTGAAAATTACATACTTGGGTTCAGCTCTTAAATGAGACACATTTATAACGTTTGTAACCAACGTTGACTGTTAATAATGAAGAAAAAAGATACCCTCTGATTCAATGGGTAATGGATGATGATATGTTCCATTGGATGGAATCAATGGAGGAGAAAATTGGATTATAGGAATATTCAAAGAATGAAAAATGATAAACTTCCTCTGACAACGGTAAAGATGCAGTTATAAAATATGATGATGCGACTGATTTAAATATACATCTTTCCTTCCTTAAGCTACCATATGTATGTATGTATGTATGTTGATAGATCCAAGGTTTCCGTTACATCGGTATGACAGGATCGGATGTCATAAAAAGGCCTCATGTTTTCTACCCCTTATCAAACAAGTTCATATAGATTGAAGATATGTATTTAATAGTACTTACATATTCATAAAAACAATACAAATCCTTAAATTATAATGAATCAAATCATATAGGTAGAATTTGATTAACATTCTGCCAAGAACAAAAAAAAAACCCTGGTGATGATTGAATTATGTAGAAGAGATTTAGTCATTTATTCAACACACACATATATAAAAAAAATCATCCATAGGTAGGAGTCCTCATTCAAAAATATGATGAAGCTCATTCAAATATCATGATGCTCCAGGGGTGAAACCCTCATTATACAAACATTTCATTCAATATAACGGCCGAATCTACATATTAAAATGGATAGGAAATAATTTAATGGTTATGAACTGAAATGAATGTATTGTAAATCAATTCTAGATAGGTGGATGGAAGCAGCTTTGAATCACTTATCGTAAGAAACAAAAAATGTACACATAGGTACAACATTAGAGGGGGAGCAACACATTTAATATTAATAATGGATCATTGTAGACAGGATGCATCCCATGCTGTGCTTTTTATCCACACATCAATGCAACCTGCCAAAGTAGGGTCCTTAAACCATCTTATTCATTATTATACAGAAAGAGGGTTTCATTACCTTCATATTACTACGAGGGTTTGGTTATTATTAGATATATTATCTTTGGTCGTGAGGTATTTGAGGATTCATCAAGAAAGGCACTGCTACTACTACTACTTCTACAACTACTTCTTGTATGTTGTTAGTACTGTAAAAAAGAAAAAGAAAAAGAAAGGAAAGGGAGGTTAACATGCTAATCACTCCACGCATTTCAAGCAGGAAATATGTAGGGCTTTGGTGAAGCTTTAATCTCAATTGTGAATGATTAGCCATCTTTCAGAACTTTTGTGTTGGTAAAAATAAAATTGCAAATGACCAATTATCTATTCAATTTGCATAGAATAGAATTACTCACAAATGAGCTTTAAGTTCATTCAACAACGTTTTTGTCTAGTGTGCATGTAACATACATACATACATACATGAGCAAATTAGCAAATACATTGCAAAAAAAAAAAAAAAAATCATGGAGTCAACAATTATAGAATGTAGGGGAATACATATATGTATATATTCAAAATCAACGACAATAGAAGTCAAAAGTCCATTTCAAAAAAAAAGTAAGTCACTCTTTTTTTAACTAAATCCATTTCAAAAAAAGAATAAATCAAATCGTCTTAGAATGAGTTATGAACATATTATATCAATATCCATACTTACATGTCAAATTTCAAGGATTTTTTTTTCTAAATAATGAATTGTGGTTCAATGGAGTGCAACTCTGACCTTGAAGTTGGTTGCTTTTTTTTTTTGTTACAATAAGTGCTGAATAGCTTACATTTTACATTTAGGTAAATGATGATTATGTCCTGATTTGTTAAAATTTACTTTTTTTTGTCGTCTTAACCACGAATAATTCACGGAAATTATTAGTAATTTGAAAAAGAAGAAGCAGGAGATTTGAGGATGATATTAAAACGACGTATGTACAAAATTGCAAAAGGACAACATCCATGGTTTTGAAATATGCTATACTCATACAATGCAATGATTACTGCATTAATCCCTTGTTCAATGTCTGTTTATTTTTTTAAGGCCCATAGTGTCACTTATACAATGTTTGGCTCTAAAACCAAGTGACTCCTTGTAAATTAAAAATTATGCATTTTGTTATAGATGAGTTTTGTATGTACTTCCCCTTATTTGCAAGAAATGAATGTAAGTTTCATGTCAAGGTAATTAAAGAACAAACAAACAAACAAACAAACGCATAGATTCTTCTTAAGATGACTTAAGGGACTCATAAATATTATTTAGGTATCTCATTATTTAGTCAAATGGATAATTCAATTGGTGGAAAAAAAAAATCTTTTGTTTGTTAATTCTTTTTGTTTTTGCTCATGGCTTTTGTTTTTGCGAGGAAATATGAAAAATTAGACCATTTTTCAAGTAGGCCACACACACAGACACAGGGATGTAGACGATTTGCATAATATTTTGAATAGGACTGGAATCCATCAGTGATTTAATTCTCCTAAATATGTCATCCCTAAAAAGTATTTTTTCAAATAGAGAAGAAAAAAGGATATTTTACTACATTGAGGAGACGTCATAAAAATTAAATACCCATGCATCAAGGATTAGGAAGAGGGGACCATACCTAATATTCCCTAGCATCGACAGTTAAGAAAAGAATCTTTTTTTGTTCAATGTGTAACAATATTTGAAGGGATTCTTAATAAAAATCCGTCAAATATGTATGTACATAGTGGGGTAATAATAATAATAATAATAATACATAGAATTCTTTTCACCTCCTTCTCAATGGATGATGTCGTTACGCTTTATTCTTATTGTTGTTAAAGATTACAATGCTTATGTATGTATGTATGTATGTATGTATACCTATGAATACACATAGTTATCATTGAACAAAGTCTAATGAGATAAGTTTATGGCTTTAAAAAAATAATAATGGTAAAATAAGACTGAAGCTTATATATATTATACAATTAGTGATTTGGCTTGAGAGAGAAACACAGATCTCAAAAGCAGAAATGGGAAACCTATTATTTAAAATTTAAGGGGAAAAAATGGTTTTGTATGGTTGTATCTATCTACATTTGTATATTTAAGCATGAATTATCATACTAATAACGCATTCATTAAACTAAGTAAAGGATTTTTTTTTATCTGTATGAACCTATGTATGTATGTATTTGAACATGAGCCATTCAAAAAGGGTTGTTATCCCCTTCAAGCATAATGAAATGATATCTAAATATGTTGTACATTCAATTTGGCAGAGGGGGGGGGGGGGTAAGAGTATAAAAGGGTTTCATTATATAAATATACTGAAATGCAGTTGTTTATACATATAAAATATTACGAATATTATTTATATTTTGACAAATTAAATGATTCATTTCCCAGCATGGCAAAAGTTATAATCATCTCTAATTACATATATTTCTACGCAAAAATAATAAATTAATTTAACTGCTTGTAGATATTCATACATATATGGATACATACATTACCAAACTCTTGTTCATAACTAATATTCAAAGAAATTAAAAAAATAATAATAATAATGATTCGTATTTGAAAATTCATGTAATTATCGTTACAATATGAATATTTAACAAAAATAAATTGTGTAGAGCTACTGTTAGTGCTGCCACTCAACCTTGAATTTTCAAACTAAACACACGTTTGTAATGGACACTAGTTACTCCTTCAAGCAGTATTTATTTATTAATACATATATATTGTATATACAAAGTAATATTATGTAAAAAATAAACATACACAAAAACTATAAGAAGCAATTCACAGCCTTTTTGATTTTTTTACAAGAATTGACTTCAAATTTTGTTATTAAATGGCTTGGATTTTAACTCAAGGGAGGGGGGGGGGGAATCAAAATAGAAAAGAGTAAATTACTGACCTTTCATGATTGTTATTATTATGAGTGTTGGCGGCGGAACGATTGTTTCGGTAGCGTGTACGGATTCGATGTTCACTTGACATTTTTTTTGTTTGTACTTCACAATAACTCACACATGTACATAGATCATTTAAGATATAAATAAATACATTAATTAATTAATTGATAAATACGTAATAAATAAATAACGTAGAAATAATGTGTAGAGAGGATATCTCACTAAAAATATAGAGCTCAAGTGATTTATAAAAAACACAAAAATGGTAAATATATTTTTTTTATTTTTTCATCCAAAAAAGTATTTTTTTTTTAATGTTTGACGCACGCGGAACGCCAACTAAGTATGTATCAACATCACGTCCGTAATACATATCTTTTTTTTTTGCCGTCATTTCCGAGGTGTGTGTGTATGCAGTGCCGGAGGAGTGTGGCTCTGGAACTGGAAGAAGAATAGAAATTATAGGCATAACTATGAACATACTATGTATATGTACTATAAAGATATTTTTTAACCTCTCCTCTGTAGAATGTACATGATAGAAGAACCAACCAAGGGAAATAATGGTTAATTATGAACCACTAAAAAAACTTAAGCTTTAAAAAATCAAAGATTTTAATCATAAGGTTACAAAAAAAAATTTTTTGGTTTTTTTTGAAAAGTAAGTAAATCAAACCCAATTATTACTTTTCCTTGTTGTCCTTTCTCACTTCATTTTGTGGACTTGTGGAGGTGATTTTAATGATAGTTTTGACCTCAAAAAAAGAAATAGATTTGGCGGTTGAGTTTTAATGAAAAATTGAACAAGAAAAATAAAAGATTTATATTTTTTTTTATCATTATTATTTCGTGGAAAACCTGGAGTTACTTTAGAAAAAAAAAAAAAAAAAACTCCCCTGAAAAATAATGAAGAAAAAACTTTAATTGAGAGCACCTTTTCCTTTTTTGGGATAGGAAGGTAGCTATCAAAAGTAGTGACTTGATACATACATACATACATACATAATGTTTGAGTCATTTAGAGTTTTTAATTGGTGTTGTGTCTGTGTGAAGAAAAATGAATATTTCATGAGGTGATCATCACTCCTTAAAGATGTATGAAACAAATGATCATTTAGAATTGGAGAGATGGGATCCAATCTCCAATTGTTTCATTGGTTTTTATGTGAAGACTGCTTTTTTTTTTCATTATACCATATGAATATACCTATATTTGTACAGAGGGTATGCGTAGGCATACATATATTCCTACAAACCATGGAAAGGTCAAAGGTCAGATTGATTATCATAATCATCAAATGTACTTATTCAGATAGCTATATATATAGCTATATATATATATATAGCTATTGGTATCTATCTATGTATGGTTGTATGTACATTGTACATACCTGGTTGCAATTAAATCAATTGTTCAAATAGTCTCACAATTATCAAGATGTATTTGTTATTATTGTTATTTCTTTGAGAGTATTTCAAACTGTATTTTATGAGCTTATTTTGTGTAACTACAAATGTATAATTGTAAAATGACGGAAACACGATTTTTTCTTAATTCCTAATCCTCATTGACATCAATTGATGCGAAAACACTTCATACTTCTTGATGATCCCCTCCCCCCCCCCTTCCCATAATCTTAAAATATATTGTACTAGGTATGAAGACGACTTGCCTTCAATTTATTGGCAGGGTTTAAATATATAATATTATATGTTGACAATTATCATTGGAGACGGAAGGGCGTTACTAATCAAGGATTTGCAAACTAAAGCAAAATCCTTTTTATTTGTGAAAGGCGCACGTTTCATGATGGTGTGTGAATGACTGTGCAGGATCTTTTTTTTTTTTTTACTTTTTTAAAGACATTGATGTAACCGAGATTCAGCTTGAATTCTTGAGAAAAACTTTTCTTTTTGTATCTTATGCCTACTCATCAATAAATTTAACTATGGGTAAGAGGTACATACATACATGCCTATATAGTTTTCTATTTTTTAAATCCACTCACAAAATATTATGTAATTTACTTAGTTAACTAATTTTTGCTGTGTATAAATCCAGATTTTTGGTTGAAATTATTACTAAAATAAAAAAATACTTCCAATGATAAAGAATCTGAGGGAATGTTAGCAAACAAGTATGAATGTAGTCTTCAAGTTTGAATAGACCTTGATCACGGATTCATAGCCATCATTCAAAATTTATACAAAGTATAACAATGTCTATATCAAATATCTTCCTTTCTACGACTTCTGTTCAAGAAAAATGAAAATAAAAACATAACTAATAAAAACATAATCATCAAGAAATCATAAAAATGGCTATAAAATAATACATGCTATAACTGACTTTTTTTTTTGTTCAATATTATCGTTTCATACCTACATATAATTAAAACAGACAAAAGAAATAAGAAGGACACAAAAAAATAAAGGCTTTAAAAATAATGAAATTGATTTTTGTAAAAAAAAAATATAGCCGTTTATCTAGGGAAACAAAGTATATCTTTAAAATATGCTGAATAATTATTTTATATTCATGTGTGTATAGATACATGAGGATATGTACCTATATAATTATGCTTATTCATTAATCAGCTGCTACATATCAACATACATATATTCAGGGTTTAAAGTCTTAAAACCAGGGTATGTATGTACATACATATGCCTATGTTTAACCAAAAGTACATAAAACAAATGATATATTAAACTTATCACGAATTGGTCATTTAAAGATTTTTCATCATTTCCTAAAGGCGTACTTACATATATACTTTTTTAAGGAGTTTTTTGTTTTTTGTTTTTTTTTTACTTTTACTGAGGCCTATCCCAATGATGATGATGACCAAGAATGTCTAATTCTTCATCCTTACATGGTTTAAAGTGTCATAAAACGAATCCTTGAATTCACTCAAAGTATACAACTTCAAATTATACGTTGTATCTACTTTATAGTAAAAACTATGGACAGTGAAATGACTTTTTTTTTTGTAATGAGGGTATAGGAAGGGGCTTTTTAAGGGTAGTTTTTATTACGATGTGTAAGTCTAAGTATATGTATAGGTTCGAACAAAAGTCTCCTTCTAAAAAAATCATTTTTTTATGTAATTAGTTCATTCCTCTATTCATTGATGAATAGATAAAAAAAAAACTCGATCAATGTGCCTGTCATAATAACCAAAAACATGTCTATTATTTATTTATCATGCCTTTTTATATAAAATACATACATTGGTATATAATAATAATAATAAAATAGTGGATGTGCCTTGGGTGATTGGGAAAAAAAGAAAAAGAAGAAGTAATTTGATTCATTTGGAGTAAAGGAAGACAAAATATCAATATAAATTGAGATGTCAATTCCATTTTGAGGTTTGATTTCCTCGTGGGAGACTCTACCTCGCTAATAGCTATAATAGGCATTGTAATTATGTATATAAAATGTAATAACTATATTGGTATGTGGGTAATTCTCATAGAAAGGAGGATCCTGGGGTAGGGAAAACACAGTTTGGAACTGGAATGGTTCAAGGTTTGAATAAAGGATCCCATTAAACTTGGTTTTGCTATATCAAATAACCTTTTAAAGATATTTTACTGGGTGGAATCTACTTGTTGACCATATCCATTTGTCTGAAAACCATTTGATCATTAATAAAAATATGGGATGTTGATTGGATTTTTTTTTTTTTTTTTGGTTTTTAAAATGATTTAGTCTTTTTTTTTTTGTTCCTCCAATTTCATAAACCATATTTTTATTGATTTTTTTTTTTTTTTGGTTTTATACTGTCCATTAATCTACCAATGGTAAAGCATATTCTTTATGTTCATAATGTATGCATATAAAATATGTCTTTCATGTGTTCTATGTTTGTTTTTCATGTGCAATTTATATATCTTTATTCTGTTCATCATTATCGTCATGACATTCTGAGCTGCAAGGTTTATAAATATGTATGTTACTTTTAAGCCCTTATACATATGTAAGTGTGTTCATAATAAAGGTATATAATGACATAGTGATGAATTAGTGAGATAACTTACTTCATGCCTTATAAAACTTATCCAATTATAAGGATAATGGATGACTTGTTTTGTTATTTGTTTAGGTTGGATGATAAACAAATTATACTTTGTACAAAGTTGGAGAAGCTCATCTCAAATTTCTTCCTTTTCTTCTCTTTCTTCAAAAATAATAATAATAATAATAAGTATTCATTTGTTTTTGTTTTGTTTTCTTAATTGCTTATGACTTGAAGAGGGATTTTTTTTTTTTTTTTCATTTTCTTTTATTTCGAAGAAAAATGGTAGAAGTAAATTCTTTTTTAAATATTTTTATGTCTATATAAGTACATTTCGAACCAGGGTTTTTCTTCACACTCCTTGGACCTTGATATTTGGTATGTAGATACCTACATACATATATGTTATGCATAAACATACTTTTGGGAGTAAATATTACTTTATACGTTTCGTGTTTTTGTTTTTTGAATCCAGCGGTTATCAAACACTTACACAGAGCAGTCTCTGTTAGCTGTTAGCCTTTGATGTCTGGAAATTGGTATTTTTATTTATTTATTTTTTTGATGTATTTCTTGAATTTTTGGCATTCCAATAAAGATAATGATTTTACACATCATTAAGTGCAATTGAATATGATCAATTTGCATTTGTACATGTATGTACCGAACATTGGTAAAGGAATTCAAATCCTCCAGAGTTTTTTTGGTAGTCTCTTTTGACATTCTACACCAAACATTAACTTCCTCAATAGACATACATAAGTAAATACTTTTTAAAAAATGACAGTATTTTATTCCTACTTAGTTTTTGTTTTGATGTTCTTTTTTCTTCTCGTTTTAAATTGATTTCATTTCTTGGCACAAAAAGGCAAGAACTATGACTTTTATGACTTTGGTAATGAGTATTCATGCATCGGTTCCTACAGTACTAGGTGAGTAGTTTTTTATTTTTATTTTTTTGGTTTTTTGTCAATTTATGCAATATATCACCAAATGTTTATTTATTTTGAAGTGGATCTACGTGTTTGGAAATATCTACAGGAAGAGTTTGCTCTTTCCATCCAACCTACATACATTGTTTTGAAACCAATTTGCAAATATCCAAAAAAAAAAATTGAAAGACAAATTTTCATATATCCATCTCATGCTCAAATTGTACTTATAAGTTTCAATAAACTGCGACATCAGACTCGTCTTGGACTTGAAGTAAAGAGATTTAGACCTTGATAAGAAGACTCCCTGCATGAGAAGACTCACAAACTTCCTTTATTTTAAAATACTATTATTTATATGATTGAATTTTAATATTGATGATGACGACTGAATCAGAGGTGGGGAGTCAAGTCATGACTTGTGAACATCACTGACCTTTTTTTAACCCTAGACAAACTCTTTTCTATTAAAAAATACTCTAGATATTTGCATATGGCTATTTATAAGTATATTATATCTACTAGGGTTTCTCATTTCCTAGGAAATGTTCCTTTTGCAAAATCCCAGGGAATGCATTTCTTAATTTCGGGATCCTGGAAAATTTTGAAGTAAGAGAGTAAATAAATACTGTAAAATTTAAGTATATACTTTATTATATATTTTAAGAAGAAAATATTTTTTAATATAGTTTTACTCGTTAGTTTGTGAAAGAAAAAAAATGTTACATTGTTGGAAAAATATTTGTATAATAATCACCCATATGTATGTGATTGATTTCAATAGTTAATATGTACTTATAAAATATCTGGGTAATACGTAAGACCCCTCTAGAAATAGTAACTCCTTTTATAAAAATAGGAGACATCTAATATAAATTATATCTCAAATTCAAGAATGAAAATTGCCTTTTCTAATAATTAATAAGAAGGATTTGAAGGTGTTTCTTTGAGCTTCATTTTTTTTGTTCAATGTACATGATGCATTTTTAGCACAGCATAATATATGTATTTCTAAAAACTGTATCTTCAATAAATCATCAATAAGTATTCAACTTTTCGTTTAATGAATTACATACACGCATCATAAATTATTCAATAATTAAATGCAAAATTTCCTGGGAAATTCTCGTAGGTGTAAAATCCCGATCAAATGGGATCCCGGGGAAGAAACCCAAGCGTGTACATATGTACCTTCATATATGAGACAAAAATTATTGAAACTTATTTCTAAAGAAGCTCAGAAATACGTTTGATCAACATAATTTGTGAATATGTTCTGAACTATTTATAACTCATTTTACTATAAAAAAAAACAGATAGGGGCCTAATGATGTGCAACATTCAATTTGCTGAATGAAATGATGTAGACATAATTTTTTGGGAGGTGGATAGGGAGGAGAAGTAAACGACTCGATATTTTTTTTATGCCATACTCTAGTATGTAGATATTGCTGCAATCTCAACTCATGAATTTGATATTTGCATACAAATATATATTTGCAACTAACATACATAAGTAGGCATATATTATACATATATATACTATGTAGGTACACCTTTTGAAAAAACTGCATCAATGATACCTATGATAATTATGTATGTATATATGTATTGAGAAGAACTATCACTAACTAATTATACAGATATTTTCAAATACGAGTAGGTAACACATATGGGATCAAGTTTATATCTCTATATGTATATACCTATACAACTAAATATATTGTAAGTATATAAATCTTTTGCCTGACATTTGAAAGTGGGGGTAACAAAAAGTATCATTTTATATTACTCGGAATAATTGATACCTTTTCTTTCTTTCTTTCTTATAAATAAAATAAAATAATCTTAGATCTCAAAGTATCATTTCCTATAGCAGGGGTTCTCAACAGACCGCCCGCAGGCCAAATTCGACCCACATTGTATTTCTCAAAGCTATAAAAGAGAGAGGCGAAACGGTTTTGTTAGCTTTTAGAGATTTTCTTGGCCCAAAAGACAACGTTTTCCCCGCAAGATGTCACTTTGAAAGCACCTATTAATATTTTTCGTCCCTTCGCAGAATTCCCTATGTGCTCATTGAATTAATATGGTAAATTCATGAAAGTTGCGTAGTTAGTTATATAGTAACTCATAGATCCCTTCAGTAGACCCAAAATTTGACTCCTGGCTGAGTACATTTGAACAAAATTGATCATGTGGTCGTCGTTTTGTTTCATAGCTTTGATATTTTCTAAATATAAAAATGTGAACCATTAGCATGAACAATAAAACAAAGACTAGAGCAGACTTAAATAAACAAATTTTAAAATTTTGATCTGTGTCCCCCTCCCCCACAAGTATTATTCTCTAAATTTTTTCCTATAGAATAGAATAAAGTAAAATTTTTGCCTCTTGTATCTTGCACGCAGACAAAAGTTAGGATAGTTCTCAACAATATGAAATCGGATGGTTGTAAATTGGGAATTTTATCATGAATGGGACGGGTATGTACGGACTGGCTCCATGATACCCTTAAATAAAATCTCTTTAGGAAAATTACCCTATAATTGAGCTCTAATTACACATTGTTGAGAATCCCTGCCTTAGAGTCTCTTGTCAGCAAAGGCTTGGCTGTTTAATTTATTTACATATGATGCAAAAAAAAATACAATGAATTAAGTAAATAATAATATATACAATTGCGAATACAATATTGCATAAAAAAAATATGTAAGTAAATCACACCTTTTCCATTATATACATATATATCTTATTATTTCATTTTTTGTTTTTGTTTTAATACCCACGTTGCATATCAAAACTTCGTGATGATAAAGTATGTTATATACCCATTGCATCCCAATTGATTTTGAAGATATATGTATATTTAAAAACAACAACAAATGATCGTACTCTTATCAACCTTCTCATCATTATTCGTTCATCAGTCATTATCAAAATGGTTTATACTGAGGTAGGCATATCTTGGCAAAGTAATTATATTATGACTCAATCATAAATATGTATACATACATTTTAAAACAAAATCAGAAGGATTTTGTAATTGTTTTGAATACAATAGGATGATTTGGAGATGGATGTAGTTTGCAAACAAATTAAGTAATCATGGCTGCAAAAAAAAAAAAGGATCATTAACTAGGAGAAACTATTCTATTTGCAAATTATTGGGATTGTTTTGTATCTTTTATATACAATTATAGATAAGGAGATAGTTTTTTCTTCCTTTTTTAGCCCTAATAATATTTTTTCTCCTCAAAATAAAGTATCGAATTTTTATTATATTTTGTTTCCATTTTTCATTATTTGAAAACAAAGTATAATTTTCAAATCATGTAGGTCGTTAAACAAAGTATTGTTATGCTAAGAAATCAAAAAAGAAAAAAAATAATAATAATAATTAGATTTTTTATTGGTCAGAATTTGATGTTCTCTTAATGATAAAATTATATATAAATATATATTAAAAATAATATAATATTTTATAATTTTTTGAAAACATATATATATATTTAAGGTAATAGCCTGTGTTTTTTGTGAGGGGATAATTTTTGTTTAATAGTTTTTTATAGGTAAGATAAAATTTAAAAATATCAAATTACATACATACTGGGTCAAATGACACTTGAATATTCATAAAAGAAATATGCTTTTTTTTTTTCATTTATGATTCATTGTCTATCAAGGAATATATTTTTTTCTGGAAAAAAAAATAAAAAAATTCTTCAGTTCAAAATCATTTGATTTTCTTAATCGTTCCCTTATACACACAAACTCACACATATTTGTCTGTATACCCATAGGATAATAATATTTACTAAAAGTCAATACAAGAAAAATATTTTCATTTTTTCTCGTGTGAATAATGGTCTTTAATGAACGTGGTATTTGTACACATGTATATATAAGCATACACATATATTGATATATAAGTACTTAGTAGAAGACACATATATGTGTACATGCTTGCCTATGGTTGACGCAAGGAAATGAAAATACCATTCTTAAAAGCAATTCATGAGTAAATTAATTTAAAGAACCATTGTAGGTAGCTATGGTTAGATCGATTAAGTACATCTAAAATACGAGTCTTAATTGATCATAATGGGGGGGGGGGGGGGCTTCTTTTATTAAAGACCAAAAAATAATTGAATTGGACATTTCCTGTGTAATCATTGAGGCCACACTCTCAAATGTACACACATACTTATTTCTTGGAGATCTGGAACAAAAGTGGCCCAACTGATTTACTATTGTTTTTCCTAATATAGCTTCAAAATTAATATATTCTTAACTCCATAATATTTGTTAGAAATAACCTTTTTCACAAATTTTGTGTACGACAAGGATGCGTCTGAATCAGATGCAAAACCTATCTCGTGAAACAAGATTTGCTAAATGATATCGCTATAGATGTCATCCAGTGACGTCAATATCAATCTATCTTGCCACCATTGGAACTTTAAAAATTCAATATTTATAAGAATAGTAATACTTACTTTAATTAAGACAAAATTAAGAATAATGTCAAATTATTATTCTCGTTTATGTAAGATTCATAGTTGTACTGGACGAACTCAATGGGAACGTTATTTAGAAATAGTTATTAGTAGAAATAATGACATGTAAAGAGCGCTTTAAAGTTTGGTACTTTTTTCAAGAGGCGATAACAGGGACGAGAGCAAATTGTAAGCCCCAGATTAAAGAACGATACAACCCCTAGTATTTGTCAAATACAGAGAATAATTATGTTTATTAATAAGATCTAAAAATCTTCTTTTTTTTTAAAAATTGGAATTTGCTCTAAACCCAAGGGTATGTAATATGTATGGAGTTCAGTCCTTTTCCTTGAGGTTGAACATGAAGTATGTCGACGAATCAAAATATCATTGATAAGATGGAATATTATTTGAGGGAGGGAGGGAGAGAGAGAGAGAGAGAGAGAGGTGTAGGAGTTGGTGAAGCATTTATCAGTGGATCAATTTGATATCTGATATTTAACGTCTGATCCTTTAGTTTTGATAATAATAATCATAATAACGTCTGAGAGTCTTTTTTTTTTTCATTTTTCTTTTTTTTTTTTTTTTTTGAAAATTATAATAAACACAATAATTGGACCTCAAAACCATTCATTTGTTTACATATCAGCTTTTATTTCATTTATTTTTTTCATCAGGTCGTCTGAAAAAATCAATGCATTCCATCTGTTGAGTCCTCATACATGAAAAAGAAAAAAAATATCCTACTTGGCAATTCAATCGATGACCTTAACCCCTCATTGCTATTGTTGTTTATGGTCTCTACATTTAACACCATGATACCCCCTAATCAACTCTCTCAATACTCCTACTTATAAATAGAGAGAAAAAAAAACGATCTTCAAAGGAAATATACTTTTTTTCCACAAATGGTTATGCATGAACATCTATCTATGTTACCTAGGTACATGGTGAGAGAAGAGAATCTTGAATCAAAAGTACCTGCGTGATGGCTCCTTTGTACTTCAAAAAAACCAAAAAACTTTTAATTAATTAATTGATATTCATTACCTCATAAATTCAAGCAAAGGACCCGTATCTAATTTTTTTTTACTTGCAGAGATACTCCTATCCTTAGAAAATGCATTATTAACGGATGATAACTTAGAAGGAATGGTGAGTCAAGCCACATATGTACTGCTTTTATCCATTTCATCGTGTTGAAAGAATCATTGGTATCATGGGTGCACGACCATACATCATCCCTAATACATGGATACAAATTGAGGAATCATTCTTGTATCTTACACAAATGTCACGTTCTGTCTCTGGTAATATATTAATGAACATGTTGCTTGTTTTTATATGGACGGTGTACATGGAATATAAATAATATGTACATACATTGTAGGTATGTTTCAAACTAGCGAAGCATTCTTATATAGGTATGTACATACCAAGATAGGTAATATGGAGTACAAAGAAACTGACATTTTATGATTTAGCGTGTTGCAAAATAAAATAAAAAGGAAATGCAGATTTGTTTAGTGTTTTTGTATGTACATAGATATTGCATACTTTTTTTTTTTTGTATTTTTTTTTTCATCTCACGTTTAAACATGACTATCGACATGCTCTTAAAACAATGGTATTACAAGTTTGTATATTATTTAAAAAATTAGAGGAGAAGGGAAGAAGAAGGATTTGAATTCTTTGTTGATTGGTTGGTTGGTTGTTCTTTTTTTAGGGTCTAATATAAAACTTTTTGCCACAGATATTTATATGGATTCTATCATAAATTACCACAATTGGTATTTCCGTAAGGATTTATATGCCTCTCTCTCTCTTGGAAGCAACCATATTTCAAGTGAATTTATTTGACAAAATTCTTCACAGATCCTTATCGTTTCTACATAATATGTGCCATGATATGAATATGCATTTAATAATTCATTGCTCTCTGGGTCAACCATTAAATCATGCATATTTTAAGGTACTTACTTATTAGATGTACCGATTCTATTGTTTTATCATTGGACAACACAAAAGGTCTTATTGTTTGAAGGTGAGCTACACATTTGGAACATACATAAATATACTGATGATAAATATTAAGAGAATTTTAACTTTGGACCTATTTTTTTGTACTAGAACTGAATCTTTTTGTAACTCATTGGGATATATATATGTATGTATGTATGTAGATAATGCATATGTTTTATACATATATTTATATTTGTTATAGCACAAACGCTACAAAGCTAATATATATGTATGTAGATCCCTCAATTGCACGTAACCAACAATTATTCCATCGAAATAACATGGATAATTGCAGGTCTTAATGACTCTTGTCATAGATATTTCGTATCCATTTCATAATGACAAAAATATTTTCGTGATATTAAATGTCATACGCGTTCATGCTTCATTTTCCTAAAGTTTATTTCTCTCTCGCAAGGAAACTTTCACTCAATACGAACATGAGCTTATTACATACATAGGTACATAAAACATAGATTGTCCAGAGAATGAATCCCCAAAAGATGTAATTACTGATGAGCAAGATCCCTTCGAACGAATATATGTATATACAATCCTACATACAAGAAACACGCTTTCAATCACTCAACTCATAGCCCAAAAATGAATCAAATGATTATATCATGAAGTGAAGTGATGGCGCTGGTAGTGTTTGTGTGTACATACATATGTGTTTCCAAATCCCCTAAAGCCATTCTTTTCCAATACGGATTTCCCTGACTTTGTATTCTATACATTTATTTATCAGAACAACGCACCACGAGTTAAATTAAGGTCACGTGAACCATTTGAAATCTATTCCCATAAACATGTTATAAATAAATATGTATGTATAATGAGAGTTTATTGAATTGCAACTTTAACAAAAGATATTTAGATATTAGAATATTATATTTTAACTTTCATTCTCCTCCTCTCTACTATTGAAGTACAACCACCCATTCAATTCTATGTAACTCCATATAACTCAATTTAGATTAAAATCAGTATTTTGTGTAGTATTAACATTACGTTGGATATTATATTATATATTTTTCCCTTAATGGACTCATGGCTCTAAGCCATTTTGCCGTGGTAAAATATTTTTATATACTTAGATTTGCTGAAATGAAAGACATATTCATGTCTAAACAACCCACAATACTATAAAAAAAATATTTAAAGCGTTTTAAATCACTCTTCTCGTCATAAATCAAAATTCATTTGCATACATAGGTTACCTCTCCATAAAATATCTCAGTTTTTTTGTTATTATTCTCACTTTAAGAAGAAAAAGAAAAATATATACATAGAATATAATGAATTACACCTTCGGTAGCCTTCACAACTCTATGTAAAATATCGCTCAAATAAACCAATTTATCCTTTTTATTTATTTTCAGAGATATAACTAAAGAAAATTGTAATTGAAACTCACGTTTTTGAGTAATGGACCATCTAATTGAGTTGTTTTCTCTCAAAATGCATGGATTTACAAATGGATACACAAAATTAGTAGCAATGAGGGCTTTTGATTGAAAGAGAGAAGTGCTTTTAATTCAATTCCACAACCATATTAGTTGAGTTGCATCTTCTATATTTTTTGTTTCAGGGTTCTTAATATAAAAACAACCATTTTTTCATAGAGTCAACAAAATATCATGCCAAAAAGTTACAGTCATAATATGTCAATTCTAGCCTTGTACATATAACGTACTATATCCTAGCTCTGTTGCAAAAATGAAAAAAAAAATCAATTATATTATTGTTTCGAGATATCGACAATTAAAGTTTTCAAAATCAAGGTATACTATGAGAAAATATCTGGAGAAAAATGAGAATGACGTATTCATATTTCATTCATTTGTTGACCGATTATTATTAAAATTCAAGATGGAGTAAATTTTTGATTCAAACTGGAATATTGCTATTCTGTAAAAAAACTTAATAAGACAAGTATGCATATACACACTCCTAAAATGCCCATGAAAATCAGTTGTCAGTTAAATTTTATAAACTACTCAAGTTAACAATTTAGTTTCCGCTCTTTCAAGGAGATCAAAAGCCCAATCCATGATTGTTTTAGCCCTAAAGCAATCTTTAATAAACAAATATATCCTATTATTATGAGGATTAGGGCTATAGAAGATCCAAAAGACAGTCATGGCGAAGTCCAGGCATAAAAAATAGCTCTGGAAGTTATCGAGGCCATCCAGGCCCAATTAAATGTTGACCGTCCTATAACCATCAGGAAAGATATATGTACGTTTGATTATAAAGCTATCCCAATGGATTGATGGAAGCGGATCGTGTATTGTTCAAACGATATCCAAATGACTTACTCGAACTCATAATGATGAAAGAGTGAGATTTGCAAGGATATTTTTACTGTCTTGTGGGAACTATCCTAGGTATCTTCTAAGAGCCGTTACAAATATTGAATCCTTCAAAGAGAATCCGCTCCGACGGAAATTAAATTGTAAACACACTTCATATTATTAATAATATAGACGAAATAGTGATAACTGAATTTTTGGGAAGTTTAGATGTAGAAATACTTGTCTGATTCTGTTTTTTGACTTAAAGTTTTTACTGAATTTTGAATTTTAATAATAAGGAAATAATGCTAATAATATTTGTAAGCTGGATATTACAGTGAGTATTGAGTATTTTCTTGCAGTAGACATCAAATATCATATGGATGAATTAAATGCTTTATTTTTGACAACAATTGATTTGCTTTTGATCTACTTTATATATGCATAGATATGCTATGACTGAGTCAATTTATTAAGAATGTTTATTTACCCATATCAAATGCAGTTTTGATCAATCCTCATTTCCCTTTACTGTAGATCCCTTTCAGACTCCATTCGTTAATAAACTTACAAAAATATGGGTATTACGAATCTTATCAGCCCATTTCTAATTTAATCCCATTTTTCCTCCCTCCTATTTTTTTTTAAATATACTTTAATTCTGTGTCTGATAAGGTATTGTAGCTAATCAAGGTACTCAGAAGGGGTGCTTATGCCTATTATTCAAAACAGCACTCGAAATTGAGTCCCAATGACGATGATGATGAGACTATCCAAGGTATGTTCATATATGTATACTACAAAGGTACATATACAAACACCATTATACCTATGTTTGTGGTTTTAGGTTCTTTCTTATTTCTTATTTATGGGACTATAAATAATGCGTATTAAGACCCAATATAGCGCCACACCCATAAGAACAAACTTCTATATTAATTTATATCCATTTAATTCTATATTAATTCCATTTAAATGAAAAATAGGTACTTGATATCCCTTTATTGAGTAAATGTAAGTCTTTTTCTTCTTCTTCTTCTACGACAATGTCGACAAAGATAGTATGTAAGTCGGAGGGAACGAACGATACATACGCTCACAAAAATATATTTTCATGTATATAAAAAACCAAAATGAAATGATCACTCATTTTGGGTGTGTGTGTGTGTGTTTTTTTTTTTCCTCTCTCACTTTGTCTTTCTGTCCTTGTTTCAACTTTTGTGAGATTAACACAGATGTGTTGATAATGGTGATGATCCAAGGGATATATTTCAACCATACATGTATTAATGTAGGTGTGTTGTGTTTTTATAAGAGCAAAATTGTTTGACAGTAAAGGCCTATCTATATTAAAGCAAGCTCGAATGATTTTTCTTCCAAAATGAGTCTGGATGATCTTTGTATTTTTCTACAAAGTAATGACCTGTCATTCATTTTTATTAATAAATTCATCTAATCCACCCTTTGGAGGTTTCGTAAATTGTGTATATATTTCAAAAGGTCATATTTTGATTCTAAATTAAGACTCATAAATCAAAAGAAGGCTCTAAACATTCTTAGATATCTGCAATGATCCCAGAAATTTGAATATAAAGTCCATAATTGATTGAAATCTATATATTAAATATTGGGTCAATTATAATTAAATATCAAGTAAAAAAAAATGTAGAATTTCTCATTTTCTGGATTTTCAATTCGAGATTATTTTTGAGTCGACACACTTCCTCTTGTTTAGGAGCATTTCATCTTTTTCCACGTATAGGCCACATTGGCATTCTAAATGCATAATATGAGGGCTGCTTTACTAATTTATATTCTATATTTAAGCATATACAAGGGGGGTACACGTCCCTAGGACTTCAAGTTGAAGCCTCCCCCCCCCTCCGTTCACAATCATGTAGAACAGGGGTATCAACATACGGCCCGCAGAATAATTTGAAAGTGGGAAAATACATAAAAGTTATGGATTAATTTTTTTAATTGAAATATAATTCATGAATTATACGACAGGGGCACATGTTAGTTTTTCTTTATAATTTTCATATAATCTCACGTAAAGTTCATTATTATAATTTTCACTACCAGTAACTTAAAGTTTGTGCAATTTTGTGAAATGTTTTGTAAAAGTGTTGTTCAATAAATTTTTAGTTTAACTTAACAATGTCCTCGTTCTTCTTTAAATCAAAACAAAGGGAAGACATATTATTTTGGTTATGTATAGCTATGTATGCTATAATTTTAATGATCCAGCCCACGACGTCTACCTAGGGTTCGTATGTGTTTGACATTCCTGATGTAGAATGAAACAAGGCTAAAACATTTACAAAAATGTTATTAAATCAATGATTATAAAACAATAACTGCTAATTTTTTAGACATGCTATTAAATTAAAAATTGGATGGTTGGTTTTTTGAGTAATAGTTTGTGTAGCTCGATAAATAAACCAGGGATTTTCAAAAGAATACAGTCTAAAATATTCTTTTAAACTTTTTTTAAAAATATTTTCTAAATTGCATTTTAGTCATCATCTTTCAGACATTCTAAAAAACGAAAAATTTGATTTGATCTGTTGACAAAAGGACGCGTCTCCCAAACACACATGAATATTTTGACGTGGAATTTGACATACATGTCAGTAACAGAAGTGTCAACTTAAAAACAAAAACATTTATCCCTATCGGAATTCTTAAAAAATAATGTTCAAATTTCCTAGTATTCTTTGCTCATTTGCTCATGATCAAAATTATTTTTCTTGACTATAGATACGTATCATAAATAAAGGTCAATTCGTCTTAATAAGCACTCCAAAAAACATATTTTAAGCATGGATGCAGAATCTATCCAAAGCCAAATGTATGACTAAGCTTAAGATATGATCAAAATCTACTTCATCTTAATTAGTGAATCGTTATTACAACGTTAGAGAATGCATTCTCCATCAAATAATTTTTTTGGGAAACAAAATGCAATACGCAGATATATATACATAATACATATATTTCCACTCCAATGTTAAGGCATAATTATTAGGAATTTGTCAAATGAGCGTCCGTGAATAATTAAACTAATGAGTCAATTATTTATTGTTATTGAGGAAATACCTTTAAGTAATCCTGATGAATGACGAATAAGTTATGGACTGCAATAAATGTGGAAATATACAAATGAGGGGGGGGGGAGGGATCGTAATTGACACCAAGGATCAATAACGGATTGATTAGTATTGCTATAATAATTGCATTGGCAATTTATTAGCAGAATAATTAAAAGGAGGTAAGGCAGGGGTGCTAATCAAACAGACCTCTAGGTCAGTTCAGCAAGCAAACTTTTTTTTTTACATTATTAACTTATTCTAGATATTATATTTTTTCCCTACATTTTAATGAATTTAGTCCTAAACTCTAAGATCAGAATAGGGCAGCTCTCAGATAAAAATGAGTTTGACCTCCCTGTGTCTAGGAAAAACGTAGTAAGACAGTTATAAAATAAAATAACATTCATAATACTCAAATGCTTATAAACATTTCATTTAAAATAAAATTATTTAGAATTCCAGAGCATGGATCGAACGAATAATAGTTATTTATAAAATTTTATATTTGTATGAGAACCATTATTTTCCGATTGATCTGATTGACTTATTCATTATTATTTAACGATTTTAGAATGATTGCCTATACATTAGAAATAAGGATTGATATAACATGTAAATCCGAGATTTGACTGTACATACAGAGTAATCTCTTAAAATCAAAAAGTTAAATGGTATAGGATGCTATGAGAAATAATTTTATGGATTGTAAAAACTTGTATATGTATAAATACATGCATAGGTCTGAGTACTTATTTTCCTAACTTTAACCAAAGCTAAAGTGATTACTAGTAGTAGTATGATTGGAATGCAGTGGGAGTTCCCATGTATAATTACTTAATGCCTTATTTTTATTAAATAAAAAATACAAAATGCACTGCCTTAACGACTATCAATGAATGTATATTATTATTTTTTATATCTTCATATTTCCAAAAAAGGTATTTTTTGTAGAGTATTAACTTGACCTGACTATGTGTTTGTATATATGTACATTATATGTAATTGTAAATTTGAGGTACTTTGAAGTAAAAGATTAAGTCATTCAAAGCATCAAATAACAAAGTACTTATATATAAAATCCATGCCCTGGTTGTTACATACATACAGACAGACACAAATATATTTCTTCATTCATCCGAAAACATCACCCCTAATTAATTTAAATTATTGTCAAAATACGTTACGTACAATAATTAATGTAGTCATTACGAGAGGTAGACATGAAATCCAATAACTGTTGCTCTAAATACCATTTTGAGGATATACTTATACGTACTTTATACAACTTTGTGTATGTTATATTGATCAATTAGAATACAAATAAATACTTGCTATTATCAAGAGTTTGTAAATACTTTGCTACAATTCATGATATCACTAAACTTATATATATATATGTATTAGAATAGTACCCAATGCATTATTACATTTTATTTTTTTAACAGCAAAAATAATGGTTCATTATTCTTATCAACCAGCTCCTGGAGGGATTATTTTCCTCGTCTTGAAACCATGTACATATATGAATGTACCTATGTGTGAACATAAAACTACCTATGTAGGTATGAATATGTAAGTAGGAGCTGAGACTGAACGCATACATATATGTATAAGTATAACATATATGTAGATAGATAGATTCATAGATTAAGTAAGAATAATAAAAACAAAATAAATAATTTGTCAATGATTTGACAGCATTTCGGTATATATTCACACTCTTCATTCATTTATGTATGTATGTATGTATATTAAACCCTGCATACATAATAGTAGATAGGGAGACAAAGAGAGAACGAAAGGAAATCGGCGATGGGAGAGATTGGGATACGTGTTTCTACTCAAAGGAAAGGAGGAACGGGATTACATCAACTGAGATTCACCTGTCACTTATTAGATTGATCATGTGCGTTCAGAGTTATAGTGATGGGACAGATGGTTATTAGTCGTCTCTGATTATTTTATAGTTATCATTATCACTACTCATACAACCATGTGTAAACTCAAAAAACAAAAAGGTAATTCCTCATTTCTGTCAGGCAATAAGAATCACAACAACAGCTTTATAACCCCTTATTCATAGACTTTATGTATTTATGTAGAGCTCAGATAAGATTTAAAAAAAAAAAGGTCTAAGAATGGTATAACTTCAAAGTAGGTATGTAGCAGTAGTGTCTGGAAGAACCTTCACTCTTGATTAGATGTATGTGCCTTTTTTATGAGGGACTTGACGTACAAAATAATTATTCCAGAAGTGTAAATGAATATTCATGGAGATTGCATTTTTTAAAGAGAGTGCATGTGATGTAGCTTTATTCATCTTGATTTGTTTTGCGTTAAAGGCTTCCAGAGATTCCTTGAGGTGGTATTATATTTCAAGAGCCATTTTATATGACTTGTAAAACCCACTATGTACCCATGCAGAAACTGTTGTTAAAGGTATGCCAACCTATTTATATACATATATATTTAGATTGTCCCGTTTTCAGACTCATGACTCACATCAAAATGGATGCAAAAATAAGTTGTAGAAAAATAAAAAAATCTCTGTATCTATTTTTCAGACCTCATAAGTACTTTTTAGGTCCAAAACAGGATCAAAAATATTTATTTTTGACAGACTTGAGAGGTCTCATCTTTTATTTTTTTTGTCAAAATGTATTGTTTTAGAGCTAGAACCATGTCTGAAGAATTAATAAAAAGCTAAGCGACTTTTCAAATCCTTAAAGGTATGCCTAGAATCTAGAGCCTAATACCATCCTAATAATATCTTTATCGCTTATAATGTTAAATTTAAAATGTGAGAGACATTTATTAACTTAAAAATGCAGGAATTTTCCATGACTGCTATTCCCAACACGCCATGAGGCTGCAGTCTACTTTACTTCACATTTTTTAAATTGGATGTTTCGCCAGGAGCCATATTATAACAACCATTCTGCATAGACTTTATGCAGTTTAAATTTTTTTCAAATATTCTTTAATTTTGCGTCCCTTTCAATTATTTGACATATTTTGATGAAAACATTGGATACATCTTGCCAAAGTTCTAGATTTAAAGCAAAACTTTAGGATTTAAAGAGGCGTCTAATTTTTTTAAAAGTCTTCAGACATATTTTTAGCAGTAGAAAAGTACATTTTGAAAAAAAAAATTAAAGCTGAGACCTCTCAAGTCAGTCAAAAATAAATATTTTTGATCCTGTTTTGAACGTAAAAAGTACTTGTGAGGTCTGAAAATAGGCTCATAGACTTTTTATTTTCTTAGAACTTATTATAGCATACATACATAGGTACCAGAAAACTTTTAGGTGCTTTTGATCTTATTCATAACCCTGAAAATGGGATAGTCTAATATATATATATATATATATATATTTAAAGAACCAAAGACAATAAAATCTTTACAAAAGTAGTATTTAAACGAATGTTTCTGGAATGATTAATAGTATCCATGTTGTAATTAATAGACCTTCACGTATATAATTATTGCGTACTCATTTGTTGCAAATGATCATCATATTTCGACTTGAATACTTTATTTTTGCAAAATCCAGCATTTCTTGATGTGTCAGGGATTTTATTCCATTGTGTCTGTTTTTGAATTTGCCCATGAATTCTTCAAAATGGAAGTAGTCATAGTATTAATTGTGGAAATATGTGCAGGAATGTGTTTTCTTTTATTTTTGTTCCTTATTCTCCAATTCCATGAGTTTTAAAATGTTTTTGTTTTCTAAATATACCATATAAATATAATACATCCATTTAAAGGAGATTTATATCTTTATTCATATCCATGAAATACTGGGTAATAGTGATGATCATGAACTCCTCAATAATGAATCTCACTTTGCTACATACATAGATCCTTTCTTTTTCACCTACATACATACTATACAATTTTTTGGGTTAATTTATGGCATCCCCAGGTTCTCTTTGGTTCCTTTTTTAATTTAATAATAATTATTATGACTGGTGAAAGAGTTACTTGCTTCGTCCCATTATAATCATTCTTTTAAAAAAATCAAATTACACCCCAGTAAAACCAAATCTACATCAGGGCCCTCCAGCGCTTGCTTACCACTACATTACATCTCATATGTAGTAATATTCGTTGGCAATTCAATATCATTATATCATCATGAGTGCTTATTACCCACTCCTATTGGTTTATTAGTTTGTAACCCATTTACGAAGAGGCTCTACCCAGTCTTTATTTACTTCCTTCTAAAATAAACAAACAAACCATTCTTTAAAAGAAAATTAGCGATGAATAAGAGTTTATTTTTAATACACTTTTTTATTTCTAATACCTGAATACTGTTATCTGCGTCAAAGTAACTTTGACCTATAAAGGTTAAACACTATAAAATTTAAATTGCACTCATAAAAGCTTCTTCTCTTTTTTTTTCTCTCTCTCTTTCTCTCCATCAAAGTAAGTATCTTTTATTTTACTTCTTTTTTTTTTGCATTAAATTGCCTAATTTATCAATAAAGTATTTGGTTTTATTCTATTTTGTATCATTATTCATTTGTAGTTTGTTTTGTTCCTTTGAATAAATCATTTGCCGTCATCATGGCTGGCTTTAAAAATAGTAGTAGCGGTAGGAGCAACTATGACAAATAAATCCAAGTCACTTGTTTTTGTGGTATATCTGTGTATTCATCCTTCTTTTTTTTCAAATATATATAAATACATATTTGTTTTATTCTCAAAAATGAAGATTTTTGGAATTCCTTCAATAGACAAATCCATCAAGGGTGCCATTCTTGGAGCATCTTGTCTCATAACTCAATGATAAAGATCCAAAAACAAAAAACTTATTTCTTTAATCCATTAAAATTTATATATAATAATAACATATTGAGACCACCTCTGAGACCCGTGTTTTCAATTGAGCATTAAACTATCTATGTTTTGTTTGTCTGTCCCTTGAAAAGAAACAAAGCATGGAGGGCTTCAGTAATGGCAGAGACATGTGTAGTACATGATTTTTGTTATGATAAATGTAAAGTGTATTAGAAGTAGACTCATTTATTTTCTTTTTAGCTTTTACATCTAGGTATGTAGTCAGTACAGGGTGTTAAGCATTTTCTATCCAAACTATTTTGGTTTTCTTTCAGGATAGAACTTGTAAAAATGGCTTCACGAATTGAAAATTACATTGGATCTTTGATTATTCTTTACGCGAAGAGAAGTATAATCAATATTCTCTGTGCAAACCTTGTCTTCAAAAATCTAAGGTGTATATTCCGTTTTCCTCTTTTATTGATGTAAGTAAAAAATTGAAGAAAAATTTGATAAAAAAAAGGAGAAAAGGGCTGAAAAATTAATATTTATTGTTATTTGAAGCAATCAATTCTTTGAAAGCTTCCCAAACATTTTAAATTTTTAAAAACAGGGCGCACAATATTTTTCTGTTGAATCAATTCCTAAAAAATATAACAATGACATCATCATAATTGGGAGAGTGCATGAGAATTAAAAATGGTCAATTTCGACTCACAAATTCCCTTTTCTTTGCACAAATGGCCTGTACTAGCCCAAATACGGTAAGAGAAGCCTCAAAATTAGGAAAGCTCATTTATTTATTGTTCCAAACATAAAAAGAATTCGTGAAATGAAAATATTATTAATTCAAAAATATGAAATTATGAAAGTTAATACATCAGATTACAAATTGCTAGGTTAGCAAGTATTTTGGGCTGCAGGGGTTCGTTTTTAATTTGAATATGAAATGATGTCTTATATAAATTGAAAGTTTTCTTGATTCATTAAAAAAAGGAGAAAAAAAAAAAAAAAACGCCAACTCATATCGCTTGAAATGATACTGATGAGAGTATTGGTTAGCCTCTTGTACCTACAATGTATGTGACTAAAAACACGTTGATAGTTGTCATGGAATGGTTGGAAATTTTTTTTTTTTTTTTTTCAAAAGTAATCCCAGCTCTCACTAGGACGTTGATCCTCATCTTAGGTTATAATAATATAGACCCATTTATTGCTTTTAAAAGAGATAAATAATTATAAATTGATCTACAATTTTGAACAACAGGGGTAATTTAGTAACTAGAGACAGAAGCTTTACGTTTTAGTCATTCTACAAAAGAACCAGGGATTACTACAAATTTACTATTTATTGAGCATATAGAATTATCACAGCTTTTTCGTGACTGTTAATATAAAATTCTTGAGCAACGGTTTGATTTATTACTAATCAATCAAATAATTAATATTAATGACGCTAAGTCAACAACACTAACCCCATTAAATAAATTTGCTACATCATCTGCTTAAAGCATCTGAGGACCACATTGTTCGTCTTATAACAACAACAACTAATTATTATCTTTATATTATATAAAGTAATTCATTAGAATTATTTTTTAATTAAAAAAAAGAATGTTTAGATCGTTACTCATATTACAATTATTATTATTATCGTAATTATGATTATGCTATTATGAGAAATTCATATTTATAATAACTTGAAGCCATAAAAAAATTAGTACATACATATATGTAGGTATATATTATTAATAACAATAATTTGATAAAATAATAACAAGAACGATAATTGACCTGGGAGAATTATGTACATATAATCTTGTCTTGGTTGTTGTCTGTCTATACAGAGCACCACTGTAGCTTACTCTCAAAGAGCATTGGATAATTATATCCTTATTAAAATAAGAACTGTAATTATTATTTTTTTCCTCATAGAACTTTCGTCAAGGAAAATAATATTTACAAAATAAAAAAAATATTTTTGTATTATTATTTTCATAAATTATTTACCTATAATATGAGAGCTTGGAAAACAGACTTCAAAAATGACTTATTCGTAATGATAGAAAATTAACAAGAAAGAGGGATATAAATTATTTGATATTTTCTTGAAAGAAGGAAATCCCTTTCCAATTAGACTCCATTATATTCCTTTGCATTATAGACTTTTAATGTGAAAGACACGAAAAGAAGATAAATTGTCTTTCTTTTTACTTACAAAAAAAAATACCTACATGCTTTTGAAACTGCTTTGAAGCCTTTGATCAAAAATCCAAAAAAATGTTCAAATGAGATATAAGTCCACGAATTCTAATAAAGGTTACACTCTTCAAACATTACATAGATAAGCCAAAATCTCAAGCCAAATGGTATACTTTATTTTGTAAGAAAAGTAGAACAAATTTAGTTATCACGTATCTCATAATGTCCCAGTCACGTTGATGAACTAAAATGCCCATTCAACAATGTACATATAACTAAAAGTAGATTCATAGTGCACAATCAATGGACACGCGTTCAGGTCATCATTAAACCACTGAAAGAACCTATTCTGTGATTCGATCCGGTTGTTTTGTCTAATGTTATTAACCATACCATTAGTTCTACTACCTATGTACATACATAAGTGTTTTCATTATATTGATCATTGAATTATTTAAAAATACCAGGCACATGCTCCACTTTAAAGAGAGCCTCACAACTCTTCTTAACAAGCATAGTTCAAGGGTAAGTTGTTTTTTTATTCCTGGAAACATTTCCTCAAAAACTCATTCGTGAAATGGTTTTCCTTTTGTTTTAAATAAGTCTTTTTTTTTTGGCTTGTCTTTTTGTGAAGATAATTATTAAAAGATCTTTACAAAAGTAGAAGTCGGACAGAGGATTTCTTGAGAATGTATTCAACTCTGACTCATCAATATAGACCAAAGGAATGGCTATTACATTTGTATGTAAAAACGTGCAGGGGTGTTAATTGGGACATTCTTTCCTACCATACCATAAACATTTTAATAAATTAAATGGATGTAAAATTGGATGTGTACACATTTCAGCTAGGTTCTAAATTATCCCAAGCCTTAGCTTTGTCTGAATTGAAACCAATAAAAAAGACTAATTCGGTAAGTTTAGATTATTTACGCTCCCTTCTAATTAATGAATAGATAGATATTTTAAGATAAATTTGATACCTTATTGAGTCATTCCTAGTTACCCTAAAATACTTACTTGTTTGTTGCTAAAGTTACTGAATAAAGTATAATAAAATGTCTTCTAAAAAATTATAACTATGTTCCATTTTTCCTCTTTGGTGTTCCACGGAATTAAATCCATGATAAACATGTGCAGTCCCACAAAAAAAAAAAAAAGATGGAAACACACAGCTCAAATATATTCGTCAATATCCCCATAACTGCCCTTTAGAAGGACCCAATATGTAATGAATGTAATAGAAAATGAAACAAAAAACATTGAGCATTATAGATTAAGATATTAGAGATTATTTTGAGCTCCATCATTGCCGTACCTACTACCCATTGTTCCTCGTTTCTTCCTCACAGCATTCCTGACTTTTAAATTGAGTCGTTACTTGATGAAAATTAAATTTGATACTACGTGTGTACCAGTATTATTAAAAGCTTATATTATAACTTTATTTTATGATATTTAATTAATATGAAATAGACATGAAATGCTATAACTATACTGTAAGTTTTTAATTTAATTTAATATTTCGTATAAAAGAAAAATTAAAAACTTTGAGTCAGGAGTTGGCGGGAGGTGAGGGGGGGGGGAGGTAGTAATTTACGTCTATTTATACCCATATAAATACCTAACCTATCAATTATATAGGTACATATCAAAGTAAAGAAGGGAAATATGTACCATTTAGATGATTATAAAAATCAGCTTTAATAAACACTTTGTTATGATCATTTCAATGAGGCATGAAATCATTCGGATTTATGTCTTTATTATTACTTATTTAAACAAACTACTCAAGGCTATTCTAATAAAGATTTGATTGTATCTTTAAAGTTTGTTTGTTTTTAAGTTTTGAGTATAAAAATATAATTTTGCACACTTAAAATATTAAAATTACAAAAAGGGTTTTAATGATTTCATTGGAGGAGGAACGGCCTTATTTGTTGCTGTAGAGTAATAAATATAATACGAATGTCAATAACTTTTTTCTTTTTTTTTTACTATTTCTTTCCTCCACGTACGATATAATGAATCTTTTAAAAAGAATATATAAAAAAATTATATCGATTTACCCCCGTTCTTATCGTGATTTGGAATTATCCTATAGTAATCATAATCATTCATGGAAATGAGGAATGGTCATAGACACAGAGAGCAGCCACAACGTTTCCTTTTCTTTTTGTAATAATGAGAGGCCCCCTTTTAGTTATGGTCAATTTTCATGTTTTCAAAGACCTTAATAATGAAATTGAATACCAGAATAAAAAGAAGAAATGGTTTTATCTTCGTGGTATTAGATACACATAGTAATAATAATAGTAATAATAATAACAATGATAAGATGAGACACGCCTACTTGGTGAAGAAAAATTCATAAATGGGTCTTCTTTTTCTTGGCACGAAGGAGCAGGAATTACGTACTTAGTTGCTCTTGTTATTATTATTATTATATTTTTCATTACTTTAAAGTCAGTCATGGATGAAGGGAATTTTTTTTTATCTCCTTATTTGACTGTTTATGGAAAATTGGTTGGAAAAGGGAAATATAAAAGAAAGACAGAATTAAGTTGTTAAAATCAACTATGGAGAATAGTTTGATTTTTATAGTATTTGTTTTTTGTGTGGATATAGCAGTATCATACACAGATATAAAGGAGTCTTTTTCTTTGACCAGCAAAACAAAAAACACAATACAACCCTTTGAATAATAAACATACATGTATTGAAGTACATTTACAAGTTTATAAATCAAAGCCCGAAAATTTTATTACAAATTCGTGTATCCTTATTGAACATGGATTTGTATGTAAATACCAATTAGCCACAGGGGTGGCTTTTGGACCACCCTTATTATGTTTTGTAGGTAAGTATATAACAACTTGATAATGATTCCTGATGGCAAAAGTACATATAATCATAATAATATGTACATCGTTAGATTACATTAAACAATGAAAAGGATCCATCAGTTCATCACCCAACTCAATTTGAGTTGGCTAAAGATGGATTGCCTCAGATAGACTCACTTGTGTCTATGTATGTAAGTAATAATCATAATCATAATGGATGAGGGATCGTGGAGCACATATTTGACTTTGTTCTGAGGACTCTTCTTCTATGTACTCAAATATATAAGTATATGTACAAAGATACATCTGCCTACATACATTGGTTGTTAGATATTAGCTCCGTCTTCTTGTAGACTCTTCAATTTACATACCTATGTATATAGAAGTAGTTAAATACAAATCTCAGAGGAGGAGAGGATTCTCTGATTTTGATGAACTCAGGCCGTAAAAAAAATAATATATGTATATAGGTGTAGTTTTTGATTTTTTCTCTCCCTCCTCATCTAATGATCAGCTTGAATGATCTATAAATAATGTAAGGCAGGTGGTAGCTTCATACATACACTTAATTCTAACCATCTAGATTACATGGTAGGGAAATCAAGGATCTGTCCATTCCATTTGGTTTTTTCTTTCTTTTTTTTTCTTTTTTTTTTGGTTTAATTATCATTCACGTAAAAATTATTTTAAAAAAATAGATAATCAATGTATAATGTAGCAAAACACGTAAGTAAATTCAAATTGTTTGATATGAAGCTCTGCATTTTGTATGTAGTACACAAAAATCAACACTTTGTTCAATCAACCCGACCACCCAAGATTTTTTTTTTGATTTTTTTTTAAGTAGCAAGTAAATGATGCCTAGAGAATGTTTTTTAATGATATTTTTTTTTGTATAAATTACACAATTTTACCATGAAATATCACAAATTTTTGTAAAAGATTTTTTTTTTTTTGCTCAAAAACCTATTATACTTATTGTTCAGACAGAGGGTTTGGAAATAACTACCAAAGTATGTATGAAAATAAGTTTCCTTCATTATGAGTTGATCAACCAAAATAATTCTCACAAATATTCGACTTACATAATTACAGTCATTGTGAACCTTTTATAATTTTTTATATTATATGTATATGGTCATCAACATAAAAAAAAAGCAATTACTGAAAGAAAAAAAAAAGTCTTTTTTTATAAGGTGTAAATGGTTTGGAAAAAATACATATGTTGGTTTTTTTGTTTTTTATTTCAAAAACTTTGAAGTAGGTATTTATTGGTACATATGTAGTACCTACATATGCTAGTACATACATGAATGCCCTATTACTAAAGCATAATATATGCATGTACCATATCAAGTCTAATCAAGAAAATAATGATTTATGTACAATTAATTTGAGTATCCTTGTTGAAGTAATGTATGTACTTATATGTATGTATATATTTGCTTTGCTTCAAATAGTGCTCCTGCAGTACCACTCTATGTATGTATGTATGTATGTATAGCAATGTTAAACGACGTTGATTTCATAAATCAAGCCTCTTCCTTGTGCAATTTTCCCAATGTGTGTACTATAGGTACATACATATACGAGGAAAAACCCGACCTAATAATAACATCACGAACTTTAAAATCATTTGTTAATTTATGATGAAGCAAATATTAGAAAGAGGCCATAAAATCATGCCTCTGTTTCGTCGTTAGAGATCCTGAGTATGTACATACGTAAGTATGTAAAAAACTATAGTTATTCATGTATGTACTATATCACTATAATGTGCATACATACATAAGTATACTAGTGATGCCCGAATGTTAAGTAAATAAGATCGGTCCTTGTTTTGTCTTTGACTAAATGAACGTGCACAATGCTTTATGAACCCTTAATAATGTAAGAAGGGAGGGAAGTAGGCATAACATATGTTTATATATATATGAAACTATTACATATTTAGGTAAGTAAGCTAAGATCTCCCCTCTTCCACCTCAAAAAAGGTTAGACAAAAGTCATAATTCACTTAATCAAGATAGTAATCAGATATAGCATGAGGAAATAATAGAGCAAATAGATAGAACTAAGTATCTATGTAAACCTTTCTGCTCTTGTCATTATATGTACATATACCTAGAAGCAAGAACCTCTTCTGGATTAAATCAACTCATTTGTTGGTTCTTGTTGTTTTTTACATTCCATGACCCGAATATGTATGTATGTATGTATGTAGATATGTAGGAATATGCCTAAAAAAAGGCTCTGAAATAATAATAATTAGAGTCTTAAAGGAGGTGAAGATATACATACATATATGGGTAATTTATTATGGGTTATTCTATTAAATATTCATTCTTAATTAAAAAGAAAAAAAGCAAGAGAGATATCCTTGAACTTCAGGTGCATTGGTAATTATTATTTAAGAGGTATTTTATGTAAATGCCTGTGCAGTTATTATTTCTTTCAAGTCTACTGAAGTCAGCAGGAGATATACATGTATATCTTTCAATTAACATGCTAGACAGCTCATTGTGCCAATTGTTGGTGCTATTGATACAGACCCTCAACAAATGACAAGCAAATCTTTATGAAATGAAAATTGTACTCTTAAAACTACATACTTATATTTATGGGAAAACAATTTGTTAATGCAAACCTTCCTTAAGATCAGAGGATGCTTCCTTTTTCGAAGAAACAAAAAATAAAATCCTAGGGGCTCTCGATTTAATAACTTCCATAATTAATATATATATATATATATATATATATATATATATATTTAAGAATACAGAAAAAACACCATGTTAAGCAATAAATATCTAAGGGAAAAAAATGAAAAATCATTCTTTGAAATCTGTTAATAGTTCTATTTTTAATTATAAATTTAAGCATTGGAATTTTTAAATTAAAAGACCATTTATAAATACGTGCTCTCAAAAAAAACAAAAAAACAAAGGCCATTAGTGTGTTATAATTATAAACAAATTAGTAGAGAAGTTACCAAGACACTGCCCATGTTTCATAGAAGAAGCTCATAAATTGAGCTCTGATATAGTCAGGAGTTATAAATCAAAACAATTAATAGAATGGAGCTCTTTGACCTTTGTGTATTAAAATCATAACTTTTTTTGTTTTTATTTGAAAGATCACAATCAGGGTATGAAAGGAAGATTTTCTTATTTTCAGTTGTAACACTTTTTACTTTTGGTTCAATATCTGGGAGCAGATTTGAGTTAAATGTATCAAAATTTAACCCCCAACATACTTATTACATAATTTGTCTGTTGTTGATTGAATTTATTTATAATTATGTAGATGTTACCAGTCAGTAGTTTTTTTACAAATTGTATTTGATGGAATATGACAAAATAATATTTTTTTAAAATAATAAATGATAAATAAACTCTTCAAGGTGTTGAATTAATTATCAATTTATTAATGCATTTAAAAACATTTGTGAGATGTTTACGATGTTATAGCTTTTTTGATTTTCAAACAACTGTTGTAAGTGAGAAAAACATTTTTTGCAGAAAATAAAATGTAATCATTGAATTTCCTTTAGACGTTCGATCTACTAATGGGTTAATTTAAACTTTTTGATCCAAATTATTTGAAATTAATGCATATAAAAAATAGCATCACTTTTAAAAAAGGAATATTAAGGTTGTTGAGCAATTTTGGATTTTTGTGGCATTTTTGGGTTTTTTTTTTTTGTTGTTGTTGTAATATTCAGTAAAGATAATGAATAATTGATACTATGCTTGAAATTTTATCTTATTTCATCTATGATGTCAGGTGTAGAGATGGGCAAAATGTAGAAATAATGTTGAGCTTTAGGAAGGAAAGAAAAATTTCAATTGGTACCTCGACCCTGATACTCAACTTTAATTCAATTTTCTCTATATCGTTGAAATGATAACTTGCTATAATTATAACTAGTTTCAATTATTAAGAAATCATGTAGAATGGAGTTTGCCTCTTCTCCTGGATTCCCCTTTAGTCCTCTCAGTTTCTCTCATCTGTTATTAAGAATTATTTAATATTGTCAATGGCAAAAAGCACATATGACTCATTTTGTTTTTCAAATAGACAGGAAGTAAATTCCTAACAAGATCTGGATTGATATGAATCATGATTACTTATTCTGGGATAGATTATTGATGATATTTTCTTTTTGACAAGAAAACATATACTATAATTTAAAACTTAATACATATATGTACATATAATAATCATCACTTTGACTTCTATCTGTTTTGTGTATGAAGTATAACTACTTCATACGAAATCTGTTGAATCATTTAAATAGTAATGTATAACGTCCTTAAAGTTGGATTTAATAATGATAATAATAATAATATGTCTAGTAACAAAGATAGGTACATAAATACGTACACATATTGAATACAACAGTCTTTTTAACTATATTTATATCTATTTATGTAAAAAGGAAATGTTTTTAACTGCTAAATGGTGGAACAGACAAAGTAACCATATGATGCTCTTTCATAAACTTAATAAAACGTATTTCCTCATAATAAAAAATAAAAAAAAACCATTGGTATTCGATACTATGATAATAATAAAGCAATATTTAAATATTACAACTTAGGCAAACCCTATGTATTCGAGAAAAAAAAATTAACTTTATAACGTTTTATTAGTAGGGCTTTTTTGTTTTTTTTAAAGAATAGAGAAAAAGGAATTTTGTGTAAGTACATACTTAATATACAACAACAACAAAAAATACATTTATTATCGTGTTTTTTTCTTCTTTGATTTTATTCGATAATGAGGCTTATTTTATGATTAAGGTTAAATACTCTTGATTATGGAGGAGAGAGGGAAAAAAAGGTCATTTGATGAGGGAAGAGATATAATTAATTCAACTTTGTATGTATATGTATTTTTTCTTCTTCTCATGGAGGATTTTATGAGGTGGAATTTGCCTTTAAAGCTTTTCTTTCCATGAGCCCTTCTATTAGCTAAAAATAAACTTTGGGTGCATGCAGAGTTGAGTTGGTTCTAGGAAGGGTAGGATAATTTAAAATTTTGCTTTAAAAAAGCAAGTATAAATAAAAAAAAACAAAAAATTCAAAGACACCAAAATCATTTTTTCTACATTCGAAAAAATAATATTTACAAGATTAAAAATCCGATCTGCACCCCTATAATAAACACTAGACTCAACAAAATAGTTAGGTTTTAAATTAGCGTACTGTGGGTCCCAAAATTGTCGATCTAATCCACATACAAACAAAAAGACCATTCCTATTGGCCAATGGGACAGTCTGTTCGAAGGAAGAAAAAAGCGAACTGATATTTTACTAGTCACGTGAATCGAGTTAATGAAGTAACAGTTATATTTATTCAAGACCAACTTAAAGTTAATTATAAAAATGTAATGAATACAAAAAGACAGAATTGTCTTATTTTATAATAAAAATGGATATAGCTTGAGCAGCCTTCGGACTGGGATGTATATAAAAAAGGTCGATGGTATATTTTAAGAAGAGACTATCAAACTGGAATGCTCTGTAAAGAGTTTAAGATACAAGATAAACACTCGAACCTATCAATTTTGCTGGATTTTGAGAGTCCCTCAATGGTTTTTCCACAAACTCAATTTTAAAAGCCATGTTTTTGGTTAGAATATAAATAATATTCAAATCCAAAAGATGATTTTGTGGTAATAATAATTGAGGTTTAGTTAAATTATGGATTTTTTATTCCTTACTTTGATGGGGAAAAAGAATGACGTTATTAAGGACCAATTTTTCTCAAAACAACGATGCTTGTTTTCAATTATTTAGAACAACCCAAATATACAATAGTTCTCTCAGGTTTTATGTATGTGGAGTTAAAGTTTTGGTCTTCGAAAAATCCTCTAGATATTTGTTTATAACTCCTAAAAAACGATTGTTATGAGATAAAAGGAATTTTGACACTTTTCTAAACAGGTATTACTTACAACAGCATCAAGTACCTACAACAATATTCTACAAGGATTATATTAATACTATAATATAATAAATACTTGTTGTATTAAAATTTTGAAAAAATGACCCTAATTATCTTTTATAATGATTCTAATCAAATTCTTCTTTTATACTCCTCAAATATGTACATAATTACCAAATTTCAGACCCTTTGCTCTGAACTTATGTTGTTGTTTTTTTTCTCTTTTCTTGGATGCAAATAAAAAATAAGTAGAATTATAATCTACCATTTCGTTTGTTATTCCAAAGTCATTATTGCAATATTTAAATGTACTTTACTCAACCATGTTTAAGGCTTTAATTCGTTGTTTTGTTTGCAAAACCAAATGGATCTGGAAATATATTTCCAAGTCGTAAATTGTCCTTCATTAGTTAACATATTCATGAGTTTTACAAAAAAGAATCTCAATAATTCCGTGATGAGCACTTAGATGACTCTTTCCTTTACATATGGTTATACAATGTCTGTAAATAAATGCAGAAAAATAATGATAACTTCCATATGTATGTATAAATTTAAAAATAATTTACGTTATAATGATCATATATTTTTGCTTTTAATTCTATATAATGACTTTGGATGGAATAATTATATAACTTTTATTGTATTACAATGTGTAATCAATTATTTTTACTATTGCAGTTTTATGTCGTTTTGCTTCAATTATGCTCTAATATATTAATAAATATTTTTTTGTTAGTGAACAATAAATTGTATCATTGTTTTTGTGTATATATGTATATATATATATATATATATATATATATATATATATATATATATGTCGTATAGAATGTAGATAATTCTAAAATGTATACATTCTGTGGACAAATCATTGAATGTATCCATTGCTAAATCATAGCCTATTATGTACATTCAAAATTTGATCTTATATAATATGGAAAAGTATTAAACAAGAAAATCTTTTGATATTACTCTAGAGTCAGACGGATCAACTTTAATATGAACAGTCAACAAGATTTAGAGTTTATAATTTAATGTTTCACGTAGAATCTGAATCTGAGTTCTGATTTTACCCGAATAATTTAACAACAATTCGAGCTCAAATTGTTAATTTGAGTCAACAACTCAATATTTGCTCTTCCTGCCTTCATAAGTGTCAATAGTTTGTTATACATCTCAATCGAGAGAGATGAATTATTTTTATTTTTGTTTGCCTGCAATGCAATCTAAATAAACAAAAACTGTGTTAAACATAGGATTGCGATATTGGATTCCATTAGTCACAACGGATCTAAATCTACAAGTGGGTAGAGCAAGTAACGTTTATAATATAAAAATTATTTAAGTATGATGTATCTACATATTTAACTGGATTTTGAAAAAATCGACGGCAATTTTCTTTAAATACAAGGGTAGTCATCAACGATTATTAGTTTGTAGTTTTTACCCCCTTGCATAACGATTTTTTATTCATAATCCTAATTTTCTTGTTTATTACTTATCCATATTCTATGATTAGGCCATAGATTTTTTACATTCTATCATTTGTTCAGGGAACGTAAACATTTTATAATTATCTACATTCTAAGCGGTATATACATATATTGCATTTCTAACAAAGCATGGTATCCCCAAAACAGCTTCTGGATATTTTTTTGCCAGCTGTCAATTTCTCTTCTCTTGCCCATTATTAGTGTTCTTAATTAATTAATTTGTTGAACTGGAGTGAACTCCAATTAAGCAATTAAATCGAGAACAGTCCTACAAGTTAAGTGAAGGACCACGTTGGCTAATCACTAGACCATTTCAAGCCCTTTTTCTGTTTTTTTTTTTCTTTTCTTTTTTGAGGTAGAAAGGTTGAGAGAAGCAATTAGGATTTCTAATTGCCAATGGTTTTAGAAAGAATACATTTTGATCCTATAGATTTTTCTTCAATACATACTTCATGTATAGATTAAGGTTCAACTGTCTATAGATTTTTTTTTCATATTAGCCTTTGAAATTCTAGTAGAATTAATTAATCAATAATAGTATGGTAATTGTGGCTTTAACATAATATTCTCATCACCATGGTAAACTGAGTAACTAATAAGTCTGCCAAGATTTGGAAAAAATTCAATTTTAAAATTTTAACTCAGAGAATTTTCAAATTGAGGATTCAGTTTTATTTTATTGGTGATTGGTTGTAGCCAGACATAAAATTCTATAAAAGTTTTTAGCTTTTAATAATAAATGACAGTTAAAAGTGATATCATATGTACTTTAAACTATATTAATTGGTAGAGTTAAAAAAATTAACTAAAGATGAAAAAACTTTCACAAATGGCCACACTGGTCACGTTTGAATTTTCAATGGCTAGGTAATTAATTATTATTATTATTAAACAAATTTAACGTCATTTTTTAGAAAACCAAAATATTGTTGATTTCGTTTATAATTTCAAAAGATTAGATCTTGTTTTGACGACGCAGTTTCCATTTCTTTTGTCAATCCTCTATTGCGTACATATTATAAAATGTATATATGTACAATAATAATAACCTTCATAATGCCTTCCCTTGTTTTACCCCTTTAAAGACTTATATATGTGCTTACTTACAAAGACTTTAATAATACATAATACTCCACGAACATCGAGGAATCTTGTAAAAAACAAAAAAAAATGATGAAAAAGTAATTTATTAATGTAAAACCAAAAAAAAGCACCTGTAATTTTGAGACTTTTACCTACTTCTACCCATGTACATTAACGCCCTTTGCATGGCGTGTCTAGATGCTATGTGTGAGTTACTTCATTGCTAATAACATTGTTCATTGTATATATTTTGATACGATTATGAGACTTTTAACTTGTAATAATAATTATAGTCATTTTCAACACATTTGAAATAAAAAGGCGGGAGATAGGAGCAATGTTTTTGTATCAAAGTATCCGTTGTGTGATTCAAATATGCATGTGTGTAGGATTTTTATTCTGTCCCTATATGGTTAATGCTCGATTTTTTGTTACTTCTTTGAAATTTGTTTACTTCTTCAACGGGGTGAAAGGTCAAAGGAGACCCAAACCATCTACGTACAAAAGGAAATGCCAAAAATGTAGCATCCTAATGCTGCTCATCTCTCCCATGATATAAATTTGCATAATTCTTCAAGGCATTAAGTATTAAAAAAAAAAAGAATTGCAAAAATGTACATAATTGTATAAATATACGATGCAAAAAATAACAAATCAAAGTAGATCCTTCTCAACCAAGTGTCATTTACTTTATATAATTTGACTTTTAATGGGATTTGCAATTTGAATTCAAGTCAATCATGCATATGTTTGATTATGATCATTATCAACATCACTGTGCGATGATTGCTTCTTGTAAAGGCATTAGAAGTATGTTGTACTGTAAGGTGATAATTTGCGTTTTTATTATTACATATTAGATATGTATAACGTGTACACATAGTGCTTGGATAAAATTCCATTTAAGTCATAAAAACGATTAGATACACTTTTAAACATATATATATATATATATATATATATATATATGAATAATAATATTTACTAATTCTATAGTACATTTAATAGCCTATTTGAATAGTTAAGTAAAAATATCTTTGTAGTAGGTACGTCTATGTAAAACACAACCTTTTGATGTGTTGTTAAAAAACATTTTATAATTTAAATCAAACCTAATGTACATATATATATATATAATTATTTTGATTGAAATTACAGATGTCCCTCGAGGTACGAGTAAAATTTCTTCTAGAATGCTGCTCGCATATGGGCATAAGATATTCATGAGATACTTACTGTATGTTACATTAGTGTATTACATATGCTCAATTAATCTGTTCACTGATGTCCTAAGTTATCATCAAATATTATCTTTAGTTTCAGTAACAAAAAGTACATGTCAGTCCATCGCTATATTATGAGTTTTAAATACTTTTAAAGTTTGTAAAAATCCAAATGCAATTATTATAAGTTTATATGTTCTAATGTGTCTTCATTTATTACAAGGGAATTTTCGTTGTATCTCTCAATCTTTTCTCCAAAAAGAATTTTTAAAAAAAGGGTCAAAATCTGTTGATAACAGTTAACCAATTCTTCTTACCCACTATAGACAATTCTTTATTTATACGTAGTTAAAAATTATTTACAGCTTCACTACAGCCGATTCGAGTTACACCAATCAACGTTTAGAACACTTGCAAGAGGCAAGGAAAGTATATACATAATTAATAGCTGACAACAAAAAACCATGAATGTAGTTTCCCACATTAAACAAAAGTAAGAGAAATGTCATTTTTTAAATAACAAGACGAACATAGGTATCATATTTGCTAAAAAAATTTCTCATATCTCAAGGGATGACTGTTTATTTAACTCAATAGTACAAACTTCAAGCAACACTATGGTTCGTATAGACATAAAAACGTATACTATAAAACAATGCCAATAAAAATAGGCCTAACAACCTTATCATTTCCTTCTTTTAACTCTGGATTTTTCTTTGCTTACTCATGTTAAATCGAGATGTTTATTTATGGATGACTGAACAGTATGTGGGTCAAGTTAAATATGAATAATATCTATATGGCTGATAAAGAAAAAGAAAAAACTACTTCTAAAAAAAGCCAAAAAACAAAACACGAGAGGGTTACATCTTGGCAGATACCCCACTAAGAAACTTGATCTAATTATAACTCTTTACAAAATATATTCTACTTTTTAAATACATATCTATGTATAATGAAAGTTAAAACAAATGATCAGTCAAACGTTGAGCCAAGAAAAAAAAACTTCTTACTTTAACATTTTAGTTCATAGGTTCTTCGTATGTATATATAGTATAGTCTTGATTTCTATCAGTGTCTTACGCAATAATCAACTTACTTCTCACACTTTTTTATTTAAAGAAAAAAAATAACCTATGAAAACAAATAGACTGACTATATAGATTTTTATGGCACACATTAAATTAGGTGCCGGCGGAGATCCTGGAAGGAAAAAGTTATAAATATCTATAAAAGAAATTTTCATTAAATAGCACCTCACCTGTTAATGGATATTTATATTGTATAGTATATATTATTTAAAGAATATGAAATGTATCTATGTATGACGTCTTCAAATATATTAGGAATATTCTTCAAATTAAACTAAGTATATATATGTACCAGGAATCGATTGATGTGGATTTTTTTGGGACCGATTAAGGGTTACAAAACCAGTAATCCATTATTGGTTTTAAAATTCTAACAAAAATGACACCATAAAAATTCAAATATGGTGACTTCAGTGACAGGATAATTTACCTCATTTTTCCTCAGAGAACTTTCAAAATGTGGAATTAGTTTCATCTAATTTATGGCCGGGGTGACCGGACGTTCTATTGTGAGCCAATTTTAGGTTATATATTTATAAATGGCAATTTAAAGTCATCTCACTTACCTTAAATTGCATTGATTAGTTATCAGGGTCAAAAATATCAATTAAAAGTGAAGGAAATTTCAACAATGGCTTCACTGGCCATCACGTTTGGGATTTCAATTTTTTTAATTGGAACTTGCATTTTAGGGAAATGAAATATTGATAATTCAGCGGATTACCCATTTACCTAAATCATCCATTGATCCCTTATACATACAAACATAGGAGCAAATTAATCACTCATAGTTAATATACTGTCCAATCTCGATGATAACAAATTTTAGTTGAAGAACAAACAAAATAAGACAAATTTAAAATAAATTTTCCGGATAAGTGCAGCTTTTAATTTCACCTTTGCTTCATTACAAATATGATATGCACATATATGAAAATTCAACAAATTCCCAAATTTGTGTCGATACATTGTATAATAGTTTCTTGGACATTTTCCTTGTATCTTATACATAAACTATAAGGGCATTATGGTATCACAAATTAAGACATCAATAGGGAATAGGCCTTTTGAAATATCCCTCTAGACAAAATAAGAACTTGTATAGAAATAGATTTGTCTTGAAGGTCCAACCGATCCCGATCTAAAATAATGACTGATATTAAATTTAGCACTCCTAAAAATAACTATTAGATTTACAAAATATTTATCTAGAGCCAATGTGTCCTAATTTGCACCCTCTTCCCACATATTTGCTGAGAATATCAATTTGAGAGTAAAATTCACTTATTAAAATGAAGGTTTTGTGTTCTACCAATAAGAACATAGTTATGAGATGTTTCTTCTAATAAGTGGTATAAGGGAGTGTCAGCCAGGGAAGGGAAAATTTATAACTTTTAATAACTTTCCCTTTCATTATAGTACTGTTATGCAAAAAAAAAAAATATTGATTATCCTGTGTGTCGTGCAGCAATTCATTTCTATACTTTGCCCTGTCAATAATAAAACTTAGCATATGTTTTTTCATTGATCAGGATATGATTACATCTTTTAGCATTTGTATTATGTCCCATAGATATTAACTCATCATCTTCCGGATACTCATGGATCTTAGTAATCTTTTTTTTCTTTTGAAGAAGATGATAGAGATGACAGAATGCTATTTAACTATTCTCATTCATTATTGCTCCATTGAATCCAATCAAGGAGCAATGATTCGGAAGGGAAAATGAATGATGCATTGATATCTCTATTATTCATACCTTTATTATTACACAAACTTTAAAGTAATGCAATGATTTAAATACCTATCCAAAATAGGTATGTATATACATACATATGTAATTGTATTTTCAACCAACCATTTAAATGCTTCGCCTTTCCAAAAATAGTTTTGTGCATAAAAAGAAGAAGAAATTGACTTACTTAATGATATAATAACTTAAGTGTTTGTACTTATTCCATTAGCCAGATGTTTTTTTGTTCTTTCTCTCTCTCTCTCTCTCTCTTTCGTCTTCGTCTTCTGTTACTTCATAAAACGCCTAAAATGACACGTCTACACGCCCATTCTAAATCATACTTCTTCTTCTTTTTTTTTTTTTTTTTTGGGGGGGGGGGGGAGTATTTGGTCTTGTTTTGCTTCTTCTTATTATTATTATTACATATATTATTAACAATAATAATAATAATGATCATATTCCAACTCATTTGGGCAAGCAGTGGATAATTATGCCTATTAAGTTTCCTATTATCAGGAGTACGTTTGTATTATGTGCTGTGATCCTGAAAAAGACATGCAGAAAAAAAAACTTCAGAAATTAAAACACTTACAAATTATTATTATTATTATTGTTTTTGTGCATTTTTTTTTCTTTTTTGCACCCACCTTTTTTGTTTTGTTTTTCTTAAGGTACGCATTGAGGCTTCTCAAATTGTGTGCAAATTCATCAAAGCCTCCACAAACAACTTTGATATATGTATGTATGTATGTATGTATAGTAAACTTCCTTCTTCACAAATAAATTTCTGGCCCAAATAATAAATGTGTAGCCTATTTTCTTCTTTAATTAATTAATTATTATGAAAGCTTACCTACATCATGAATGGTCAAACTCTAAGTACGATACTCGCCCCTCCCCCTTCTTCCTTCTTACGGAGGAAAATAAGGGCAACCTTGATGAGATCCATCATCGTTTTGAAACACAAGGAATTTTGTTGTTTTGTTTTTGGGTTTTAATTCTTCATTTATATAATAACTCTTGAAGTGGGAGTTTATGAATGACTATCTACAAAATATATATTTAAAAATAAATAAATAAAAAAACTTGTAAAATGGTATTTTTAAAAAAATTAAGTATAATAATCCTAGAGTGCATAGCGGAGGGATGGTTTGTCAAAGATTTTTGCTGCATAGGATATCTATGTAGAAGATGGAGCTATACCCAATGTTTTTACAAAGGGTAAAATAATTAAATATTCGGTTTAAATTGAATATATCGTCACAAAAATAAACTTAAAATCAAAATTTGACAATGATTCTCATCATGTTTTAAGAGGACAAAGTAAGTTTTTATATATGTATGTTGTTCTTGTCGAACAGATTGCAAACAAAAGTTAGATATGGGAATAATTCAATAATGAAAACTCTATTTCATGCTCCATTCATTAATGGAGTAAATCTTGACTTTTCTTAGAGCAATTTTTTTTTATTAATAAGCATTCTATGACACATGAAAAAATTAAAGGACTATATTATAAAATAAAAGAACCAGCGTGTAATGTTTCACCAAAAGAGCTCTGTGACTGTCGGTGGGCCGGATGAATTGTTTTTGTGAATTGGACCTGTCTCTTGGATTCATACCTTTGGATTCATTCCTTGATCTACATAGAAGATCACATTCTGAATGCTGCCTTATTTTTACACAAATAATACCTTTCCTTCGGCATATTCATTGACAAATTACGATCTAATTAAATGTTATATTATATTTAATCTACATGCATATCTAGAGTAATAATTTCTCCATAAATAAAAAAATCGCCATTATGTTATTTGACAGAAATGACAAAATAAAAAGGCATGAAATACTTTAAGGAAATAACATGTATGTATAGAGTGATATACCAATACATAGTATATGTATACGAAATATATGTACAGATCCTTCATGCTAATAAATAATTGTCTTTTCTTATTTTAATTTTTGAAAAAAGGCCTATTGTTACACTAAACATGCTTGAAAACATACGCATACATATTACAACATATTCATATAAGCGAAATGTCATTATTAAAGAGAAGTCTAAATGTCATAGTTGCAAATTATGAAAGGGAAGAAAAATCGGCATTCTATGTACTTACATAAATTATGGAGAAGAAGAGTATTTGTTTAAAAAAAAAAGAATTAAATAAATGCAATAGGATTCTTTGTTTTTTGTTTTGATTTAATCTTTTGGTCATTACCCCTTGAGTGAAATTATATTTTCATGATTATTCCTCCCGTAAAAAAGTATAGTAATATATTTTAATTGCCATGTTTATTTTTTACTTTTAAGGGATACAAAGCTATAGTTTCCCCATCTTATTATTTTGTCAAATGGGTTATGAGAGCTGCGCAATACGCATCAACATTTATAAGTACATTCGTGTTTGAAAGTTTAGGTTAATCTCTATTTATTTATTTTTTCACTAAATAGTGGCAAGAAGATCAAGTTATAAATATTATGTAGATCAGGGGGTCTCAACAGACAGCCTGGGGGCTAAAACCACCCCGCAAATGTATTTTATACACCTCATTCCATTTTATACGCTAAATAAAATGAAAATAAGGAGATAAATATTCTTGAATTTCAAGGGTCTCAAATAGAGTTAGTCTTGTAAAAGAGCTGAAAAATTGTTCAACTATTTCAAGTCAGCAACGTATTAAAAGATTTGACGCAATTCATCGCTCCATCAATATCATTGTGCACATAATTGGTGTCATTGATGCAGAAAAGATGGTGTCAGATACCAAGAATATGAAATCAGATACCAAGAATATGAAATCAGATGGTCAAAATCAGTAAACTAATTACAAATAGGAATTAGAAAGTCCAAACATTAAAAGGTGTTTCCCCTTGGAGCATGACCTCAAAAATAAACTCTTTTATAGAAACTTAAAGGCTTGCCAGATCAATGGCACATTTGCTCAAACTACAGGTTGTTTAGAATCCCTGATTTAAATCAATATAAAAATCAATTAACATCATGCCTAAGTTGAGTTAGTTTATTTATTTATTTTTTGATTGCCACAAAGCTTCAAAATACACCTTATCTAAAACTTCATTCTAGTGTATCTTTTCTGAATCACACTTCATAATTGTTCCCAAAATAATAAGTACATTGCAAACTTCTTGGATGTATCTTGTCCCAGGGAGTAATGTTTTTAGTGACATCTAGAGCATTTTCCTTAAGACTCTGAGGGGATGAAACTGATTATAATAGGGTGCCAAACTTTCGAACATGACGGTATTTCTTGAAAGGGAACCCAAACTTATAGCTAAGGTATATATAAGTAAAACGTCTTAAATAAATCAATAAAATGCTACAATTATTCGCCAATATAACTAATGCACTTTGAAAGTAATAAAATATTAATTTTCAACAACCCAAAAATAAGTGACTCCAAAAGGTGTATAAGTGAGTATCGTAAAATGTAACTTTCAATTATTTTTGTTGTTAAAAAAAATAAATAGAGTTGTAAAAGAGTAAAATATTACAAAAGTGGTAGATTAGTCAGCTTTCTCTATAAATAGAGAAGATAAGGTCTATGAATTTATTATAAAAAGTGTTACCATATTATATAATACATTAAAGGAAAATTTAATTAAAACTAAAAACTTTTCATATCTCTGTGTTTTAAAGGTTTTTTTATGAAAAAAAAAAAAATACTCAGAACACTACAACTTTAATTAAGTTCTTAATGTTTGGTCCTTGAGGAATGGACCAAATTGGTTTTATATATATGTATATATATATATTTATATATGGTACAACCATACACATCTTTCTCAAAATAAATACAAAGGAAGAATAATATTCAACATGATAGAAAAAGTGTCGTAAAAAAGGGGTTGAGATTAGATTAAGAAGTTATTACGTCTATTATGTATAATATTATTTTCATCATCGCCGAGGTGGTTGGGGCTTTTTTTAAACAAAAAAAAGAAGCCTTTTATTAAGAATCTGTATATTTATATTATTATTATTATTATGGTTGAGCTAATTAAACTTGTTTCTTTCTATTTAACAGAAAAAAGGATAATACTATGTGTATAGTTTGTACTATAAGTATATTCATAAAATAATATAATAAAGTCACTGTTTTGACTTCCGTCTTCACTTTTCTCCCTTTTTTTTTTCTTTCTTTTTTTGCTCACTACCATAAAAGTATTACTAATAATAGAGCCATATAAATAAACAGAATTAAGGCAAGGATATTAATTTTCAATTTGTGTATTTATTGTTCCTCTCTTTCTCTTATATTAAAGGATTTATGAGGCCACTTTCCATCTCATAAAAAGTAGTTTTTTATGCTTATAAGTTTATACATAGTTCTTTATCTATCTAGGCAGGAAGATTGATAGCTATATATATATATATATATATATTTATAGTGAAGCAGGAATATAAAAAAAAAGTAGAATATAAATATATAGATGCTTATTTCATTAGCAGTTTATCACAAAAATTATACTAAAAATATCTATATGATGATTACTTTTGACCAAATGATTCCTATTGATATTATATTATTTTTCAAAAGTTTTTCATGTGATTATTTGTATTTACCTATTGGGTAACAGTTGGGCACTACTTATTGTCTCTTTGTAGTTTGTTAGTTGACTAGTTAATGAGTAAAAAAACAAAAGAAATAATCAATGGAAAGGAAAGGATATAGAAAAAAAATTGGTTTGGTAAATTTATATTCAATCCTAACTTGTTTATTTTTTATGATGGTAATTTGTGTTCATATGCAAAGTTGCCGATTCATCATTATGGATATTATACATATTTCCCTCAAAAAACAAATCCAATCTTTAAAACTTATACATATCACCCTGTGCATATGTATATTCAACTAAAAGGTTTTCATTTATTTCATATGGGTTCATAAGCAATGAGCCTCACTTAATATTGACATAAAACAATGCAATCTATCTTTATTTTTTGAAATTCAAAATAAAGAGATGAGATTCATTTACCTACATATGTAACACAACATTACAAAGTCAATCTTTGAAAAACTAAAAAAAATAGATGCTCAAGAAGGGCGTTGTTCTTTGTAGAAGATTTCCTCCTCCTCTACATACATATGACTTTTAATTTCTTATTCTTTTGTTATTGTTGTTGTGCTTTTCTGCACGACCTTTCAAATGGTGAACTTAAAGGATTTGGTTTGAATGCAACTAAAAAGGCAAAAAAATATGCATACATACATACACACACGTAGAAATAGAAATAATGGCTTGAATATAGTGTTAATGATGAGGCAAAAAGGTAATGAACATAATAAACAAGGTACATAAAGGACGACTCCTTCTTCAGTATTATTATATGTAGTATAAATTATAAAGTTTTTGCATACATCTTAGTAAAAAAAAAAAAAAAAACATTAAGAGAGGTTGGGATCATTTTATTATTTGCATATAAAAAAAACGTGACACATTAAGCATAAAGCAAGTGGTTGACTCTCAATATATATATATATATATATATATATATATATATATATATATATACCATATATACCATATATGTGTGTGTATGTATAACGACTCAAAAAACATACTCATAGCTGCTCTGTAGGTTACGAGATGAATGCATGAAAATATTGAGACTCGTAAAAGGATATATAAGATTTATTTCAACATAACATATCCATCAGTTAGTTCCTTTTTACGACTCTCTTTCAAGTTAGTTTTTTTTTATGATTATACATATGATTGGTATACATATGAGTGCATGTAAGTAAGTATACAAAACTTAATTCGTATCAAGCATAAAACAAGATATTATGTCATTAAATGAGATCATTTGCATTGAAAAATATAGGTTAAAAGCCTTAAAAGGAACATCAAATGCATTAAAATAGCTTATTAAAAAATATGCATTTAAAAAATGCTTTGAAAAAAACCATCAGACTACATACTTATATTATTATTTACTACGTACCATACATAGGTGGTAACATGGAATGTCATTTTTAATCTTTGAATGAAGCTGTTATATTAATATATTTTTTAAACAAAGTTTACACCAATAATTTGATAGAATAAATTCATTGAATCCGGACTCAAAGTAAATCTCCCCTAAATCTCAAACTAGAATGACTCTGAATTAATATTTCTTCATACAAAACACTTTTTTTTTCTTCTTTATATATGTTCAAATATACGTCATTCACGTCACAAATTAATGCAGTTTGAATTTATTATAGATTTATAATATGTAATATATTAATCATGTATTTTTATGGTTTGTGTAATCATTGGAAGTGCGAATTTGATTTGATTTTCAAATGGGTCATAAATATGTATGCTTAATAACGCATGCATAGTAAGAATAAGTAAACCCATGAGACTAATAAAAGTATGAATTAAATGGAAATAAGAAGAAAAAAAGGAGCTACTGAATATACAAACGTTTCATTTACATTGGCATATAAAAACAAAAAAGGTACAAAGACATTTCTGGACTGGCACTGTTCATGATATTTTTTAAAAACTCTTATTTCATTGTTCATGTGTCGTACTACAACAACAAAAATATCAGTGTATGTAAGTATATAAATTCATAAAAGCCCCTCCTGGTGTGAAAGAGTCTTTATAAGCAATGTATTTTTTTTTTTTTTGCAGTATTACAATCATTTCAAAAAAAAAAAAAAAACCGGACGTGTATGGATACATTTTATCGTGTTTAGCACAGTAAACTCCCCTTGTATTTAAAATGAATTTTATAATGACGAATCACGGATAGGGTAAGAGGAAGGATCAAGGGAAGGGAGGGTTAAATGGTGGTTCTTGAAGAGCTAATTAATTATTAATTTTATAATTTTTCCCTTTCGAAAATTATCCATCTCGTGGATATATGTAATTCATATCAAGTAGATATTTTAATATCTTTTTTTATGATATGGTTTCCTTTGAAGATGAATACAATCCTATACAATTAGTAAGGTTAAAGAGACAGAATCATACACAGTTTTTGATTTAAGTGAGAAAATAAGTAAACAAATAAATAAGGTCGAGGATATGTGCATGTAATCAGTTCTTATGAAGTTAGACTAATTGTTGTTTCAGCCTCATAATTTTTGTGTAAAATGAAGTACCTGTAGATAGATATTTCCGTGTTTAGTTTAGTTTTTTTTTTTTTTACAGGGTAATGATCTCATTAGTAAAGAGTAAAATCCCTATTATAAAATACATGCATAATTTATTATAATTAATGCTCAACTTTCTTATAAATAATTTTTTTCTAACGTTGTTATGGCTCTCAAATATTGAATGTTCCCTTTTGATAATGATGGGCCAGCTTTCATACTTTTGCCCATAAATTTAAAAGTGTATATTTAAATGCTGTATTTTTATGTTATAGTTGAAACTCAGTCTGACTTCATAATTGATCCTTTGAATTGCTAAGATTACTTGAGTTGACATACCTATGTACATATATGCAACAATTGTGTTGACTCAACACAAATATAATCTAAAACAAAATTTTTAAAAAATGACGAATTCCCAAATTATTTTTTCTGTCATGATGAAAATTACCAATTTTTGCGACTTTTATGTGTAATTTGGGATATTCCCAACGAATTAATAATAATTGTTTATTTAATTATAATCAAAAGAATAATCCTAGCTTGATTTTGTGTTGACGGGCCATGTATACATATTTATTAAAAAAATAAGACAATCCTACATTTTATGTAAGTACAAGGAGGGAAAAATATTCATGTCATAAGTAAAAAAAACCAATTGTATTGAATTCTAATACTCTGGTAGGCTACACCAGCGAGCCTTTTCTTGGGGTACAAATAGGTCCACAATCAAATATGGCAGAATCAAAAAAAAAATGTTTGAAATATTCCAAGGTGTATTTTTTTTATTTTTAACGTAAAAAAATGGGTGACTTTCTTAATATAAGATATTTTGACTTTTAGAGGCCTCTTCAAGCCTGGTAATGGATTCCCGAAAATATAAAATTGAGATTTAGACTTTGACCATTTGAGAACAACCCAGAGCCTACAGGCAAAAAATCGTGAAATTTGCACTCACTTGCCTATATATTATGTTTTAAATCGCTATTTCTTGCAGTTTAGGAGGAGTATCGAATGTGGGAGCGGGAACAAAGTCGTTCTATTTTTATACAGAATATTGATAAATATCTGTGTGACAAATACAGATGGACTTTTCAAGTGGTACATAAATAAATAACTGGAAATTGAATCATCTTTTCCTTTTCCTTAAGCCAACCTATAACTCTTTAAATTATAGGCACCATAATACCATTAATAGTAGACTTGATATGACTATAAATATGTATTTGAAAGAAAAAGGCGAAAAAAACTCCTTTAAATTCATTCAGTTCTGATTTTTGTTTTGTTTTTTTTGTTTTTGTTTTTTTACAGACAGAACGAGATTACAGTTTTATTATAGCTCCATATCTTTTAATATTTTTTATATTACATTATACCTAATTTCATGAACAATAAAAATCTAAAACTTGGACAATATCTTAAAGCATAATGCAGACTCTAATAGAGTGATATAATTAGACATTATATGTATGTATATAGATAAATGGCAAAGTGTTATTACTCCAATGATTCGTGTAATTGAATTAATATCCAGACAAGTGAATTCTTAAAAAGTATTTATACTAATAGAAAACTCTGTAAGATTTATTGATAGACAAGTTTGAAATGTTCAAAGCTTGATACTATCTATCTACTTATATACGTGAGGATACAAAGACTCTGCTTCTTGTGTATCTCTGCATACAAATAATGAAGTACTTACGCAACTAAAACGCCCAGAATAGAACTATAAAATAACCTGTGGTTTTTCAATAATACTTATTTTTCGATTCGTGATACGAGTGCTTCAATTCCTGAGTGCTCCATCCCTAATACATGTATGTATCAGTTTCAAAACAGATACATATAAATAATATTCGTTTTATAACGAGAAGGATGGTAGTAGTAGTAGATAGATAGATATTATCATGATGACATGTCGAATTCGAAATGTTCTCTGCCTATGTATGTATGTATGTATGTATGTTTACATAGTATGAGAGGAAATGTACAAATACATCAGATGCCAAGTTTTACATACCACATATTATGTAAAAGAAGCATACTGAGAAGACCCTTAATGATCATAACTGCCATACACCTGCATATATTCATATTATCAAACTGTTTATTGAAACATCATCATTTCAAAATAAAATAAAATAATGATAATGATATGGATTGGTATTTAAATACATTTAAACCAAATTGTTTTTGTGGAATAATTTAAGGGTGAATGAAGGAATGAGTGTACATATCTATGAATTAATTTGACAATTACATAGAAATACAAATAATTACGTCATTGAATTAGCGTGGATAAAAAAAATCGTTTACAATGACTCCACTTGAGATAAAGCACATTATTTTGCTGTGGGAGTCTGTTCAATTTCATAATATTTAATCAACAACTCCTTGAAAGATATGACAAAGAATGTAAATATATTCAATCAAATAAGTATTTTTCATTTTTACATGAATCAATGATAAGTATTGAGTTATTTTTCTGGATGGGCCTCGACCATTCTGACCATGCTTATGTATAGAAAAAACTCTGCAATAAATGATATTGAAGTACTTAAATCTAACTTTGAATGCGCATATTTTGTTCTCTGCAAAGACTAGAGTTTGTTGGGGGTTTTTGACAGTTTTACTACGCCATTCCTTGAGTTTGTTTTTCTCCTCTTTTGTATCTTACATAAACCTTGATATATTACATACTATATTCATATTATACGGGTAGTATATGTATACGTATGTACAGCGTAAATATGTGCCTATATAATTCTAGACATTTGTTCAATCTTGGTATAATTAAACACACGTTTAGGTGTACATATGTTGATAGACTCAACTTTTTAACTACTTTTTACACGAATAGATTTGTAGAAATATGCACTTCCCCACATATTTAATAATTATGTCTTTTGCAATAATTGACATAAAGATATATCAGCTATAAAAAAAAAGAATTTATTCGACTTAAAGACATTAAAATTTAATTTTGTTCTTATATTTAGTGCAATATTCATTTTATGATCCTGATATGACATTTTTATTAGGCACCATGTGTATGTTTTAATGTATAGTTTTTGTTGTTGATGCTGTTGTTTTGGTTTTTTTTACACTTCCTGGGATGATTTGGAATTCATTCATCTCTTAATTAGGTATATCATTTAATTATATGCCTATAAGTCAAGAGTTAAGATTCCACAGGTGGATGAGATTTAAAAATAATATGTAATTCAACAGTGGGGTGATCTGGCAAAAGAGACGTAGTAATCAATAGTTTTTTCACTGACGACAAATTTTGTATAACAAATCAAAGTAACATCATATTGAAGGCATATAATTGAGTCAAATGCAACAATTTCTGAAAAAAAGGTTTTATTTAATTCAATTAATGCCATTGAAAATGAAAAAAAAATAAAAACACTATAAAATCAAATTAATAGGTACTGAAAATCCCTATGAAATCTCTAGACTTTTACAATTAAGTTTGCTCTGCATCGGTTAAGAGGTTGAATAAATATTGGGGAAAAATATTCAATCCTTTCAAAATTAATTGTTGACTTATTGTCTCCACCTTGTAAATGTATAATATTGTACTAACAAATTTTTTATACATGTTATCAGAGTCTGAAATGTAATAAAAAGAGATATTCGATAGACGGCATGGGACCTTTTATTTGTCAGTCCAATATTGGCATCCAATTGCAGGGCAGTAATTCAATATTTTCCTAAATCTTAAAGAAACGAGGGTTTTTGCTCTGATGAAATGTGATTGCTTATGTTCCCAAGATGGCGGACTTTCAGAATGATGACGTGAAATGAAAATGCTTTATATTGTAAAGGGGTAACAAATTTTGTGAACATGTAGTCACTAGAAAAAAAAATATTTTACCCATGTTCTCCATCTTGAATTCAAGCTAGACCCTCAATAACGGAGAGGGTTAAGATTCCGTAGCTTGAAAGTATTTATTAATTAATTAATCGGTTGATGTTGTTTTTAATTGTTCGTGAAACTTTGTCAATGGGTAAAATATAGTAACATGATTTAGATTTGTAAATACAACATTTTGGATTTGTGGTGTTGGCTCATTAACCCTTCCTTATACTTCTAAATACCTTATTGTCTGTATGTCAATGACGTCAAGTGTAAATAATAATAATTCGAGTCTAGGTATCTAAAAATCAATATTAATGAATTAATTTTTATTAATACGGTTAATGCACCCGAAATGGTTATGTAGTGACTTAAATACATTTCTTGTAGTAGTAGTAGTATTATAATGGTTATAATAATTCTGAAACATATATATTATTACATATATAAAATACCGAATGACAAGTCAAAATTTGAATTATATAATATTATTTAATATGATATAAATTAGAGAATAAATGTGCTTCGTCAATTCATAGAAATAGTGTTTTAATCTATAAATTTGACAGGTTCATTCGATTCAGCAATATCCAGAAATGATTGAGGACATTAATGTATAATAAAAAAAGCGATAGATCGCTTGCGTGCACATGTGTAAATGCAGCTTTATTTCATTTATTGACAATGTTTCTCTTGCAATTGGAAATTGAGGCTATATTTACTAATTTGTCAGGGGGTTTTAAGGACACATCATGAACATACATATGTTTGTACTATTTTTAAAGATTAACTCAAGGGTCAAATAATTAACTCATCGTGATAATGGAATTTCTAAACATAAAATTTCTTAATGATTAAATAATGATTATAAATTATGTATATCAAGGTCCATAGATAGAAAGGCTTCAAAAATGTTTATGTTATACATATTTTTGGTTATTTTAAAAAGGGGTCAAAGGGAGCATATTCGTGTGGTTTCAATGAGATAATATTAAGTGAAGAAACTTAATGAGTACGCTTTAATTATGTATTTATTTACGAGTTTGAAAAATTATCTTTTTTTTTTACTATATATTCATAAAAAAATTTCATTCAAATCCTGTTTCTGCCTAATTTATAATATCCCTACAAAAATAAATGGATAGAGTTTGTAGGCATTTTAATATCACATAAAACAGACTTTTATTATCAAAGTTGTTATTCAAGCCTTGCACCTCCCACTGGCTCCCAAATTGACTTTGGATTTAGTTTGATAGGTGAGATTATCAATTTTTCTATAATTCTTTGATAAAACACTGATTAGGAGAAGAAAATTAGATTATCATTTGATTATAGGCTGAGGAGACAATTATCATTGCCTTTCTATAATATATTTGTACACTGTTAAGAAAAAAAAGGGTCTATTGAAAAGTCAACTTGGTTGTTGTGAAGAATGTAGGGCATTAAGATATAAGGGAGGTTGAATGAATGGAAGGTTCCTTCTGTTACTTCATTCTTATTACCAGGAAATTAGTGTCATTATTATTTATATAATGTGCAATATTAATATTTATAGTGCACAAATATTTGATCAGAGATATAATCATGGCACAAGATACTGTGACAATTGACTTGACAAGGACTTTGGAGTTATGAATATTCATATATTATGTACATACATACATACACAGACATGAAGGAGGGTTCTTCTCATTCATCAAGTCAGTATCTGAAAATAAATTAAGGAGTATTTACAAACGAGCTCCTAATTAATCCTTACTACGTAATAATCATCATCATTAATAATCATAATTAATGAGCTTCGATAAATTTTTATGTTCTCACTTTATGCGTAAATAATATGCTTAAATATAGGAACATAGGTACTATCTATTATTATAGGCATACACACATAAATTTAGACCTATGTGCTCGTATGTAGGAATATTTATGAAATGCAAGTTCAAGTAAACGTGTTTTTATTTATTTATTCATTTTTTAAAATAAAAACGTAGTAATAATTTTCAAATTAATCATGAAATAATGGATCAAAATTGCAACAAAGACTCTTTTAGTCTCATTATTATGTATGGTTTTATTTATTTCATGCTTTGGTTTCAATAGAGTCCAATATACATTTGATATCCTACGTGCTTCATTTGTAATTCTTTTTCTTTTTTTTTTCATTTTTCAAATAATTATTATTATTTGCTACAGAAATGCCAACACTATAATTATGCGAGCAAAATGTTCTCATTAAAGTTTTTTAAAAGAAGTCGCTAAAGTAATAACTAAAAAAGTAGTACCTTATTAATTTATTTATTTTATAAGCGGATTGAATAAAGTCAATCAATATTATGGAACATGTACATTATATTTTAGATACTGACGCTTATAAAGTAGAAACACATATTATTAGGTTGGTATATGTGTGTCATTATGAGTTACGCTTGAAACCAAGGAAGAGGTATTTATTGGCTAAAAAACGTGGAAATTCTTGAAGGGAATTGATATGGCCTAATTTCAAAAACTAGGATAAATTGTTTAAAAAGAGGTCTAAAAATCGATTTACAATTGATCACAAAAATATACTTACATCAATCAGAAAGATATTTGTTGATATGTATCAAAATGCTTCTAAAATACATCTTTGAAATAAAATAATGAGAGGATACCATTTGTTTGGTTCATTAAATTTCAAATGGGGTCTTTTACTTTTATACAATTTTCATTAAATTGCATGTACATAGTTCCACAGAAATGTAGGGCACTTACTTTGAATTATTTCAAATTACGTCATTAATTAATCAATTACTAATATCTGAATTTTATACACAATTTTGCCTGATAAATTTCCTCTATAAAATTACGATTATTTGTTTTGGATTTTGTGACCTCAGCATTTGTATTACCTTGCTAGTTATGGATAAGGTTTTTGATACTTTTTTTTCTTACATAACTCATCAATGAAATTACTAAATTAAAAACTAAACCATAAAACAAGAAAGATCTTGCTGGATCAATATCTAAAAAAGGATAAATGTACGAACATGGAAAGAACTAGCAAAAATTAGTAATATCTGGGACGGAAACGGATATGAATGAATATAAATAATTAAAAGTATGATCTAGTGAAGCACTTTGTGAAATTAGAAATCAAATGAAAAGTTATACAAGAAGAAGTTTATATATTATCCATAATGAACAAGAAGATGGCGTTGTCTCATGATTTTATGAGTATACATAATGGTATTATAATGCATTTAGAAAAAGTCTAATGTACATACATAAAACTAGGTAAGTTGATAGAATTCGAACCGATGTCAGTTCACCTTTTTTAAAAAAATTTTTGGCATTACTTTTTGTATATATATATATATATATATATGTATTTTTATACAATTGAAAATCTATTTGTGTCCAATCTTTGTTTTATTGATTCAAGTCCATTAAACCTGATTTTCATATAGTATTTAAATTAACATATATATATATATACATTAAAAGTCACGAACGAATCATATCTCATGGCAAAGACGAAAACTGTCATTCATATTCATTACTAATTAATTAATAGAATCTCAATTCAATATAATACCTTGGATTATGGATTTGTGTCAGGAAAATGTTCGTAATCTAATGGTGCAAGAAACTGAATGGATCTTATTTCAATGTTCTACTTTAAGTTGAGACAGTAAGTTGCCTTTAGTCTAGTAACCTAAAGTCCTTGCAATCCAAAAAGTTTTTCGTTATACAAATTGAAAAAAAATAACATCATGTAGATTAAAACACTTGTTAATTTATTTTACATATTATAGTCTAAATAAGGCATTGCTTCTCTTCTTTAAAACAGTTTTCCACCATTTTTATTGAAAAAAAGCAAAAAATGTATTTATAAAAAAATCTAAAAAATTAAAGAAAAAAAGTTTGAAAAGTTCTTTTTTTGTTTAGAAGGATTGAGGGAGCACAGAGGCTCAAATGCTGACGGAGGAAAATGTAACTCATAAAGATTAATAAACACTAGCCTAGGTGATGTTTGTAGCCATCAATCACTTATATGTATAATGAATTAATTATTATTGACTAGTTTAACTAGTTTGAAGGAGTTTTCAGATCCGGAGCAACTCTGTTTCGAAATTGTTTCTTATCTGAATTCATGATCATATAATTTGCCAATAAATAGATAGCATTCAAATTTTATAGATAAATTAGCATATATATATATATATATATATATATATATATATATATATAGGTATATTGTTTATCGTTTGATTGTTGCTGTTGTGGCTTCTCCTTTATGTATTGTGTTATTATGTTTGTATATAGTTTATACTTTACATATGTATTATAATGCAATCAATGAAAGAAGGTCAAAGTCAACTTTTTGTGTGTAGTCATGTAAGTATATTTTGTAGCATGCATACATAGACATGTATTTATGACTGAATATACATACTTACAAACATATGTAAACATTATATCAATGAGATGATATTAATAAAAGAAATGATCAAATATTATTACAATATTTAATTCAATTATAGGATTAAATGAATTATTATAAATATATATATATATTTATATATATGTATATATCAATAATTAATTATTCGATAATAATAATCGTGCATTTTGCTTTAGTAATATCAGGGTTGCCCCTAATTTTGTTTTTAAATACCAGGAGGAGTAGATAGTTCCATGACCACGACGCAAATGGAGTAAATGCTACCACTGCAGCAGTAGTAATAATAATTTATTACATTGTAATTAATATTTCTCAACAGCCTAATGCATTAAAACGAAGGAGTAATAATAATGCACTTAGTAATTTTATATGAGCCTATGATTACAAAAACTTACAAAAAAAAAAAAAAAAAAACATGACTTAGCCCTATAAATTCCTTGTTTTTAGTCAATACTTCAAGCATGAAATGCCTCGTTTCCAGACAATGACTCTCTTAACTTATAAGTACTTATGCATCTACAGTCTGTCATTTCATTTAAGTAAAATGCATAGCTAAAATAATGGACTAATTTTAGTCCTTATGTAGACTTTACTATATAAAAAACAATAATAAAAAAAAATAGTTGAAATTATAGAAAAGTAAAATCAACAGAGTTCATTCATTCCGCCCAGCTTTTGATACAATAAGTATTGTAAGTTAAATACTTTGTTAGTGGGTATAACTAAACGATTGTGTCTTTATTTTGGGTAAATACGAATCAAATAGTGTATTACTCTAGCAGGGTACAAAATAGAATTTTATTGATAATAGTTTGGGAATGACTTTAAAAAAAAAGAAAGGGTGATTATGAAAGATTTGTCTGCATCTAATAACTAAGACATGGAATGTATTTTATGATGTTTATTTCATAAAAAACTTGGAGAAATGAGCAGATATATGAAGAAAAAAAACATGTGCCTAGTTTAGTGCATCAATCTATGCAACCTCGATTGCAAATGGAACAACAATGACGCGCACAAAAGATGTTTATTGCAGTAAAATATTGTCAAACCAATCAAAGTTGAGGGGGATAATTTTTTTGATTGATATGCATATCCAACAATCTTCGATTCAAGGGAAAGAAGATTTAAGACTAGTACTTCCTCAATCTGTTTGAGGCTCCACTAATTTATCTTTGCCTTTGGAACCCACAATTGGTAAAATTGGCTATAGATATCAAGTATACGTACATTATGCCTGTTGCTTATTTCTTTAATTAGAGTCTTTTTAGAATGACTACATATTATTTCTATTAAAAATTCTTTCATAAATCCCCATGTCAACAGTATTGTTAAGAAATATTCATGAATCATTGATAAATTTGTTGTCAGTTTAGACATATTTATCAAAGGATTTAGTTACTATGATAACTAAAATTTCCTTAAAAGTCCATAAGTGAAAAAAATCCGACTTGTTGAATCATTCATAAGTATTGGATTTTTGATTTCAAAGTTTTAAAAATATGAATCAGTTAAAATGATTACCACTTAGAGTTGAATTGAAGGAGAGCTCATTGCAATGAGAGGCTAAAAAGAAATACTACGATACTCTCTAAATCAAGAGTGTAAAATAAGAAATGATTTTATTTGACAACAGTACATGACAATCAATTGACGAGTTGTATTTGATACAAATTCTTAATTGGTGTATCTAATTGAATATATGTAGACATTTAAATGTTTTAGAGCATGCTCAAATTGATTTGATTTAATGATTTGCAATGACTTTAGGAGATGAATGATTTCATTGTTCGACATAACGCATACTTTGTTGATTACTATATCATAAAAATTTAATACATACTTTTTGAGTATGAATGGATATCAAACCTTGGAAATAGCCCTATGGAATCCCTGGATTATATGTATGTATGTATGTAGGTATAATCATCCCCTGTTATTAATAGTTATTAATGCGATTTTATACTTATTTTTCAAAAAAATAAAAAAATAAAAAAAAACAAGAATAAAACGCGAGTGAATAAATTGAAATCCATTTCTAAAGGTATTAATCTCTGCTATACAAAAAGTCATTTATTTTGCAATGTTGCCTCTGAGCTGCCTTCACTCCCTTCCTCCCTCCCTCCTGATGATATTGAACAAAATAAAATGAACGACTTGATTAATTTATTTTGATGAAACAAAAGAACATTGTGGAATACGAACAAATAACTCATAACAATGGCTCAAACCTGGACCACACTGCACACTGGAAGTTAACACTCTATGAGTTGCTCTCGCCTGCATAATAAATTATGGAGGAAATTAATATTCTTCAATATTACACTAACTGAATAAGTTATTTTAAGTTAATTAATATTCTCCTTCTTCTCAAAAGTGATTTAATTTTTTTGTGTTTCTTACATATTTTTGGTACATTTGAAAAAAATAAGGAATTTCAATGTATCAGAGCAACCATCACTGATTATCCCTCACGATACCTTCACACATGCTCTACATATATCCTAATTACTTATTTCTGTTAACTTCAGTTGTCATAAGAAATACTTAGGAAGGCTCATGAATAAGAATGAGGGCAATTTTTTGATAACACCCCATTACCAATGAGTAAAGTAGTTTTAAATAGAAGTGGGCTACTTTTTATGTACTAATTTTCACCTTTGTTATTTTCACGATGTGATTGGTATTACATCTCGCAACCTTTCCTTCAAAATGAGAAGGAAAAAATGAATGATACAAAATTCGTTACTAGTTGGGCAATTCTTCTCATTTGAGGACAATATTCTTCATTTGAAAATTGACGATGTTATCTTAATTGTATCTTGCAACCTTTCCTTCCAAAAGTAAGAGAGAAAATAGAGGCCCAAAATCAGTTGCCCAATGTTTCCCTACTCTAAGTCTATTCCTCATTTAATTGTAGGTAATTGTTCACAATTGAATAAGAGCTTATTAAAATTTAATCAATCACTGTTCAGAATGCTAACAAGAGGAAAAGAAGAAGAAAAATCGACAGCTGACAAATAATTACACTGTAAATTTGTATGTCAGTGGGCACGGCGTTTTAAAATTTATGTATGGATTTTATCGTCAGTTGGGAAGAATTGTCCAACAACCAACTGATTTTAGGCCTTTTTTATCTCTCTCTCTCTTTCCCTTTTGAAAGGAAAGATTGCAAGATACAATCAATATAACAACATATGGGGTAACGCTGTGAATTGAAATAGTCGTAAGTAGTAGCAAAATCAATAATTGACAAACAAAAATAGAGTGATAACATTTGTAGTTGTGTTGAAATATACTTATTCGGACCTATTGGTTATTTATAATAATAAATTGACAAATTTTCCTTTTGATATAGGAATTCAATTGGTGTTGAAATTATTATGTTCGAAAATGAGGTAGATTCTATGGATATGATATGTTGTGTATTAACATATTTAAGCTGGCTTTATGCTTTTTTAAAAGCCCTTCATTATTCTTTTTCTTAATAGTAAATAAGTAGGATATGGGAGGAGACCAGCAAAGTATGCATGTAAAGGAACCGTGTACCTATGAATGTTCTATCTATCTATGAACATATGTACGAACAAACCAACTTATTTAAGATATTTAAGGTTTTTATTTTTCTTGCTTAATGTTACAAGTCGTAAAGAAGGAGATTAGAATCACAATATGTAAATGAAATGTATAAGGGGGATGGGATGGGGGTAATCTTTTATCTTCCATAGTTTTACTACTTCTTCGTAAAGAAAAAACATAATCTTAGATCCATGGACGAGAACTCACTACACTCAAAATCACTTCTGACTCATGAGAATTCGGAGAAATATTCCTACCTACATAATATTATGTTATTTGATGCTATTAGTACTTCGCCAAAATGGATTTTGAGGAACTGATGCCGGCTACAGGGGAAAAAACTAATAACCGATTTTTTTTGTACAACTATGTTGTTTTTTTAACAATTTAAATAATAAATCTTCTAAGCATCTTACCTTTTTTTTTTTAAAAAAAATGGCTACTTTTGTGTTTTTTTAGAGATTTTTCATAGAATGGAAGGCAGAAAACTATATAATTTTAAGTACTTTTTATTGCTGAGTTGATGTTAATAGTCGCTTGGCTCAACTTGCATGGAGATATTATAATTTATCATATGAATTTGCGTTTTACTATTTTTTCTCTTTTCTATCTACAATTTTTTTTCAATTTCCCGCCCCTGGTTAATAGTACGATTATCATCCAGAGGTGGAGACTTGAATCAATAGCAGATTAATCGGTTGAGCCCTAGTTATTGTACTTCTCATTCGGACAATTCTCGTGATATGAAGTTTGTAGATCAGTGATAAGGGGATAGTTTATAGAGCACGATATGCAGGGATCATAATGATGCTGAAGCATGAAGTTGATTTTAGATCAGGTGGATTGAATTCTTGTCGGTATTTATTTATTTGCACGGAGTTATAATCTGATTCAACAATTTCCTTTCAAGATAACGGCAGTTGTATGATCAAACTTTTTTGAGAGATAATTATTATGGGCAGTAATTTGATATACATTCATATTAGTGCATTAGTCTTTGAATAGGCATCATACAGAACCATGAGAAATGGACTAAATTTGAAACACGGGTTCTTTAATTATAAGTAAATAATGTACCCCCTTAAAAGGAAAAAAAAAATAAAAAAAATACAGAAATGATTTGATACACGACTACATATATCATCATAATTCATAGGTCGTCTTCTCTTACCCTTGTTACATTATCTCTATCACAATAGCATCTTGAAAACATCAACAAATTCTTTGTATTTTTTTATCGGCTGTAGATTTGAAAGTACTATGAACTGGAATTAGATGTTGTTAAGCTGAGGACAATTCCCTACTATTGAATAAATAATAATTGCTCTACAGTAATTGGAAAGAATTGTCAAACTATCAACTGATTTTGGGCCTTTTTCCTCTCTCTCTCTCTCTCTCTTTGAAGGAAAGGTTGAGAGATACAATAAAAATTGGTATGTCCTATAAAACTGAATATAAAACCGTGAAGCAGACAAAGGACAAAATCACTAATATTCAAGCTTCAAGTCCTTAAAACTCCAATTCTAATCAAGTCTTAATTCAATAATTAAAAATTGCAAGTTTCAATTTATATATACCTCTTCCCAAATGATCAGACTTCTTATTTTATAAATATTTTGCTTTCATTTAGTAAAAACACGGTAAAGAAAATAATATCAAAGATATTATCGAGAAACTTGATTTCATGAGGTCATTTTGATTATGAATTATGAGCTTTGAATAAAAAATGGTTGAATATTCGAGCTAAATAAATATGTTTTTAATATTATTTTGAAAAGAAATAATAACAAACAGACAAGTTCTAAAATATTTAATGCCATAATGAAATATTTGAACTAACTCCCCCCCCCCCTAACAAAAATCATGCAAGCACCACTGGTTAGCCTGAAAATACAAATATTAACAAAGAATACGACATTTGTGTGTGGGGAGGGGGATGCTACTTTTTTCCCTGGACTATTGAACTATTTTTGTAAATCATTTTAATTCATTGGTTTAAAAAAAAATGTCATGGATATGATTTTTTACTTTTTGTCTCTCCGTTGATAGTTGATTAGAAGAAAACGAAATTCTTATACAATAAAGCAAATAGTCATAAATTCATGTGTCACCAACTTTTCTTTTTTTCTCGGGAATGTTCTCTTTTTACACTCTGACTTTATTATATAGGTTTAACCATTCCCTCAAGATAAAAAACATAGTTTCTCTATTATTGATTTTAATTTATTTATCTCAAATATTGACCCTCCCCCCCCCCTCCACACACACATACACTAAAACAATAATTTTAGTGGGGCAAATTTTCTTTTTATAAAAGACAATGTAGACTTCTTGTTTCTTATAATAGATAGAAGGTTTTATAGTTATTGTTCTTATGTATATCTTATATAACACGTCATGATCTTTATTGTACCTCGCAGCCTTTCCTCCCCAAAAAGAGAGAGAGAAAGAAACAAGGGCCCAAATCCTGTTGGTATCTATATAGTTAGCCAAATCTTTTCAAGTTTGGAATTATTCACAGCTGAACAATAGCTAATTCGAGCTAACCAATCAACGTTTAAAACACTAATAAGAGGAAGCGAAGTAGAAAATTCACCAGTTGACAACAAAATACTGTGTAAATTTTAATGATAAATGATAATTTGTAAAGAGTCGCAAATTAATCTAAGGGGACAGTTTTTCTGAAGAGGGGATAAACCCTATATTCCAACTCTCCCGATATGACCAGAAGATTCTCGGTTTTGGACGAGGTCTCCCGTCCTCCCGTTGAAATTAGATTTCTCCCGCCCATTATAATCCTTTTTATGACTGTATTTTTTTGTTTATCGGGAAAAAAGAATATAATACCATTTGAAATAAATTCAATCAAAATTATCTAGGGTTTGTTTTATATAAGATAAAACTTGAACGAATTCTTCTGTGTTTTTGCCAGACCTACCCACGTAAGAATATTATGATGTAATTGACCGCATTGTGCGTACAAGATTAAAACGGTGCCGATTCACCCCTATTCCGTTGGTTGGGCCTTCCACCTACGGGTGACACTAAATTCAGTGACTCCCGCTTTGCAAACTTTAAAGGTTGGAAGGTATGGATAAATTCTCCTGAAGCTCCACTGCAATGGTCAATTTAACTTAAACCCATTAGATGGAATAGCATTCTGAACTATTTTGATGGCAGTTAAATACCATATTTGATATTTGTACATATATAATATTACACGTATGTCTAATTCAAGAAGTCACAGTTCAATCACTGAGAATAGATCACTTATTAATTATTACTAACAAAGATGAGCGAAATCATTTCGTAAGTTGAAACATCTGGTCTAAATAATAATCTTAGTTATATTTTCAAACTTGTTTCAACATGCCTTTGGACGTTAAACTCCTCAATATAACTATTGGAGGATGTTACTACTTTAGTGTGATTCAATAATGCATCAATTGTATCTACATACATATATATGTTTGTATTTTTTTTTGAATGAAGATCAAATGAATTAAAAATAATTAATCATTCACTTCGAGAGAATTAAACCTTTTCTTAATGGATGATGACATTCTGATTTATATCCGTTGTCATTTGCTATGAGTGACTCAAATGTTACTTATTATTAGTTATATTGGTCAAGAATGGCTTTTGGTGTAGTTCTTGAATATGCTCAATATATTATATATGTATTGTCATAATGGAGTAAGCTAATGAATTGTACATTTATAAAGATATATTGGTTAAAGTTATATATAAATAGTAGGAATTAATAGACGATATTCAGAACATTATTTTATATTTCATTAAGAATTCTGTCAATATTTATATACTCCTTATCAAAATTGAAAAAAAGTACATAATATCTATCGAATGGATATCCAAATTAAATGGTATAATATGATTTCAATGAAGGTTTATTATTATAATGTAAACATACGTAACCGTATAAATTATTATAAATGTAAAACAGTATAATTAATTATATATGTAGGTTAGAAATTTTGAGAGAGGAGACATCAAAGTGCATAGAAGTATTTTCTCCAAATCTTACAAATCGTTATGATTTTCTTCTTTTTTTAAAAAATTTTAGTCTAATGTATAGACGGATACTACAGTTATGATTTAATCATGGTGATTGTTGATTGGAAATTAGGGAAATAAGGGATAGTTTGATAGATAAGAGCTTTAGATTAGAATGTAAGGAATGGAGCATATTGTACGAAGGATACCGACTGAATATAACACACACACACACACACCCCTTCATTTTTTAAGTTTAAGCTAATTTTATGTCAATAGTGTGTTTCAATGTACTAGTTGAACTGGATACAAAATGTCAAATCTCCTTAGAAGAAAGTAACATTTTAGCCAATCTTAGAGGTCTTTATTTTTTTTTTAACCACAGAACCCTATAACGGTGCCCCCCCCCCCCCAAATTAAACACCGTCTTGATATGTAGGTATTATCCATGGCTGTGTAAACTGTGACGCCTATTTATTTATATATTACGAACTATATTAGCGCCTTATTGTGTCATACTGATAAAAAAAAATATTCAGAATTTAATCAGAAAATGATATATACTTAACAATTATAAGTTAAGACTTATGTTGTTTGGCTTGCATCGAAGGCAATTGCACATTATGATAAGAGTAATCTTGTTTTGTTTTTTTAATATTGAGGATATCTTAGCTGATACACATATTTAGAACGCATAATGTAACTTAACCTACATATTATAGTGAGTAGTTAGACGTTTGACCCTAGTAAATAATATTCTTTCAGTCATATTGAATAATAATATTGTCCAGACATAGACATAAACACCTTTGTACTTATTATTTCTGTGTTTTTTATTACATAATAATAAAGAAATGAAATGTATAATGAAAATAAAATATTGAAATAATATAATATATTTACAATAGTCAAAAGTTTTTAATCGTTAAAAAATATATTTAAGAAAAGGGGGGACAGGTCATTAAATTCAAAAAATAAACCTAAATTATATGAGTTATGTGTTTATTCAACTTATATTTGAGAAAAAGCAAACTTTTAACTAACGTACATATAAGCAAATTTCTTCATTTTACAAATATAGGTTCTTTACTACCGTGCTAAAGTAATACAATATTTTAGGACATGTACGTTTTAACTGTTCCCTTAATCGAGGTCCTACATAAGGGACAATCCTGAAGAGCGGGAGCACAAGAAGTACAGCAGATGAGATGACCACAGGGTAGAAATACAACTCCAATTTCATTATCCATGCATATTTTGCACATTCTTTGCTCTTTCAACATACGATTTTCGGATTCCAAATCTAGAAATAAAGTTTCTTTAGTAATAATAATATATTGCAAATAATATATAATATACATGCAAGTAACCAATTTAAGTAGCTATTCCCTCCTCCCTCAAACACAAAATTTTTTTTTACAAAAAAAGTCATCAAATTTCGGAAATAGGCTAAACAAAGATCCTGCGGAAGCACCTAAATAGTCTTTAATTTTCATTTTCGTTGAATTGAAGGGATCTACTTTTCAAAAACACTTTAAAAATTATACTATCATATGATACCAATATCAGTCAGTTGATCTCTTAAGAAACATTTTACTTTTACTTGACTTGAAGAGCAATAAAAAGGGGTTGCAGCAAAATGACAATGGGGAGAAGTGGGTTTCAGTACAAAATTAGTTGAGTATCCCTGTTGTGGATAATATAATCCTTTAAATAATTTATATAAATTATCTAAATAATTTGATATAAATTATCTAAATAATTTGATATAAATTATCTAAATTATTAGTTCTTTATCAATAAATAAATAAGTCCCTTGGTCAAGTTATTGTATAAACCTTGTGTGTCCATTGGTTTACTTCAACAGATTTGCTTTTTAATAAAAAAATTGGATACAACTCGTTCAGTACGAGTCATTCACATAGTGTATTTTTATTATTCTTATCTCAATATCCGCCAGATATAAAGCCAATAAAATAGAGTAGATCAAAGCTTTGATACACCTTAGACTACAATTTATGCCTTCATCGACAGTCTTTTATAGCTTTGGGTCATGATTTCAGGCCTCAATAATTTTTTATCTATTTGTAATCTTAATCTTTGCCATGTTTCTCTTTATAAACAACTTCCATAATTTTTGATCAAGTTTATGTCTGGTGAATTTCTAGACCAGGACAGCAAGAAGAATGTCTTTAAACATAAATATTTTAACTTAATTTTTTTGAAGTAGGGGGTGGCAGTTTTATATGAAATTGATTTTTTTAATACATAAACTAATCTGTTGGAACAAAAGAAAAGAAAAGAAGGTGCAGCCAATAGTTGATCAAGGACGACTATATATGCATATCTATACCTGAACCAACATCCGCATTTTCTTCAAGCTTTGGTGAAATGGAAAGGCTATTTACAGGAAGTATAGCAATAGTTGTGGAATTAGAAGATGATGTCTCAGTTGAAGGGGCAGTGTCATCAGTTTTTAGAACCCTCTCAACCTCAAGTTTAAAATAAAATAAATATTAAAGTTTCAATATATGAGATAAGTCTACTTACTGCTTCATTTGAAGAGGTATTATCACATCTTTTTACTCCAAAGGCTGCATCCATGAGTTGTGAAGAAGTTGAAAATCCTATTCCTGTTTCAGAGACTTTTTTCTTTAAAGCAGCTTTCACTTTATTAGAATCAATACCCATGGATAGTACTTCATTTACAATTGATGTTGACATTAAATTAGTTATTTTTTCGTCCTCACCACCACTATTTGACTCTTGCAAAGTTAGTGAATTAGACTCTGTGGTAGGTTTTTTAACTAGACATTCTTGAATAAATTCGTCTCCCTTAATTAGACGAACAAATCCACATTTGGAAAACCATCGAGCGTGTTCTGTCCATGGATCATCTTGAGGCGTCCAATTTCTAAGCCCACCATCGCATGAGAAGCATTTTACTTGATCACTCAATCCGATGTAGTAAAATCCAGCATCAGATAATTCCATGGGTCGCGGTACTAGAGCTGGAGGCCATTCTGCAAATGTACGTAATCTTGATTCAACAGTAGAATATTTTGGATGAGCAGGCCCTGTGTGTTTTATTATGCCAATTGATTCTTCACTATTAGACTTAGGATTTTCTTTGATTTTTAGTACTTTGTTTGAGTTATTTGTACCTGAAACAAAGTAGGTCCTTGATGTCACAATGATTTACAAAAATTATAATCAAAGTTTAAAACATGATCATTTGAACGAATACTTGAATCTAAAATTAACAAATGCAAGTGAACAAAATTAAGTTCTTAGCTCTTAACTTGTTAGTCTGCTCATTTGCTTGAGTTAAATTAATTATATAAATAAGAAATAGGCATTATCTTACCACCATAAGGTCTTTCATTATCAGGTCGCTGAGGTCGAATCCCAACCTCGTCATATCCCCGATCCCCTTCAAGCACTAATAAAGGTGCAGATGATCGTGCAGAATGGAAAAAGTCCGTAGAAGAAGGAGAGGAAGAAAAAGGTCTCCGACTTATTGGAATATTTCCAACCTCAAGGCCACGAACAAAAGGACAATGCGAAAACAAATTCCTATGTTCTTCCTCAGGATCATCATTTCGATCCCAATCCCCCACATATTCCCCACAAAAAACACACCGGACACAATCTCCACGTCCTGTATATATAAATCCTGATCTTGCTAATGCAGCAGGATCTATATAAGATAATGGCCAATCTTCAAACGTACTGAAACGCGAGGCTTCTGATTTAAAAGATTCAATTCTTTGTGGAGAATAGGATCGTATACGAAGCAATTGAGGTGGTATGTCGACTTCATCACCTAGAAAAAAGTCAATTTAAACATAAATTGTAATCATTTGAAGAAAAAATAAGAAAAATATGTGAAGAGAAACGTATTACTTACTATGATTTGCTTCGGAGTCGGATGTACTTGAGTTAAGAATCAAGGGGACATTGTCTGATATATTCAGGATAAATGGACAATTTGGATTCGCATAGCGATGTTTTGCCATCACCTTTGAAGAATATAGATTAAAGTAAAAAGTAAAAGGAGTTATAAATATATATAGACATCTCTTAAATACTACGCCATCAGGAGAGATATGATAAGATAACAAATTTCAACAAAATGTCACTCACGTAAAAGTAAATTAGTTTTTATGCCTGCAATTTTTTATTATCATTGCATTTTTAATGCAACAGGTCAGAGGCAACGAGAAATGTCGATCTTTTTTTTTTTTTTTTTTTCAAGAGGTGGATTATTCAATTTAATTCCAAATGATATACATATACACATAGGTATGTTTAATTGAATCGATATTTGTTGTGGCAGAGATTCACCCCTATTAGGAAGTGTATCTCTGTGTATTTATTTATATTTCTTCATTCAAATCTGTCTCAAGAGTCAGAAAAATGACCAAATGGAAATTGAGAATCTGATTCGTAATTATGATGTTAAATAGAACTGCGATGCAATAGAAAAAGGCGGACTACTCACTTGATCTCCATACTCCCATGTGGAGAGAACTACACTGCACCAGGAGCATTGTACTTCCGTCTCATTCCCTGTGTGAAAGAACCCAGCCTTGGCAATCTTCCTTGCTTCCACCTGAAAAACGGAATAAGATGATGATGATGAGTTGACCTGAGTTGACTCCAGCTCCTCCATGAGAACACTTACTTTAGCATTAGTAGGCCAGTCCTTGAATGTGGAGAGTCTCATTTCCTCGTATCTCATGGGATTCGTCATTCTAACATCCTGTTTCATCATCGATAAGACGGTCAAGAGAAGGGGAGAACGAAAGAGAAAATCCTGAAATACTCCTTCACTTCAGTAATTTTCCTTCAGCTTTAGACACTATAGTCTATAGACAGTCTCTCCTCCTCTTCTCCTTCTTCTTCTTCTTCTTTCTTTCTTACTTTACTATTATTATTGGTTGATGTTGAGCGAAAGTTTTATGACGTCAGTTATACTCAAGTTATGACGTAGCTTTGAAAAGTACTATCGAACATCAACACACACACACACTCACTAAGTCTATGGAAAACTGTAATTTGGGGGAATGGGGAGGGGGGATTCAAACTCGGAATAGAGGAGCTTCAACTTTTTTTTTAAATGTTATAATCAATTTGCATTCATTTAAATGAACCAAACGCTATGAGGGTCAGTCATTTCAATATAATTTTGAGAGTGATACACTCAAATATGTATTTGAAGAGTGAATAAATATACACGCTATGCTTTAATATTTTTATTATTATAAGGCGTAACTTATCGCACGGAATGTCATTCATAAATCATAAGATAAAGGGGTTCAAAAGAAAAAATGAGGTGTTGATTTAAAACGTAGTTTACTTCAGTATGTATGAGCAGTCCAACCAGGTTAAAAAAATAAGTAAATAAAATAATTGTGTATTGATAAATTCCTGGGATTCCCTTGAACAACAATGATGGTGAAATAAAAACGAGGATGTTTTTACTTATTTTAAACAAAGGGAGTAACGCTTGCCTATTCGATAATATAATACTACTTCTAGACTATCCCAAGAAATATGAAATTATCATAGCGAAAGACAAACATATTATATATTGTGCGTCAGTGTACAAAAACGGCATATGTTTCAAATCTTATATAACTAATACCATTCTATGAGAGTCTATGGAAGACATTTTTAAATGAACATTGGCAGACGATCTAATAACTAACAAAAATCACAAAATTGTACATATACATTTATGTTTTATTAAATAAAAGAAACTAACTTTGGCAAGAAACGCTTCAAAGAGCACATAGCATAATAGACTCAAACTTAAAGAAAAACAATATACAGGAGTAGTAGTAGTATCTCCATTTACAATTATAATTTGTTCCAAAAGTTGTTTGTAAAGTAAAACAATACAAAGATTCGGAAAATCCGTTCCTATTTCCGAAATTGAAATATCCAGAAATTCATTCTTAGAAAAAAAAAAAATTAAAGAAAATCGCACAATTTCTTGCATACATATGCAATATTAAGACTTTTTTTCAAAAAAATAATACAGGAATCATGTAGGAATATATTTTAGTCAATTATTTTATAATTTTGAAATATAGCATAACAAAATCTGTTAGTATTATTAATCTGTTTATTGTATGTAGATTGCTTGATTCTCATTCTTTTTCACGTCGAGCTTTTTTGGCCACTCGCAACCTCAACTCACAAAAGGGAAAGGAAAAATTTGGAAAAACAACTGGTAGCTACTCTTCTGTATTTTCCATGTTGCCAACTTGTTAATATTTGGCAGAATTTATTATTTAGATATACTATATATTTATAAATTTTACCAATCATAAACCAATCGTTACTATTCCTAATATATTCAAAATTCAAAAAAAGGGCGCGCAATTCTTGATTTAAAGATATTTTGTACGCATCAACATCAGAAATAATAATAATACCCTATTTGAGCTCATAACACGTAGAGTCAGCTGCTTTAAATCAAAAGAGTCAAATGATGAAAATCAGCTGAAGGGAGAATACAGTGTGTTTTTGTTATTCCCAAAAAGCTCGTCGTGTTTATCAATTTCACTAAAATATTGAATAGCATTATTGTCGTCATAAAGTTCAACTGCTCGAGTAGATTCTTCTTTTTATCATTTAACATTCCTGCATAAAATTTTCCATTATAAAAGCATTTATTTAATGTTACTACATAGTCCTTATATGATTAATTATTATTTTTATTTCTATTATTGATATTTGATCTTTTTGATGAATTATTTGCAATAAAATCAAGTCTTCAACGGTTAAAACCTCCTTAGGTTCCTTGACTACATACATATTTATATTTAATTGTTGAATATATAATGAAATATTGAAATTGATCACTCATATTTTTCCGAAGAAAAGTTACTTGTATATTTCGAGACCAGAAACATTGTTCGTAATTAGAAACACTTGCAATTCGAGGAACTTCTGAATTTATACAAACGTATGTATTAGAGGAGAAATGACATATTATTTATATAGATCTTTTAACCCAAATTGATATTGGTGAAGCAAGTGATAATATTGGGAAGATCCCATGAAAATAATTCCCCGTTTATGTATAAAAAAAAAAAGATATCAAAATTGATACAGTATCTTATCATTTGAATCGGAAAAAAATAATTACATGTAAAATCCTATGACCTTTTCAAAAGCTAGGAGGGAAAGATAATATTATTTCATATTTACCACAGATTTATCAAGAGTTCATGTGATTCATCAAATAAATCCATATTCTTTTCTAGAGTATCTAAATCAGGAATAGAAGTACACCTTGCAGAGGTATCTTTCCATGTTACCGTATAATTCGAATATAATTTTAATGCCTTTCATCTAGATACCTTTTCAAGTTGAATATTGGAATAAGCAAGGTCAATGAGGGAATAAGTAGGACTGTAAATAATATGCAAATCGGGCTTGTAAGAATCAAAGAAAGAGAAAATTAACCTGGTAACCCTGACAATTTGATGAATGTTGAGAGGGAAGCAGCTTGAGCTGTCATGACGTTTTACTGAGCTACAAGCTGCTATTCTCCATTATATATACAATAAATAATAACATAGATGAGAGGAAGAAAATTAACTGAAATTAATGTCCGGAAATTATATATTTTTAACTAATAATAATTATACGAGGACTTGAGCCCTTTTTGTTTACATTTTATTTGCTTTATTAAACTTAATGCATGTATTCCTTCATGCGACATCTTTACTATCAGGTAGATGTTCTCCCCTCAGAAATAAAGGAAAAATGATAACAGCTTCGGAAAACAAAAAGACCTGTTTGAAGAGCCAACTCCACTTTTTTATTACAAGCCCGATTTGCATATTATTTACATTCCTAGGAATAAGCAAGTTCAAGTTCAGTGTATTTATTCCCATATTGAACTTGAAAAGGTATAGATGGTGAGTACATGACTCCTATTGGAATAATACGGATAGTAGATAAACCTTAGTTTGAGGATTATCTGGATAATTCATTCATTTTATATTCAAGTGTCAGTGAAGTTTTTAGTTTTTACTGACTATGTAAGTTTCAAATTAGTTATTACTTGTACATAGAAGATCGGGGGGTTCATTTGTGTTTTATATTTGTTACTCTCTAATTTTTCATAAGTAATCTATGAGTGTTATAATTTTTTCTATGATACCGCATATTAAAATTTGTATCCTTTTGATCTTTCAACACTGTTTTTATGTCTTATAGTAGTATAAACATACTTAAAAACAAATTATCTGTCAGCCGGGGTCTGTGGCGGGCCCTGTAATCCAAGTTACTGGGAGGCTAGAAATTGTGGATGGTTTGAGGTTGGGAGTCCTGCTGTGCAGTGCTACACGTTGAACCGGCGTCCGCACTAAGCTTGGCGTCAACATGGGTACCTTGGAGGAGTCCGAGGCATCCAGGTTGTCTAACGAGATATGCACTAGGTCTAGGGGAGAAATCCAGCAGCCTAAAGTATCCGCGGCAAGCAGTAGTGGGATCTCGCTGGTGAGTGGGTGCTGTTCAGTAGCCTAGTCAATACAAGCAGACCAAGTTCTTTTTAGTCCGAAATGCTCCATTAATGAAGAAGAGAACACATTCAAACACTCCTTCCGTGTAAATATACATCTCACGCCCTCTACACATTTTTAAGTACATTTTCTCTTTTTCTTCTCTTCCTTAATATCAATGTTCATATTCATTCTTTTCTTTAAATATTAAGGGTCTTTTAATAATAGCGACGCATTTTATTTTTTAAATATAATTAAAAGGGTTTGAGATTTAAACGAAATTTTATTTAATGTTAAATTACATTCAATTACAATTAAGAATATAATTAAATTTCTTATGCATGACCGCCACGGGCATGTTTGCAAAAATCCAAACGTTTAGCCTAGTTTCATACCACTTTTTCCCATAAATTGACCAAAATTGCAAGACTTTCGTGCTCTATATTTGCTCTCCTGGTTGTTGGCTTGTTGGTGTAGACCAATGACCTTACGTGGCCCCATAGAAAATAGTCTTAAAGGCGTCAAATAAATTGATAGGTCCATTTCTGGAAATAACACGTACATCGAATTTGCTCTCCAATAAACCGATTGTATTGTTTGCTGTGTGAAAAGTAGCACCGTCTTGTTGAAACCACATATCATTTAAGTCCATGCTATCCAATTGGGGCCAAAAATAATCCGTTGCGATGTCTCGATATCTATTTCCATTACTGTAATGTGGCAATTATTATTATCAATAAAAAAGTATGGCCCAATTACACCACCGGCATGAAATTCACACAAAAATGTAAATTTTCCGGGATGCAATATTGTCTCATGAAGCACATGTGTGTTTTTGCCTGACTAATAACGCATATTTTACTTATAAAACAAACTCATTGAGCCAAAAATGAGCTTCATCGCTGACGATCTTAAATTTTCCGCAGACCTCTTACACTTGCCAAGACCGAACGTGAATTTTGGTTATAAATGAGGATAATTTGCAAACGCTGCTTAAGGTTGTACTGCTTGCTCCATGATGTTTTGTAAGCTATTTATGAGTAGAAATGTAAAGAAAAATATACAAAATATGACGTAGTTCGCAGTTCCTAATGAAATAAAAATGCATTATCCCTATTGAAAAACCCTTTATTTCTTCTAGGTATACTTTTTCAGATTGATATTCTCAACCACGAACTAAACTGATTTTCTTATTCGTAGCTATTTGATGAATAATTACTTTACTCATACGTTACAATTTCCTTAATAATTAAAAACTCTATTCCATTTAAAATACATTTCTTTTAGCCGGATTTAGAATTTTTTGATAATATAACTTTATATAACTTCAAAAAATTAATTAAAATATAATCTTGTAATTCATTAATATTTAAAGAAAAGAATGAATATGAACATTGATATTAAGGAAGAGAAGAAAAAGAGAAAATGTACTTAAAAATGTGTAGAGGGCGTGAGATGTATATTTACACGGAAGGAGTGTTTGAATGTGTTCTTCTTCATTAATGGAGCATTTCGGACTAAAAAGAACTTGGTCTGCTTGTATTGACTAGGCTACTGAACAGCACCCACTCACCAGCGAGATCCCACTACTGCTTGCCGCGGATACTTTAGGCTGCTGGATTTCTCCCCTAGACCTAGTGCATATCTCGTTAGACAACCTGGATGCCTCGGACTCCTCCAAGGTACCCATGTTGACGCCAAGCTTAGTGTGGACGCCGGTTCAACGTGTAGCACTGCACAGCAGGACTCCCAACCTCAAACCATCCACAATTTCTGGCCTCCCAGTAACTTGGATTACAGGGCCCGCCACAGACCCCGGCTGACAGATGATTTGTTTTTAAGTATGTTTATACTACTATAAGACATAAAAACAGTGTTGAAAGATCAAAAGGATACAAATTTTAATATGCGGTATCATAGAAAAAATTATAACACTCATAGATTACTTATGAAAAATTAGAGAGTAACAAATATAAAACACAAATGAACCCCCCGATCTTCTATGTACAAGTAATAACTAATTTGAAACTTACATAGTCAGTAAAAACTAAAAACTTCACTGACACTTGAATATAAAATGAATGAATTATCCAGATAATCCTCAAACTATATATTATACCCTGCTCGTTTCATTTTGTCCCTCATGAAATTATAATTTTTTTAACAAAACAATGCTTTTTATGAGGTTCTTCTACAGGAGGCACCTTTCCGTTGTAGTGTACAGTTAGAAAACGCTGAAGTAATCCAACAACCCACCATGTAATTAATAATAATTATTATTGAGTACTAACATATGAATTAGAAGAATCAATTTATTATCTTTAAATCAAACATAATTTGAACTACAATTATTATTCATAGAAAAAATCAGGATGTGAAAAATAATGATATGTAGAACATTGTTACACCAATCAAATCAATGAGTACAAAATGAAAAATAATAGTAGCGGGAAAGTTTATTTTATCACAGCGATTGTGGTGTGGTCTTCAGCATAAATTAAAGGGCTCATTGATTGCAGTCCTTATTATTACAAATACGATGCTGAGTTGTTTATTATAAAAACCTTCTTTTTTTAAAATCTATATTAACAAATAATATTTCAACAAATCATATATAAAAAATATACTCAACTTTCATGTAGTTGCATCAATACTTGATCTCTGGCAAAAAAAAATATATATATTATATATACATATATGAAAGTACCTTAACAACATCGCATATTTTTGTGACACAATATGGGAATAGGAGTACGAGGTAAAATATTACGAAGTTTGCTCAATAAAATAATTTATGCTGCTGAGAATGATTTTTTTTTAAAGTAAAATTCATCACACAAAGCGAAACAAGACACTAAACTCTAAAATTTGATTTAATAAGCTTGAAACAAATATAAAATAAATAAATGCATATAAAATCTAATATTATATGCATTAATGAGTGAGTATTGAGAAAATGGTAATAAAATAAATAAATCTTTACTCGTTTCCCTTGGGCAATGCATGAGAGATGAGTTGTCATATTCATTTGGATATTCTCTTGTTACTTCTATATAGGGTGCTCAGATCAAATTATATACATATATATATATATAAAATGGACAGATAAAAAGACTTAAGACTAACAATCGACATTATAAAGATATGTAAAAAAGAAAGAGATTCAAAAATCCATATTTTCGTTGAAATATAATTAAATATTTTCATTCGGACTCAACAGTGTTGACTTCTTCATCCATGTTGCGCAGCTCAAAGATCATTTGTAATGCCTAAAACAATAACAGAATTATAGAATTAGAAACGAATACCTAAGTGTTAATGTATTAAGGAGCATAATATGTACCTTGTTCAAACCTGAAAGCCAGAGTATAGACGGTTTCTTATTGGGCCCTTGTGGACATATAAAAGCAACTGTTTGAACAGGCTTTGGAGCTGAATGTGTAGAAATTGAAAATTCAGTTGGTCCGCTATCACTTTCCATTTTTGGAATGGAGTAGTCTTTGATTTTTGACAATGAAATGGGCTCAACATCGATTCCCTCGTCACTATGGCATTCAAATATGATCAAACGTTGATCTGCTGAAAGTTTGCAATTGTAAAAAGTGTTCCGGGAAGCAAGTCCTTGAAGTTCTTTGTCTCCACTTTTCAAATCAATAGAAAATGGTGCTCCTTAAAGGGTGTAGATATTGTGAGTGAGGTTGACTTTCTTTCTTCTCAATAAATATGGTATGTACAATGTATAAATTAGAACTCGACCGATATGGAATTTTTTGGAACTGATACAAATTATGTAAGGGAAAAGAAAACCGCTAACCCGTTAATCGGTCAATTTAAATAACTACAATTAAGTTTTAGTTCTTTTAAGAATTTAAGTTACATATTTACTAGATACATCTTCGTTTTTTTTTGTTTTTTTTTTGAAAGAATGAGTACTTTCGAATTTTTTAATAGATTCTTCAAAAAATTATAAATTAGAAGAAAACTATTTAATTTTGTGTATATTTTAATACTGAGTCAATCAATCTATTAATATTACAACTATACACACTATTTTATAAATACATAGATAAGAAATTAAAATCTCAACTCTTACTGTATAATATTCTATCGTCATTATCAAGTTAAGATGCAATGTTCTTTCAATTCATAATTAGGGAATATTGTAAAGTGAATAATGACTTCAAAATAAATAAAAACTAATTTTTAGAATCTGAAATTCATTTCCAAATATATGGGCAATAATTAACAGGCCCATTAAATCGGCTTGCGAATTCATCGGTCGAGTCCTATTATAATTAATAAATAAATATATTATACCTGATAGAAGAGCCTTCAGATCTTGCTCAAAGAAAATTTCCTCTCGCCGAGTCACTTTGGCGCAGGAGATGCAATGTCGAACAGGGTCAACAAACTGCATGCGATCCAATTGAAGTTTTACACTACAGCATTTTGAACAAAACACTTTACCACAGCGACGACAATGGTGCTACAAACGGAATGAATCACGAATATTAATATAGAAATTATATCATTATCTTATAATCTAATATTGTTTTCCAAATTCAACAAATCCCCCATTATCATTACCCTTCTTTTAATGAAATCAAATTTCGTGGAACAGTCCGGGGTCGAGCATTCGACAACCTAAAAGAAGATTATTGGAATGAGCAACACCTTCACAATTAGAGCAAAAACAGAAATCACTGTATATCGATGATATTTTACCTCGTGGTCATCTTGCCATGGAGGCTCTAATAGCTCCCAAGGAGACATCCCAGCATCATGTTGAGCCACAATCTTCAATCCCGACTTGGATTTTACCAATCGCTTGTTTCCCTTAGAAGACATTGGGAATTTGAAGTGACACTACTATTCTATAGTAATAGTATAATTATAATATCTAATGAGTATGAATATTATAAATATTAAATATAAAATAATACTAAGGAAGGGGGAGTTAAAAGGAAGAAAATGAATACGAAATATGACGTACCTTACCAGAAATCGTGACGTCACATTACAAGTCTCATAATAGAGAAGACCGAGGCTCAAATCAGTTGTCATAATACATAAATGGGTTCATTTACAGTTATTTGCTATAAAATGGACTTCATCGCGAGATAACCTTAAAATATACAATTCTATAACATGTATAGTTTCCATACCCCTCTTTTGTTTCTCTGAAAATATTTTAGCCCAATAGGTATTATAATTCAAATAGCGAACTATTACTATGTGCATTAACGTTTACTACCTTTAAACTTTTGATTTGGATAAAATGATACAAATATAGTACATTAATCATGATATAAATATGATTTATAGGTGTTAATAAAATAAAGTTTATCCTATAAATAGTAATATGCAATTTATTTAAAAATAGGCCAAAATCAGCATTCCCTGTAGAAATGATAGCCAAGGCAAGTTGTCATTTAATTCAAATTAATGTATAAGACTGATACTTTATTATACGTACAAAATGACAGTGGCAATTCATGAATAAGTGTGCGAGTCATCCCTTAGCAATATTTTATGTTACAATCAATCTGAATTATGGAAAATAAAATAATAACAATAAAAGTATCGGAGTCTACCCTACGCTGGCAATAACATACTAGGAATAATTCTTTTAAAAGGAGTATTCCTTTTATATCAAAGTTGTAATAAGATCTTTTAATAGATCCTCATTTAAGAAACTCTGATTATTCCTAATTATTTTTTTTATTTCTTTATACTCTATAATAGTGTGGCAAATATTATTAGTTAGTAGTTTTATTGTAATGGAATTTATTTGGTTACGAGATATAGGATTGATACCAGATACGGCTGTAGGGTCCAGGGGGTGTACGGAGTAAACGCTCCCCCCCCCCCTCCCCAATAAAAAAAATCATCTTTAAAAATATCAATTTTTGAATGAAGATCAAATGTTTTTTTTGAGATTGTAGCGCCCCTCTATAGTTAAAAAGGGCTTTCTACGCCCCTCTGATGTTGAATACTGATTTTTAGACGTACATAGTGGCATAATGGGGGCTTTCTTATAATAATAATAAGCCCATGATCATAAAAAGTTCTTTCCAAGCCTCAAAAAATATATTTTGCAGCTTCTCATACATTTGGTCTATACTTTTTTAATGAGAAATGACTCTTTTTGACCTATTGGGTTGCTGACCTCTGTTTTAACGTGTCATACAAAAAAAGAAAAGAAAAGAAAAGTACAATGAGAACTCGATTTCACTGGTGCTTTTGGGTGTAAGCGTTGTTTTCTTTGTAGTTTGTTTACTAAGCCTCAGGGTTTCTGCGCCATCTTGCGACTATAAATGTTTTGTGAGGTTGTTTATGTCCAATAGAAAAAACACTCGTAATATGAATCTAAAGCCAATATTATGCAATTAATTTTAATAAATATAATAATACTGAGTGAAGCATTTATAATTTGGTTCGTGCACCGTTTTTGAAAGTGGGGTGACCAGTAGCTGAAAAGAAACTTCCCAATTGTCATGGAGCTAAAGAAGCTTAATTATATTGTTCTAATACGTCTATCTTTTTGTAAATTCTAAGAAAGTGAGGTCCATGACCCTTCTGGCCTCTCTGTTTGCGCGGCTTCTGTTTCATCATATGCCATATTAAGGAGGATGCTCCTATTTTAATTTCCAAATAGGAGTACCAGGGATCAATGTCGGTTTTAGTTCATTTCAACTATTTGTCCGACAAAAACTCGGACATTTTATGATTTTATGAAAAAGTCCCCGGACAGGATGTAAAAAGGGGAAAAGAAGAAACGGTTGATCACCTTGAAGGATCAACTTGCTGTATATTATTTGAAATAGTAGGATGAAGAGAAGTAGTCAAGGATTTTCACGAGCATACTAAATGTCATGCTTATAATAGGTCTGAATGCCGCTTCCTCTTCTTTTACTCTTCCCTCTAAGACGATTGAGCCCAAGCATAGAGTTAAGATATTATGCTTTATAATAGTAAATCAATTTCTACTCTATTTTTACCGCATCTAGCTACCCACTTTCCTTACCTTTTCATCTGTGATCTCATGAGAGAAAGCACTCAGCACACACTACCCGCTTCTTCCTTGCCAAAAATACATATAACATATGTACATATATTGTGTAAACCTATAATACCTATGTGCATACATATCTAGTGCTTATGCAGCTTAGAAAGAACGAAAGAGAGGGAGAGAGAGAGAGAGAGAGAGAGAGAATCCCCCCACAATATCTGCCGCTGAAATAATCATGCTAAGTCTTTGACAAACAGACTTGTTGTTTATGCGATTAAATTAATTGGAGTGTTTGTGTACCATTGTAGTGAGATATCACAACCCTTTTTGCTCACGTCATGGAAGAACATCATCATCCAGAAGGCCACTTTAGAATTCAAGAAAATGAACGGGATGGAAGGTAATGACTCATGACTAATGAATGAATTATTATTTATAATTCTTTATAAACTTTTAAGTACATTCATACATAATTATATATTTCTCTCTTTCCATTACAAAGATTTATTATTAATTAATTATCAAATAATAAAGAAATGCATTTACTTACGGAACATAGAGTTAATAGATAAATAAATAAATAAATTAGAGTACGTAGAATGATGCGTTACAATTTAAAAAATCTTGTGGTCAATCTTCAATTTTCTACAGGTATCCTGTATCAGTTTTTTAGAATGCTCATGAAGTCGACAATGACGTAGATCGATGAATTTAAGTTTCCTATCTTGGGATGAGAGAATTTGACAAAATTCTTCGATCCCCGTCTTTCCTTTTAAGTTATTTCCTGCGAGGTTGAGTGTTTCAAATTTGACTAAGACATCAGCAAGCTCTCCAACATCATCGCTTGATATTCCACATCCACGAAGATTAATGGCCTTAAGTTCTCCCATTTCTCTCTTTCGACAAAACTTTGCAAAGGCTCTCAGGCCCTCAATGGTGAATTTGTTATTGCGAAGATCTACGTGAGGGATATACGTTATAGATCGAGATAGCTCAAATAAGCAGTCATCTAGAAGACCACAATTTGAGAGGACCAATGTTTTTAACTTCATAGCATTGCTCCCTTCATCAACTTTATCCTTGAGGTGTCGGGCAAATATTCTTAACTCTAAGGGGTAAAGCTCATTCCCATCTAGGATGACAATTTCAGTTCGAAGAATGAGAGGTATAAGTTCGTAAAATGCGTGATCATTGATACTGCAACGTCCCAGTTCAATTTTTTTGAGCCTTTTTGTTTTTCGTCGGGTCGTGGAGATTTTACGAATACCATACCAAGTAAAGTAATTGTCATTGAGATACAGTTCTTCAAGGCTGGAAAGAACTGGGGTTAATTTGGCAAGACATTCATCGTCAAGGGAGCAGTTGCTCATATCTAAGGAGCGAAGGTAGCATTTGTCGTTTTGTTTCCACATTTTAAGACATGAATGCAAGCCCTCCATTGAGAACTGATTCCCTGTTAGTAATAACTTTTTAGGTTTTTGAAAAATACATTTACCTGCAAAAAAAATTTGAATTGGATCATTATTGTTTGAAGTATAAACGAGGATATAATAAAAAAGTTTTTTTTTAACATGATAAGAGATCATTATGATTATTTACTACTAAAACTTTCTTTTGGAACAAAACCCATAATCATGTAAATAACATTGAACAAAATATAAAAACTAATTTTCTCTAAAAAAAGTAATTTTCTCTTAAGGATGATTAGTAAAAAGTACATAGAAATTACATACATATGTACATTGAAACCATGACAAATACTTCCTAGTCTTGAGTACACAAGTAAATCGAAAAATAATTTGACTTCAACATTGCATTTGTGTAACGAGGAAGAAAGAAAGTATAAATATACATTTATGTATGTTGCTAAAACATGCAAAAGAAATACACTCAATACTTCCTTTTACAAACTATAATATATGTATATCATTGAACATGTACAATGTAGAAACAAAAGTTGAATTATTCAAATCTAAGTAATTTGAATAAGTCCGCATTTTGTAATTCAGAAAGAAGGAAATGTTTATTTGTATCATTTCAACTATGAATATATTAGCCAATGAAAAAATTGGCTAATTTCTAAGCTTGATATCTTTTTTAAAGACAAATAGTATTAACCTCGTCAAATTAAGAAGTATCGCAAACTCAATAATGGCATTGAGTTCTGTTGTAGATATATGTACAACAGTTTAAAATTGAATTACTTCTTACTCACCCAGAAGCTTTATTCCGTCATCATCTATGTCACAATCTTGGAGCATCAAAACCTCAAGATTGACTGCCTCAGAATCTAAATTCCCTAAATACCAAGAGAGACAAATTAATTCATGCTGATGCAGTTTGGTTAAACCAAGATTGATCACTTTGGAATTGTCTGGTGGAGGGAATATTTTGATCTTTTTGAGTCGAGCCTCATAGACACATGTTAAAAATACGAGTTGCGTTTCTTCCCAAAGTCGACTCAGAGAATCGAGGTAATGAGATGGTTTCCTAATGTTTTGGGAAGGAATCCCAGAGAGACATTCTAAAAACATTCGAACAATTTTTTGACTTTCTGAACCGTCCTCAGAGCTTAAACCACAGAGATACGGAAGTCCCTCAAGGATTTTGCTTTTTGAAAGGGGTTCGTTTTTAGTGGATGTATGGGAATGTAGTGAGGCCAAGAATTCAACGAGTGGACAGTCTGCTAATTGAACCTCCATTCCACTCCCTCCTAGACCATATCCATCCTCTGCATACTCTGCAATATCAAACGTGTCCAGACGTTTTTTTTCTACCTTAACTCCATGATGCCGAAAGGATATATATAGCTTATGCTTAGCTCGGTCATTTTCTAAAAAGCCTGTTAGAATGCATGCATCAGTATTCATAACCATATAGCTGAGGTATGCTATACTTTTGAGGAATTCAACTGTCTCTGAATCCTAAAAGAAAAGAAAATCAATAATTGAATGTATCTAATTTGTAGAAAATAAATTAGTTGCCTGAAGTATTTCCTGATATGTTGGAAGAGCCTGGTTTGTATACATCCAAAATCGTCTAAGTTTCTCCAAAATATTCCAAATCATGATCTGTGTTTTTGTTTGAATTGTCATTTTGGAGCCAAATGAAGTATAGACTGAGACAATCATGGATAAAACATCTTTGTCAAAAGTGCAAATGGCACTTAAAAAGGAATCATTTCTGATTTTTCCATAAATTGATTCTGTAATCCCACCCTCTAAGAGTTCCTTTTCTGTTATGTAATCTAATGAACGAAGAGCATCGCGGATGTCTTCTCTAAGAGTGTTTGATTCCTCTTTTTCCATCTTTTTTTGCCTTTGCATCTTTCTAATTTCCTTCCAGGTACCATATTTTGATAAACGAAGTCCGTCACCAAATGAACTTGACTCTGAGGGTCGAACACGTAAAATTTTCTTCTGCCTTCGACGAGTATATATCCCGGGATCATATTTTTTTCGTCGGTCTGATTTTGAAGGATCTTCTTCGTCATTTATTTTATCAGTTTGAGGTGGGGGTTGATGTTTCAGTGGAGACTCTGACACGTTTCGGGACAAAATCTTACCTTTACGATTTCTCAGCCTATTTGTTGTAGGAGAACTTTCCCGTGTAGCCATGGAAGATAATGATCGTGATTTACGTCCACCAGATTTTTCTTGATAGCCATCAGCTTTGTTATCACGAAAGCTTCTAGATCTCCTCGTACTTGACACACAAGAGCTTTGATCCTCATCTACTTCTTCTAGGATGTCATAATCCTCCGGTTCTGAGGGATCACTATTATCTGAGTCTACTTGGAAAATGCGTCTATTTTTATACTTGGAGTTTGTAGAGGTGCTATTAGTATTTGCAGACATTGAAGAAGAGGAGGAGGAAGCAATGGTTTGTAAACTATTTGTAGATTTTGTGGATCTTTTGTCCGACAACGAACTGTTTTTACCCTTCATTGGAACTTTTTTAGGATTTTTAAGTACATTTAGTCTTGATAGCCTTTTGTCTAATTTTTTCTTTGGACTCATTGACTCAGAAACGGACTTTTTCTCCTCTGGCTCATTCTTAAAAATGTTATAGGAACTACTCTTTTCCTCATAGTCCTTATCGAATTCCTCAAGAATTTCATTAATTTTATCCGGTGGTTTTTTCTTCACTACCTTTTTTATTGGAGGCGGTTTCATTGGTGTCGGTTTGCGATCGGATTTAAGTGCTTTTGATTGAGTTCCAAGACGTTTTTTATTGACTATTTTTGTAGCTTTAGAAGTGATGTTTGGTTTGGATATCTTCTGATTCAAAGATTTTTTCCCCAACTGACCCTTCCCCCTCATTTTTTGAGATTTTTTGTCCTTATTTTCCTTTTCATTCTCAACTTCCTCCTTATCAGTAATGGTAATGAGATTATCTTCCTCAGAGCTTGATATCTTTTCCATCATCCTCATTCCTTGCTCCCCTGAGCCTAACTCAATAGGATCATCATCTTCACCTTCATTGAGTGCAAATATCCCACTCTTTGAGCTTGTATCATTTCCGTTCATACTAGACAAAGAAATGGGACTTGTAGGAGTAAAAGGCACGGGTGCCTTGACTAATTCCCTTGAACCTAAGTGAAAAAAGGAAGAAAGGAAAGAAATAAACTAAAAATAAAGGAGTAAGAGATAGTTACATATGTAATTAGGTAAGCTTTTAATAGCTAGCTTTTTATTCTTATTATTTTTCTATGTTTTTCTCAAAAGGTGTATTATGAATGTATGTATGTATGTAAATGTATATATATAAATGTGTGTAAGAGACTAACATTACAGAATTCCGCAATTCTATCTGCATAATTCTCCTTCATCCCTTATTATAAAAATATTATGATTACATTGTATAATGTATTTGTTCATTTATACCTAGGTACAACTTGAACTTGTCTATCCATCTATATAAGTAGGTACATTTGTCACGAGGACTTTACATACATATGTACACGATAAATGATAGACAGTATTAGCTGTAGTCTGGGTTGACTACTACTTATATATACCAAAAGAAATACTTTCCAAGAGAGATTAACATGGCAAAACGTCCAAAAGAAAATAAACAACTTCATAATCAACTTTGTTCCCTCCCCCTCCTTTCAACCCCCCCCCCCCCTCTTGAGTTACTTGGATATGTACTATTATAAGTAAAATATCATACTGTCAATTGTTTTTTTATTTTGTCGCAGTGTCTTTGATCCTTGCCTAATGCAAGGTTAATGCTATATGTATACTCTACATTTAAAGACTGTCTTAATGAATACTCTATCAAAATGTACTTGTGACATTACCGCCCCCTGAATTCTTCATCAATTTCTTTACAGCCTTTGCTTGAAGATTCATATTCGATGACTCCAAAACGGAGATGAGTTCCTCACCAGTATTACTTTGTAGCGTCCCAGATGTGCTCCATTCATCCAGTATGTTCATTAAGAGACTGCAAAAGAGAAATAGCTGTAGATCATGAGTCCGATTCACTCACTTACTTTTCTTTCACCCTTTACTTTAAGTCAAATAAATATTTTGTAATATTGCATGATAAGGAGACTCTGCTCTTCATTTATTTTGAATAATAATAATAATAATAATAATAATAATATTAGAATAGAAAGGAAGACGTAAAACATAGAGATACATACATAGGCTTCCAGGTACTTACATATGCACATAGGTCTGTCAAAGGAAGTATGGATTTTACTGTTTTCAATCATGCTCACTCAGAGAGTGAGCATGCATAGGCTTTAAGTGGTACATATGTATATAATGACAAAAGATAGAAATTGATGGTTTTGTTAAGAGAGAGTCTCTCTGCGTGTTCCCTACTTATTGTCAAATTAATTACATGCTTACAATTTATATTGTTTAATTATTTCATGATTGATTCAATATCCAGAAGAGCTCAATCTACATTTTTATTACATACTACTAAATAATAATGTGTACATATATATATATACATAGTATATTTCCAATTGAAGATATGAAGAAGGGAAAGACCCTCACCATATTATGTACATATATCCTATTGAAACGTTTCTTTGACCATTACAAATTAATGTCGAATAAAACATTAGAAGTCAAGTCTTGACATTGCTTTTAGTTAAAGGTATAAAATACAATAAACATACAATTTCAGTATGTACATACTCCGACTTATCTCTTTCTTTCACTCTGGTAAGATTTTTAAAGCAGAGTATACTGACAAACAAAATACCTCTGTGACTTCCTCTGTCAAATGAAAATAGGGATTTTTTTTTAAAAATTGAAGTGAAAATATATATATTATGTATTAAAAAAAATTAATAAACAAAGGTACGTTAAATTAGTGGAGGAAAAAAAAAATGTCTTTTACTTTCAGGAAATAAAATCATTCAAGGAAACTGTCATATGTATGTACATTATTGCCTTTTATTGTTATTTTTGTAATGTGGTCATGAAAAAATGTTATTGTAATGGTACCTATGAAGACGATTAATCATGGTGTGTACATGCAAATCTCTTCATTAAATTACTTTGACTTTAATTAAGATAATATACACCTAATGGAGGAGTTTATCCATGAGATATAATTCCAATTATGTATTGCTATAGGTACTTAGATATGAGGTATGCCTCCTCTGCTTAATCACATATGCTCCATATATGTATAGTGTAGATACATGTTCAAACCATCAAAATATGGAATCGGAAAGAAGTTTTTCATGTCAAACTAGGTAGAGGGCAAGTGTTTGTTTAGCAAGTCATAAATATAATACATATTTAACGCCTATTTATGTATTTGTTTTTAAAAAACTAATAAATCTTTATAGAGTCACATACCTACATACTTAGGTATGTAGGTATGTAGATACTTACTTTGATCGACTCTCTGGCTCAGAGAGGGTCCCATCCAACTCTTCTTTGACACGATTCAGTACGCCCATGGATGAGGCTAAAGTGGATATTTTCTTCTTGTTCATCCGTCCCACTAAGGCTTCATTGCGCAAATATTCGACAATGTCCCTTCCAATGCTTCTCTCTGATGCGCTCATTCTGATCTTGACCTATTCAGCATACTATGTACATATTCATCTCTTTAGTAGTAGATATTGCTTATCACATCTAAGGTAATGATATAGGTATTTCGTGAACAACACTATGGTGCATATTTGGCTTATCTCTAACAAAGAAGAACGCTCTTCTCTCCTCACTCACCGCTTTCTAAATTAATACTACATAATAAACAATAATGCTTTATAGAAAACTTACCAACTTTTTTCTTCATATTTTTTGTTGTTGTTCTTGAACGGTTGTTTATTTCTACTTCTATTACTACACTTCTTCAATCATTTCCTAATATTTATTTAATATATGGTACACATATTTATTGATAGGTACATAATTCCATTTTTTAGAATGAAGCATACATATAAACGATAGAAATTGTGTTTATCCATTCAATTAAGAAAGCTTGTTTCTTAAAAGTTCAAGTGCAGATTTCCATCCAGTCGAATTAGGATACTTTTGGATCTAAGGAATAGATTCAAAATTAACAGGTTTTAAGTAAACATGTTTATAGGTATGCATGTGTGGCTTCATAGGCAGTTCGAGCATTTTTTGTCTATATAGTTAGGAAAAAAAAATTGGCAGAAGCTAGTTTTAGAGTATAGGGCTGAACCGCTACAGATTTTTTTTTTTTTTTTGAATAATGATTCGGGGGTTAAAAACCAACAACTGATGTGTTGGTTGATTAGTATTTGTTTTCAAAACAACCTTTCAAATCCCATTTGAAATAACAATACAAAGCCCATCGCATAACTATAGAAGAACAGATGAATTATTTGCCAGGATTTGAGAAATTACATCGTACAATTTTTCTTGGGAGGATTTTTAAATTGTGAACTGAGTTTGATCTTATTGATGGTTGGTGTGGTCACACACAGGATTTTTTTACTAAACAACTTTTAGTTTTTCAATACTATATTATATTTAAAGGGGATATCACTTGTACCTTCAATTACATTGATTGTCAGAGTTAAAAACATTAATTACTTAATATAAAAGAAGTTTCATAAATTGACACATTATCCAACTTTAAATTTTCAATGGTAAAGTAATTAATAACTTTTAGTCTCATTTTTTGGAAATCAAAATATTGCAGATTTTTTATTTTTATTTTAAAATAATTAATTGGATCTTTTTTTAGAGGAATTAAACTTTTAAATAACATTGTCTATGTCGGTCACTTAAACAATCTAAGGACATAATCATGTAATACGGACCCTTCTTATCTCACCTGGAAGAATTGTCACTAAACTATCTCAAAGAACTAGACTCTTTGCTTATTTTACAAATATTTTGTATAACTAGGAGAAAGAACTTCAAATAATCGAATGTATGTATATATAAGTTTTACGATCATAGTACTAGATCATTGCTAAATTTCCCTTCTTGAAACAAGGTTAGTCAAAAATATCTTCGGAAAAATAACCAGGTGTTGTTGATTTGGCACGTGTACATTTATTATAAGTTTTTAATTGCATAAGGATTGAAAACCATTTTTGAAAGTAATTTCTCCCATAATTAATTAATGTTCTGATTATGAATCATCACTCACTTTTAACAGTCATAAAATATGCTTGTTCATTTATTGTCAAAAAACTAGAAAATTCCATATAATCCAATGTGTAGCAATATCAGTTATCATTAAAACAAAATTGAATGCACAAATGACTACTATGATGAGAAAAATTATACATAGAGTTGCCAAGTTTGCCATGTTGGGCCATGCAAGCTCATCCAAATTAAGTCTTAACAATGTCTTTTTATTCTATTATTTATTAATGAAATAACTGAAGAAATTTTATAGATCAAATTAACCAATAGCAATTTTTTATACATAAGTTATAGTATAAAAACATAAGATTAGATAAAGTTTTCTTTTTTCTAAATATTTCAATGATTTTTTAAATTATAAAAAAATAAATTTATTTGAGTATTTATGTAGAAGAAAATATAAATTAAATATTTTTTAAAGATCATGTTCCTTATTGTCACAATATGTATTTTTTTTAAAAATATGTTTTAATTATAATTAATAGTATACAAAAACTGTGACATAATTTAGCAAAAATAAAAAATAGAGACTTCCATTTATCTAATAATTTGAGGCTGTACTCTTATTTGATTACTTCTAAGGTTAACTTGAGAAAAAAAATCGACCGACTAATCGATTTATCAGTTATTAAATCACAGAAAAATTACTATAGGTCAGGTTCTGCTCCAAACATTGTAAAGAGTTATTGCTATAAAGTACACAATGATATGGTTATAGAGATTATTTCTGATCTTGGTCTCAACACCTCGAATTCCATAAAAAAGGGGACCCTTACCTTATCATACAAGTAGGCTCTAATCAATAGATATTGCACTTCTGAGTGTGAATATGTACATATATATGAGCTGTTGCTTAGAAGTTGTTGCAAGTTGTTGCTTAGAAGATCAGGTTTTTCAAATTTAATTTTGATGTTCCTTGACGTCATATTTCGATCTTCATTATTTTCAGGCCAATAGTGTCAGACGCTCATTTTTTAGGCTTAAGCGGGTGATTTTTATTTACTTTATTCTCACTTATAAATTTAAACAGATATCTTGGCGTAGGGATCGTTTACTCCTTAACAATCAGTGACATCGTTTCTTTTTAATATATCCATGATCAGCTTATTCAGGACCCCTATTGAGTCTGTCCTCAGGAGTGCAACATTTATTGATTAAAGCCAACTTGTTTGACCATGCAGGGTTCTCTTTAAAGTCTTACTATACCTCAAGGTGTTTGTAAACATGATAGTAAGGACTTCATCTTTTTTGCTAATAAAGATAAGGAGCAATAGGGGGGTCTGAGAGGCAAGACATTTGTTACAAGACATTTGAAATTAGTTCGAAATATCAATGATTAATAATAATTATTTGTGATAAAAAGTATGTTTTTTATTTCCATGGACCAACCTAGAAGTTCATTTCTAGTTACTGGCCACCCCACTTTCAAAAACAGAAACTGAAGTACCATTAAGAAAGGAGCTACAGTATGATAGAAAAGTATGTAGGTATATGACTTAGCGACCACTCTACTTCATCATCCAATATTGACATTATTTTTTTTCTTTACTTTCATTAGTATCCAAGAAAATAGTTATTTCTTATGCATTCCTATAAATGTGCATAGATATTAATGTATACAAATAAATACACAATAGCACAATTTCATTCTTTGTTATATATACTTAGACATATGTATGTAGGTATTTAGTGCGAACCAAATACCGCAACAATAAAATGTTAAGACAATAAACGTAATTAAATGAACTAAATCTCGGCTACAATTCTAATGAATAAGACATTGATTTATTATGAAAAAATAAGCTGTAGGCGTCCCCAGAAAGTAATAATAATAGTTAATGTCCAATTCAATCTTATCCAAATTGTGTTAATATTCATATTTGTAAGTATATGTCTATTTTTATTAATAACATTGATTACTTGAAGAAATGGAAAAGGAGCTTATTCATGTAGGTACGTTCCTTTGTGATTTGTGCTAGAATTATATGTATATTTGACATAAAAATCAATTTTAAATTTCATATTTGACTAACACGTAAATCTATTACTAATTATATATATATATAAATAATATATATATATGTATATTAATATGAAAGCAAATGAAAGAAATAACAACACGGGTTTAGCTATTTATTGAAAGAACGATATCAAAAAATAAAAACATTTGGGAGCTATATATTGTATAATTGTTCGTTAGATTATGAACCAGTCTTTTTTTAAAATAATATAAGATTTCGATAATAAAAACTCAAAAGAAGTTTATTCCAATTCCTTTATCAATGTTTCCAACAAAATTGGAATGTCAATAAACAAGTATTTAAAGATGAAGTCATTCCACCATTGTTGGTAAAAAAGATTTAATACACCTTGGTATATTATTAATACAACCCCGTACTCTCCCCTACCGCATTGAGGTCTGATCTAATATTGGAATAAACTTTTAATCATCTTTTGTTGTTGTTTTGTGCCATTTCTATTTACCAGCTACCTGGTATTTTTGTTTGGTTAATATTCAATGAATTTTTAAGCCAGGGCAGTGTAGGTTTTAGTGTATATTAAATTATAAAATTAAGGGCACCAAGTCCTTAAGGTTAAAAATTGTTGAAATAAAAATATTATGTATATATATCTTTTTTTGACCGGGCCCTGCATATGTGTAGAGTGCAGTCATGTGACGTCATCATTATGTAAGTCGGCCATCTTGAAAAAAAATAAACAACCAAATTTTATACCATGTAATGAAAGCCCTTGTTTGTTTTTTATCAAGGAAATGGTGAATTACTGCCCAGTATTGAGACTACACACTAAGAAAAGGAAAATCAACCTGGTAACTCTGACAATTTGATGAATGTTGTGAAGGAAGCAACTTGAGCTGTCATGACGTTTTACTGAGCTATAAGCTGCTATTCTCCATTATATACATATACAAATGAAGACATCAAGAATAAATAATAACATTATGTATACCATAGATGAGAGGCAGAAAATTAACTGAAATTAATGTCAAGAAAATTATATATTTTTAACTAATAATTATACGAAGACTTGAGCCCTTTTTTGTTTACATTTTATTTGCTTTATTAACCTTAATGCATGATTTCCTTCATGCGAGATCTTTACTATCAGGTAGATGTTCTCCCCTCAGTAGTAATAAAGGAAAAATGATAACAGCTTTGGAAAACAAAAAGTACTGTTCGAAGAGCCAACTTCACAAAATCTTGCACGCGGCATTTTGCATATTATTTACATTCCTAGCAATTCCCATCTCAACACAGAATCATTCCATTCTGTGGTTCTCTCAACTCAAAAGTCTACTTGCATGACTCAGAGAGTTAACTTCGTTTTCAAAGGTAGCAATCAGTTTTTATAATGAGTCATTCAAAAATATTTTTAAAGTACATTACAATGTACTTTACAATCAAAGGAAGTATGTTCCAAATCAATAGCGTCAAGGGACTCTATTAATTCCTTCTTATATACTCTTAGTTCTACAAAAGTTTTATAGCATATAATATGTATGTTACGTATATAGAGTGATCTATAAACAGGAGTAGGTAAGTAAGGGTTAAAAATAATAATAAAAAAAGAGAATAGGAGGGAAACTATGTACTAACTCTTCTAATAAAGAAAGTATCTACATAGAACACCTCTTTCTTTCTCCTTTTTAAGTCTCTTTTCTTTAACCCTTAATAAGTTTTTACTATACATATATATAAATCCAGGGTTTGTATATCGTTGAACATATATAAAATATGAACTTCACCCATTGACAAATTAATTATTGAATTTAAGAGCCTAACTTATCTAAAATAAAACATCTAAAGCTCATTTATCACAGAGTAATCCTTATTGTATCTCTCAACCTTTCCTTAAAAAAGAAAAAAAGCCTGGAATTAACTAGTAATTTGGTAACTGTTATTCAATTATCGGACTATTCTTTAATAATAGAGCTTATTCGTGTTTATTTAAACAATTAACGTTTACAACACGATGAAGGGGCAAGAGCGCAGTGGGTTACTCTACAAACATATCATATTTTGTTGTCTGATCTGTATTTTTCTGCGTCTTTTCCCTTTATTCGTCTTCTGAACATTGATTAATTCAACACTTTAATTAGCTGTTTTTCAGAATAATTCCATAGCTGGGAAGAATTGTCTTACTCCTTAATACCAACTGATTTAAGGATTTTTCCCCTCTTTCTTATTGGGGAGGAAAGATATCGAAGAGTTAAGGGAAGTAGAAAACTGACAGTTCACAACTAAATGCATTGCATGTTAATACAACTAGTTGTTTGTTTAAAGATACTATTATGTTATGTATGATAGAAGATCTAAAGATTCATACCTACAAGTGTATATGCGATGGCAAAGATTATTTTTGTAACCTGAAAAAAGAAGAAGTTACAAAGCTCTTTAAAAAAAGAAAAGAGTAAAATAAAACATTAAGACGAAAAAAGTGCAGTTAATTTGTGTATTTTCTTTATATATGTACTTATGAAACCAGTTTATTTGATGGATTGTCTTCTTCAACATGTCAGTATATGTACATACATACCTATATGCCTCTACATAATATGTACATATATTTATATATGCATGTAGGTATGTTAATACATTGAAGTCATAAGGAATGAAGATCTATGTGTCAGAGTTTTTCAATAATAGAATCTTGAGCTTGTTTTAATGTGGATGATTTATTGAGAGGGTCGATAGCTTGTTGGATATTAAAATACAGTAAAGCCCCGAAATTATCCGCCTCAGACCTCGACATATTCGGAGTTAGCCGTTTGCTTCTGAGCTTAAACAGTACATGGAAATCTGGCTTTCGTTACTTTTGCAAACAAAAGAAAAGTTCTTACTTTGTTCACTTGCCATTAGTTGGCGTTGATTAAGAACTCGACTACATCGTTTCTCAACGCTTCTTCCAGAACAAATTAGCGTCAAGTTCCGGTTTTTACTATCTATATGCATATGTATACTAAAGATATGGTTTTCGAGATCGGTTTTGGTCACTAGACCAATTTTTGAAGGTCTTGGTCTTGTCTTGGTATCAAGATCAAGATTTAAGCAACCAGAATAAAAATGTACCTTTCTAAAAATGGAAAAAGTATAATTTTTGTCATCTTATCCTCGACATGATCTTGATATCGATCCCTCAAAGTCTTAGCCTAAATCCTTCAATGTACATATAGAATGATGTTTCACAAGGTGGATTGACAGGAGTGGGAGGGTTCAGAAGGCTGTACTTTCCCTTGTGACAAATATTTTATAGGGATGATATATATAGTTTTCTAAAACAAAAAAACAAAAACAAAAATATTATTTTTTAGTAAAAATAACAATATCAGTTTTTTTTAAAAATATTTTCAAACAAACAAACAAAAAACAAAAATTGTAAAGGAGGGCAAATTTTGTGAATCTGTTGTCTAGGAGTGGTAGTAATATTTACACATGCTCTCTTTGTCAAAATCAAGCCTAGCTGCTCTTGGCTATTTTATTTTAAAAAACCACAATAATGACTTGATATCAGGATTTTTTTTTACATAGTTCGTCTGTCTAAGGTAATAATAGGTTATATTAGTCAATGCAACGGACTTTTTTGCTCCATATATTTTGAGAAGTTGAAATATGTATTCCTATTTGTTCGAAGGTTACTTCAACATATTAAAGTTTTTGCCAATATATAGACACAAATTGCTTCATTTCCTTTTAAAATACATGAAACGCAAATACAAACATTTATAGTACTTAAACACTTATTCTTCATAGACTTGAAAGCCTTTCCCTGTTTTGATATACCTAACATAAATGCATTTACCATAGGCTCAATGATTTTAATAAGTACGAAATAAAAATCCTTCATAAAGGGTAAAATTATATTTTTTTAATGGTGAGCACAAAAGGATTTATTCGCGTATGTTGGTATTAAATGTTTTTTATAAAAGGGAAAAACTGCTTTGTAAAGTGCTAGCTCTCAGTATAAATATGTACTATTATTTTACACATAGCAGTGCAATTATAAGTTAATAATAAAAGTTTATAAATTGAACCTCTTGAAACAACAACAACAACAACAGGAAAGACGAGTATTATTATTTATAGTGTTGGATTCGATTGAGTTCGAATTTTTGAGTAGTGAGTCATGTCGAGTTCGAGTACAAACATTCCACAAAGAAAAATCCAAATTGTTTCTTTGATTTAATTGGTAAAATCTTAGTTCACCTGTTAAGTCAATTTGACTTCCTCTATAAGGCAGTTAATTAATTTATTATTAATCAAATAACCTAAGTAATTCTAGAAAATATTTATTTGTATAATAGGAAGTTATTTCAATAAATTGTATCTATAATCACAGTAAAGTATTAAATTTAATTAATTTTGGTAAAAATGCATAGTTATTATTTATTAACATCTAGGAACATCTTATTCTTGCTCTATTCAGTGACGTCTTTTAAGAGGTTTTGTTGCTTTTCAAAAAGTTGCGTAAAAGTACATAAATTATATGGATGTTACTTATAAGTGTCATGGAGTCAAGAAAATTTCATTAAATCATAAATAGAATATTTACATATATTTAACAGTGTATGTGTAATAGTGTATAATATTTTTTAACTGAGTCAATGTAAATATTAAGGGTAATTTTTTTTTTAAACTGGTGCTAAGAAATTCTTAATTATTTTGTTTGTAGATTCTAGACTTTCATTTTATTTCGAGTAATCAATAAGAAGTTTTAACAACTCAAGAATAACAGCAATAAAAGAAATGGCGTCGCATTTTTATTTATTTTTGTGTTCTCTTGTAATTACATATATGCGTTCTTGGTTTTCAGGTACTTTCTTGTACATATTCAGAAAACTTTGACCTTGTTCTTGAGAATAATATGTCAAATAAGACAGTTTCTTATTATAATTAAAAGAAAAAAAGAATTCAAAGAAGAAAATTACTTTGCGCAACGAGAAAAAAAAAAAAAGTATGAATGAGCTTCTTCTGGTTGTTTGTTATTTTTTAAAGTTTCGTCATGTCACTAAGCATGTAAATATTATGTACTCGAGAGAGGGTTAAAACAATAAACGTTAATATGTTTTTCTCGTTATATCAATAAATTTTTTTACTGTATCAAATTAAAATAAATATACAATAATTGCCTTATTTCCCCACTAAAATATACATTTTTATCTATGTAGCCTCCATTAAATACTTCATAAGAGAGCGTTTTTACATGACGTTATCATTGTAGATGCCGGTCATCTTTGAGGCATAAACAACCAAATTTTAAAAGAATAGGAACCCTTGTTTCTTTATAATTAATAAAAATGGAGAATAACAATCGTACATTTGAATGCCACCATGGGATCGACCTATGAAAGTACTTAAACCTTTACCGTCTCTTTTTTTATTACTTCCATCTTAAATCCTGATAATATGTATACAAAATATATTATTAGATCATGATACAATCAAATTTACATATTGCAGCCAATAAATTAACTATCACTATTGCAAAATTAAGAATACTCTACTTTTCTGTACCCTAATAGATCCAAACCAATTGCCAAAAAAAGTCAAGCCGTTGTTTAGGGGTTTTTAATACTTTTTAAGGTGATTTTATTCAAATATCACTATTTCTTTTCAGAATAAAGTTGTATTCGAAACAATTGCTCAGTTTTTATTTTTTCATTTTTAAAGCCATTTGATAAAGTTTCCTTAAGATTTTTTTAAAAATTTGTCCATTTTATTAAATAAACGTTCGGTTTATTAAACAACCTGTGACATCATTGTTTTAGTCATAAACATTGAAGTAACTACAACCATTATAGCATCATTTTTTGTTTCAGACACTTGGTCTCAACCTGTGATTTAATGCCTGGTGATGTGATATTTTTCGAAAAACCCATTGCTTTCTCACCAAGTAGCAGTGAGGATGACGCCTGCATCGTCTGCTTAAAACGACTGGGTACAGAGGATTCTGTTTGCTCAGGCTGTTGGTGGCCTCTTTGCTCATTTGATTGTGGACAAAGTACAATTCATAAGGCAGAGTGTCAGAGTCTAGCGGCTTGTGTGGGTCGTCCTGATGATGAAATGCTGCCTTTTCAACATCTTTTAGTTTTGCGTTGTTTGTTACTACGGCTTAACGATAAGGAAGCTTGGGAAAAGTTACTCAGTCTCGAAGTAAGCTGTTGAATATGTTACAAAAGTAAAAAAAAAAAATAATCAAAAACTTTGACAACTTATTTTAGTATTAGTAGTGACAATAATTATGGCTTTGCAACTATTTTTTGTACCACGTCAGGTTTTCGATTCGAATTGTATCGTTATTTTTACTCTTTTTGTAATTTTGCAACAATTCTTAAGAACGGAAAAATAAGGAAATTGATTTGGAAATAAATACATATCTTGCAAAATGTAATACCTATGCTAAATATGGGCATATATTTTATTTGAAATTATTCAACTCTCAGAAAAAATAATGTAAAGGCAGAAAAATCATTCTATTTTAGGAGTTTGGCTTGGGGATGAATAATTTCTCATTTTTTCACCACTTTCTAAAATTAAATGGATTTATTTAATATATGAGTAATTTATTTTTCATTTAAAGAAAGCACATAAATCAAGAGAACATTTCAACAGTAGTATTGATTTGATTTTAATTTCTTAGTGCAAAAAATTTTTAGGCAGAACTTTTTAAAATTCCGTGGAAATGAATAAAAATATGCTTTTTAGAAAAACGAATGGATGCATACAAATGGTCAAATTAAATACATTTTTGTAATCTAATCAGTGTTTCTACTGAGCTATACCCTCTAGAGCAGAGTTATCAACTGGGGATCTGTGAGTGTATTTCTCACAATCTGCATTGCTCTTAACTGAATCAAAAACCGTATATTGAAATAATCAAAAAAAAAAAAAAAAAAAAAACGTTAAAATTGAATAAAATATTTTTTGATGGCAAGGCCATTGTCCTTTAGTCTCAAGTAAGTTTAGTCTTGTTAAAGAGGTGAATATGTTGCTAAATTGTTTCAGACGTATTTAATATATATGAGATGTAATACATTGCTCCGTCAATATCATTGTTCAAATCTTGGATGTACAAAAAGAGAGTGACAGGTCCCAAAAAATATAAAAGCGAAGTGTGAAAATCAGGAATGGAAATTGGAATGACCAAATATATAGGACATGTTAGGGACCTTACAAGCTGGACAGATGAATAATACATAACCATTTGACCCTGCACTATAAATTCTTCTTCATGCTTTAAATATATTTTTTTACTGGAAAATAGCTGAAAAAAAAGAGGCGTTATAAGATCCTTAAAAAAGCAAGAGGATTTCTTGACATTAACACTGCCTTTTCTTAGAATTGGATAATTTCACTAAATTTCTAAATATGATGAATATAAAATATTTCTAAATATGATGAATATAAAATATTTCTATATAGGTATATATATATATAAATTATACAGGAAATGAGCCTTTTTTAAAAAAAAGAAAAGAAAAAGAAAAAATAAGTCTATTCCTGTGCATTTTCTTACATTAAAATTGTTGCAAAACTATTTATAAAGAGAGTAGAAATAGCAAAAAATTGTAATAAAAAAATTTCAAGAACCTGACATGATACAAAAAAACTAATTATAGGTTCAGAATTAGAGTGTTCAATACATAATATTAGAAATCAGGTACTGAACCCATGGAATTTTTGAAAAAGTAAAAAAAAAAAAAAAATGTTGAGAGTGACTTGTTTTCTAAGTCAAGTTCATTTGAGTTATTATTATTGTAATTCCCTATGACAAGATATTCAATTCCAAGAAATGTGCAAGGGTATTATTATTCATTATTTTGAAACTTGGCATGTTGTTTCAGGATCATCATGGAATTCAAACCCTTATTCGAAGTGATCAAGAAGAGGAATCGGATTCAAGCTTGAAAGAGCTGTTGCTATTTATACGGGAGGACTGTGGGATTGGGAAAGTAATGGATGATGAAACGATTGAGACCATTTTTGATGTCGTGCGAAGCTCATTGATACACGTTAAATGTGGTAGTTAAAACGAATATAATTATATTATTATGAAATTGAGAAATACTCACTTCCAAATCATAATTATATCTACACACATACATATGCATGTAGATATAATACTTTAACTTCATATATCTAAAGTCAAAACAAAGATCATATCCATATTATATGTATGCATGCTCTACCTGCAATTAAATAAATAGATGTGCCTTCATGAACAACCATGAAGAAATCCAATCGGAATGAATGCATCACGAAAATATAATTTAATTAAACGAGTTTTTTAGAGATTTGCCAATGGGGTCCACTGAGAATAATGTATACTTTAAAATAATTAAATTAATTAAACTTCTCAGAGCCCTTGTATCATTATTCTCATAGATAATAAATAATGAAAAAAATATCCTGCCAGTTATGCTTTCCTGCATTGATACTTTGTCTATTTGTATATACACTTAAACATGAATCAATGTTATTTTGTATCAAACTCGTTATTGAATTTCTATATAAATTAAAATTGAATTTTTATTTATTGATGAATTACATAAATATGTATGTCGTTGTAATATTGAAAATTGGGTTTTTAAGTTTTCTACATATATATGCATTTATTGATAGATGAGCCAATAGTCAAAAGATTTCCTGCTATGTACCTTTCTGCTGGTTTGATTAGCCATTCCTGCTTTGAAAACACACGTCTCGTTTTTCATCCCGACAACTTTGGGGTCTCTGTCATTGCAAGCTTGCCCATAAAGGCTGGAACAAAGTTAACACGCTGCTACCTTCAAAAAGACGTCATCTTTCTAGGCACTGAGGAACGTCGAACACTTTTAGAGGATTATCTCATTGACTGCTACTGTATTAGGTAAGGGATGCAATGAAATGGATCCATCAACTAGGAATGCCTCGTCATTTTACAGGTGCATGGACTCAACAGAGTGTGGAAGTTTTTCAAGTGCAATACTCTGTCCTACCTGTGATAAGTTAAATAGCCCCGTGCTTAGCTCTAACCCCTTAGATGAAGACTCTGAATGGCAATGTGCCGTGTGTTCATCGACTTTTTCATCGGACTTTGTAAAATCGTTGTCTCTCAGCTCCAGGGATCAGTTAGAAAACGCATATCAAACCCCAGAATTGCGAAACTTTTTGATATCCAATCAATTTGTTCTGCATTCTCATCACTTTCTCATGATAAGTTGCAAAGCAAAAATATTTCATTGCTTGGGTAGAGAAAATGAGTCTTCTACGATCGGAGATCTAATAGAGAAAGTGAAATTGGGTAAGGAGTTAATGGCTGTTGCAGAGATTCTCATTCCGGGAATAACTGTTTCCAGAGGTAAGAATTCATGGTTAGACTCTGGTTTCAAATAAAATAATGCATTAAATTCTCTCTATCATGGGCTACCTAGGCAAACTCTTGCTTAAATTGGGAAATGCATTCCAATTATTAGTGTCCTGTGAACTAATGAATCGAATTGAATGTAGAGAGGAACTTGGTTTGAGCGAGAAACAGGTTTTCAATACTTTTTATGATGCCAATTACTGCTACCAGGAGGTTCTTCACATACTTAGGTAACTACATAAAAATGTGCGTTTCACATATTTAGAGCCATTACAGATTTCATTTACACATAAAAAAGAACTGACATGTACCTATGTACATAATATATTCATCATTCTGATAAGGAACAGTGTCAAATACATACACTCTAGTCCCCTCATCATGACCCATTTCCACGTTCGTTCTTATCAGAGTGAGTGAGTAATTAATTACATGCATTGTGAATGTACCTATTTATGTGATCTTTCCCAATGTATATATGTATGTATGATACATAAACGACATTAATGGGATCTCTTTTCATCTTTTTGCAGTAGTGATATGCGGAAGAGTGCAAGGATTGTAGAGAAGAATGTGAAAGAAGCCTTACGAACTTTGGAACAAATGAAGATTGATTTCGAGAATAGTTTATAGACGTAAAACTATAAGCATCATTATTAAATATTATTCATAATATATATATTATATTGTTCGCATTTAGGAATTTAGAATAATCCAAGAATATGCTCAAATATTTTATAGTGACGTGTCAAAAGTTAGGGTTTATAAAATTCTACATCAATTTTTATAGAAAGTAGATTAAAAATTTCATAATAGAAATTAAAAGTGAAATATTACTATACCTACCCATATAACTCTTTAATATGAGATAATAAAATATTGATATCAGAACTTTTGTTCGTCACGATACAATTCCAGGATCCTTTTTCAAAATATTTATTTAAATTTTAGAGCATAAAAACATAAAAAAAAAACAAGAAAAAAATATTTGCAATCAAAAACCTTAAATGCAATATTTGTTTAACATTGTCCGTAAAAATTGCAATTCTGATTGCAAAATATCATACATACATATCTATGATTGTACTAGGAACTTTCTGAAGTTTGTATGGAAAATACTTAAATATATAGAAGTATATATAAATATATATACAGACAGTTCAGTCACATTATGTTTCTTGTTATCGGATTTAAGTTTCATGATTTCACAAAGAATAGTATCCCACTAACTAATTTAATAGAAAGTAAAAAACCACGCAATCTCGACAAATGACACACAATAACCCGATGTTATCCCGCTAACATAAAATGTACATTGTATTTTTTTGTTCCCTGAAAATTTTTCTATTTCTCTTCCCCTTATAAATGCTTTGCATATTGGTTGGTTCAACACAAATTAGCTTTTGTATTAAATATTTATATACTATTAAATCCAAAATAGTACCACAGTCGAAAAGATTTGGGTAGCTACTACCGACTGATTTTGGGCTATTTTTATCTATTTCTTTTGTGAGGAAAGGTTCCGAGATAAAATAGGGCTACGTTCACTATATGTATGTATTCTGGGAATCTATTTCAATTTTTTCATAATATTAATGGAAATTATATACTAATAATAATTATATGTAGTCATTCTAAGGAATATGATTATATTATCATCACTAGGATAGAATAATATTAATTTATTGCGTAGGTGAGATGCACGAGTGTAAAAAGGATTTGTTAAGCGCATTTTCCAATTAAGATATGCTATGATATGATTGTACATACATAATATATGTATTATATAAAAAGTCCATTACACTTAACGACAAGTTTTTATGTCTATGTATTATGTTATTGATTGTACGTACATATGTAACTTGTACATACATATGTACGTAGGTAACAAAGATAATCTATTATAGAATTGAGAGATTCTATAGCTTCAATGGGGTTCTTATTCTTTCAATTTGTCAATGATCAACAACTTCTTTTCTATGTATTTATTTGTATGCAGAGGGGATTCAATCAAACAATGAGTAAACATAATGACATATTATTGTTTGATATTGAGTTGAAGGCTTAATTCCATGTGTGTGTGTGTGTGTGTGTGTGGATGAGTTATGTGGATTTTTTAAATTTTTTATATTAGTTCTTCCCACATTAGAAAAAGTATTGTATTGTAAATGAGTCTCTTTTGAGAATTTGTATGAATTTTTGCATATGTTATCTTGTTAGTCTTTAATTGTATTTCTATGTGGTTGTATGAGTATGTATAGGTACATGGACTATTGAATGCCCATATAAATCCTTTGCAAATGAACTCCCTCATGATGAGACGTCCATATCCAAGGACGATACACAAACTGGTTGAAATACATTTATATTTACATGATTAGGGTAATCTATGTACTAATTACATGGAGTATAACGTCATCCATACACATGAGCTCATCTCTGGACTGACAAGTCCATAGCATACGCACCATTTAAATCTATGAAGTATGTCTTTGTACATGTTATTCTGAACACACACATATGCATATGCCAAGTACATTGTACATACTGCTATTAGTATTATCTTGTATCTTATCTCAAAATAAACATACTGGTGGCATAGTCGTGTGCAACTGCTTCAATGAGAAAATGCATTTGATATTGCAAAGAATTTACATCAACACTGCATTTTTCTGGTTATAACAATCAAGGGTGGCGTATCCCTAGAACGGATTTAATCGAATTTCATCATTTCCTGCAATGAAGTGATCAATGATCCTTGATTCCAACACATCATTAATTTTGATTTGAAACGATGCAAACAAAGTATGATTTTTCATCAATCATTTTGTTATCTTTCATAAGAAATTCAGATCCAATGTATGCATGTATCGTGTGTGTGTGTGTTTTTTTTTTTTTACAATATATATGTATGTCAAGTATTGAGTGATTTGTTTGGCTACGTCTCTCTTTAAAAAAAAACATATATATAGTGAAGGAAGGATGGGATACAATTTTGAGTTTTATCTCATTTTTAACATTCAACACTCGGCCCTCTCTCATCCATTTATTCCAAATCATCGTTATTTGAAACAAATAATAAATGCAATATTACGGAATTATTTTGATATACTGCTTCTTCTCCAATACCAAGGGGTTACAAGCAATCCAAGGCGGCTCAGTCTCATTTCCTGCAATTCGAGAACATCATAAGCATCCACTAGAGTCCCTTGACTTTCCTTTTGCTCCTGGATCAAATGAGGATGGAAATAAGCATCTCCTGGAGTCTATTGAATCCTATCAGGATATTACAAATGAAACTGTTCTTTACATGCCCCTTGTTCGGAAGTTTGTTAGGGAAAAGTTTGGAGAGAATGACACTGATTCGGTAAGAGCTAATGATACACTGATTAATATAATATGTAAATGCATAGGTATGTCTAGGATATATAATCCATTCCATGTTGAAATAGTCTTTATTAGTATTGATGATGTAACGTAATCACATTGCTCTTGATCAATTCAAATCGGATAAGAGTTCTTTTAATGCTAGTATATAGGTATATTTGAATACATATTCCGATAATAATAAAAATAATCGACTTATTCTCTCAATGACAAATAAGTATTAGTTCTTTCTAAGACGATAGATTCAATGCAATTTGTTTTAATTTCAATGTCCTCATACTTATTTATGTAGGTATACATATAATTACGCATATTTCGTGATGTTATTTTCATTTTTATTTAAGCGGATTCGTGTTAAATACGCGGGATGGAGATTTTCCCCCACTAAAAAGGATGTCATGATTCGATTCAAACATTTTGGTAGTGCAAACAATAGCCAGTAAGTATGGGGATACAATTACATACAGGAATTAACAAATGAACATATATGCATTTCAGAGAAATGAATTGTGCAATCCTCATGGATTTCGTGAAGGATAATGTGTATTTCTTCAAGAGCTCTACCTGCATTCCATCAACTGAGGCCAAGTGCTATACTCTGAAACCAAACTTACCTCAAATTCAAATCAATATTTTCAATCCACAACGTACAAAACAAAAGCATTATTCTAGCATCATTTTTTAAGTGTATATTATTACTGTGAATATGGCATGCATGTGTAAAATTGCAATTCATGGCAATGATATGTATTAGATTACGGTTCATTCAGTTAGAAGTAGAGCTATGCACGCACATACATAGATAGATAACACTTCTAAATGCAAAAATACAAATGTCTACTCTAAAGAGTTTCAATAATTGCAAAAAGTACATGTACCGTAGTTTCAACAAATAATTAATTATTAACGACAAGAAAAAAGAAATCTAAAACCATGCTTTTATTTTGTACAAAACCATATGACTAAGGACCAAGTGAGAGTCAGCTTGATGTAATCGACTGCTATGGTACAAGATCATGCATATCAGAGTATAAGACCTTAAGGGGAATTAGAACGATACACAAACTGGGCTGCTTCCGGAAAGAGACTATGAATGTTGTCAAAGATGAATCCATTTATAGCTCAAATTGTTCACATCGATCCGAAATATTAGAGAATGAACTCCGTCGAACTGAATGCATGAAGCCATTATGCAATGATCCTTACTACTCTGAAATTGCTGATAGCAGTGTTCAACCCATTATTGAGCATTTGAATCAAGTTGTTCAAAGACTTGATAGTAAATTAAACGACTTAGAAACCCTAATTAAAACAATAAAGTGAAGTACAGATCATTCGGTTTATACATGCATAATAATAATAATTAATTATTATTATTATTATTATCTTTTACTACTACTATCACTATTATTTGAAGTAAAGTATATTATTATGAAAATAATTGAAAGTAAACTATGAAGCAATTCCATGTTTTCTTTTTTGGATATTCATTTATTTTAACATTGAGGAGGGATATAATATTTTTTCTTGACAGATTTCAAAATGAATTTATGTTTCATTGATGGATATTTCTAATTTAATTACGTTTTTCTCACGCGGTTAAGTCGTCAGATGAGTAAATATATATATATATATATATATATATATATAATATAAAAATAGATAAATGTAAACATCCTCTAATACATAAAATATTTTCTATCAATGACCTTCGTATTTTTTATTTATACCAATTATTTTATGTCCAGAGGGCCCTTCTCATTTCTTTCTTTCTCTCTTTTTCTCTCTCAATTCCTTTTTGAACGCAACCTTTGAAAGGGGAAAAAAGGTAATCACGCAAGCTCGATTTCTTTTTCTTTTAATGTCATATCCTTTATATAAAGATTTATTTGCCTTGTTTACACATTTAAAAACAGAAATAAAGAATAACAGTATATTGATTTTGTGTGTACATACAAAAGATGGGTGGGTGGGTGGACATATTACTTAAGGTACAAAAAGCTCATTTCTTTAGAAAACTGATACAAAATAATAATAGAAAGAAGAATATAAAGATATAATAATAATTATTCACAAAATCTTTTAACAATATAACATGGGGCTAGCCTCTATTTAAAAAAAAAAAGAACCAAACAATATATAACTTTTTGCCAATGGTTGAAGGTGAATAATAGAGGAAGAGGGGAGGGGGTGTACTCTGGAGTTGGAGGTGAACTAAATATTATACATATGTATATACCTATATAAAGAAGTACATTTTCATAAATTATGATAATTTAAAAAAAATAAAAATAATAACAACAAATCATTCACCAGGCGTACAATTCATGTGTGTACTATAAATCTTTTATATAAATATATGTAAGTGTGTATGTTTTTTTTTTGTCTTTTTTAGATAAGTATTTTTTTTTTGACACAACAGAAATGGAATAAGAAAAGGAAGGAGCCAGGACCTAGATCCGGGTTTTTTTTTTTTTTTTAAAGAAGTCATATATATATATATATATATTAATATTTCAAAACAATTCTTACAATATACCTTCATATTCATTATTTAATAAAGGTAGAAAAGATAATAATGACAAATAAATAAATAATTGTAAAATTAGTTTATCCATGTGACGTGTCTGTTTCTACGTACTAATATTATATAAATATACACCTAGAATAAAGATAAATATTCCATTGACAAAATTAAATTTGAAATAATCACCTATAAATTATATATGTATGTAAATAAATAAATTTATCTATATATACTTATATGCATGCATGCATAATATGCTTGTATATATATGTATGCCTGTATATACATATATATTATTATATTCTAAGCAAACGGTTTGAACTAGTAGTCCCCCCTTGTTTTGCAATTTAAAAGTTAAACTAGTTATGTATTTGGCTTCAAGTCCATTCATTTCAAAATAAGTAATGGAAATGAATAGATCATGAAATTATAGAAAAATAAAAGCAATATAAAATTAAAGTAATTGGAAAAGAAAAAAATATATATTAATAATATTAATATTAAGAGTAGGAAACAAAGTCCAGGAACTTATTTTGAAAAAAAAAGAAAAAAAAAGGTGAGATTTTGGGAAAATGAAAAAAGATTGTGAAGAGCTAAAAAGAAAAACAAATTACGTCATAATTACAATAAGTATAATTATAAATTATGTTATATATTATAACTTTATATACATAATACTATATATAAATATATGTATATATAATTTTAGTAAAATATAAAGATATTTCTATGTATATGCACTTGAGAGAAGTCTGAAAAGAAGGAATTCTTCTTCGTTTTTCAACAACTAAATATTGTGTATAAATAATTATTAATATAATATTGTATACGTATTTGGAAACATTGATTTTGCTATTTTATTTTATTTTTTTTCTTAAATTCGCATTTTCTTTAACTCCATGCAAGCAAATACCAAACTATTCTTAAAATGCCCTAATTGTTCTCAAAATCCAATGAGTCACACAAAAGATAAACGACAAAAGTTATATTCATTCAACCAATGGTGATGGACTCGTCATGTCTGAATGATCCTCGATGCCCTCCTCTTTATCCTTTCTCCTTGCTCCTTTCCTTCTTATCCGTTTCTTATTATTCTTATTGATATTTTTGGCTGGAGAAATCCGTTCTGAAAAAAAGTAATCAGAGAGTCTAGACAAAAGTCCTTCTCCCTTATCAGATTCCGAGGACCCTGGGGTCAAAAGTCTTTTTTTCTCCTTAGTATCCTTTATTGTTCTAGTGATATTTTTTTGTGTGGTATCCTTAATTGGTGCTGAGGAGGAAGGTGATGTTGGAGTGGGCGTTGTCGTCGTCGTCGTCGTTGTTGTTGTTGATGATGATACCTGTACTTCAGATGGCTTATAAACCTTGATTTTCGACTGACTTCTAATGACGGAGAGCTTCAAGTTCTGTTTAGATTGCTTTTTGTTGGCTATTTGCACATTAAATCCTGAGTAATGAACTGTGGGAGTTGATGAGTTTTTTTCCTTTGATGTAATACTCTCATCGGCCTGGAAGGTTCGTGATCTCTTTTCCTTTTCCAGTAAAGGTGGACAGAGAACGTTTCTTAAATACTCTGGAACCTCAAGTAAACATAGACGATACAATTCTTGAGGGGACTTCTCACTTAATTCCTCATCCTCAAAATCCTTGAATTCCTGTACGTGTTGTGGATTATCGTTGTAATTGAATCCGATCACCAATACTTCCTTGTCCTCATTTTCCTTCTTTACATTAACTTTACGTTTTGGCTTTGAAATTTCAGGAAATTTGAGTGGACGGGTTGTTGTTAAGGGTTTTGGACGATCATTAGGAATCAAATTAAACTTCTCAGTAGGAGATAGAGCATCAGAGAAATCAGGTCTCCACGGAGATTCTGTTGTCAATACAATTCGCCCCTCTTTTCCTGGAGGTGCGCTAAGAGTATCCAAGTGAGGATTATAAAGCTCTCCTGATTCCTTTACTCTAAAAATGGTCGATGGCTGACTGTACTCAATGTCTCTCACTGTTTTATAAACGATTCGAGGCTCAACATCATTTCTTCTTACAGACCTAGAGGGTAATGAAGGGGAACTAGGGCCTCTTTCTAACTTAGGAATAGCAGGTCCAAACACACCTTCAAGTCTATGAGGAGCTATTTTGTAGATGGGTGGAGATTTCTGAGGTTTGAAAAATTTTGGACGAGCTTGCACATGTCTCTTTGAGAATGGATTTCCTAAAGGATAGTTGAGTTGAGGAGAAGGTAATTTTTGATGGTACTTGTAACCATGGTAGACATGAGATATTTTTCCAGATACCAGTTCGCTGTGAGATGGTTCCTTGACATTGGGACGGAGTGTGGGAGGAGATTGATTAAAACTAATGGGTATGGGTCTGAGTGACGATGAATATTTCTTCGGATTTCTTAATATAGAGTCCTTATTGGAACTAAAAACTCGATTTATTTGAGGACCACCCACACTGTCCCTCTTGAAAATGACACCTACCTTTTGCTTCTGACCATTATCCCTTTCAAATGTGTAAACAACAGCAGAAGCATCTTCATCAAACGAAGATGGAAGAACATCATAATTTCGTCTATTAGCCCTAGGCTCAACATCCTCATTTGTTCTAGAAGCTGGCGAATACAGATCCCTAGGATCAATGGAAAGTTGGGGTTTCTCATCCGAAAAGTAATAATGATAGGTATCCTTTTTAGGAGGATCTGTATACTGAAGACCACCTCCAAATCTAGAGGGCAGTGAAGACGATAAATCCTCATTCCTAAAGAATGAAAATTCTTGATAAGGATCCGCACTCCGAGATTCAACAGCAGATCCGTAATATTCTCTTTGAAAATCTGCATGTGCAACCAGTTGCTCCTCAGGCAAGAGTCCCTCACCAGATTTGGGCGGATTTTTATAGTACTTAGAATAGTTTATGAATGGTGATCCATAGACCGAATATTCTCCTTTGTCCTCATTAATTTTGCGCTCTGCTCTTATCACGACAGGAACAGAAGGGGATTCAAAAGAGCTTCGACTCGTACCAACGTCTTCAACATTGTCACTTGCTCGACTGGAGCGATCTGTTTCGGCAAATGAACCTTGAAATACGACTCTTTCTAATGATGGAGGAGCGTATAAAACAGTGGGATCTCTCATGGGATGTCCAGTATTCACGGGCTTCCATTCTTTATAAACATTTTGTATTTTTGCTTCAGGAAAGTTTGCTAATGGCTTACCTGTAAAAAACAAAAAAAATAATAATATAAAAATGAGATTGAATGTATGTCCATATATATATGTATGTACGCGATATGTGAAGCCTCTTGTAAACGACATGGCCTTGCTGCATTAAGAATACACAGTAATAAATGATTTTAGTTATGCAAACTTGATTATGTCTTTCACTTTTCTTCTTGTCAAACAATAAATTACAAATATTCGAATAGAAATTTGCGAAATATAACCAATACATTTCGAAATTATATAATTTGTCTTCAATGTAGTACAAAGTATTTAAGCAAAGGCACTTCATCTTCTTGATGATAGGATATTTCATCATTCTTTGTCATAAAGTAATTTATAATGATTATAATATTTTTTTAAAAATATGAGCTATTCTTTTAAAATGAGGCTCAAAATCTTTGCCAAGGTTTTAAATTCAAATTTTAATTGCTATCATTTATCGTCATTATTAAAGTAATACAAACTGTTTTACATTCTAGAAGAAGACATAATAGATAGGTACGTAAGGTCAATAATCCTGATTTGAAAAAATGATAAAAATAAATATAACTTTTTTATCACAATTCGTTCATACAAATTCATTAAAGTCATTCAATGCGTAGAAAAAGAAGAAAAACCATTTATTTTTATCGTTTTCATCAAATAAAAATTTCATGGACGACGAAATAGTTTTTTTATCAAATTAAATCACATAATTACATACTGAAAAAGGTACAAAAAACAAAAACAAAACACAAAAAAGCCCCACGTTGAAACAAATTGTTATGAACGACCCCTTCACCACTTAATAATAAGTATATTAATAAATAGAAATGGATACTCGAGTCATAGAATTCAAGTCACTAAGAGTCAAATGACTAAATTAAGGTAATTAAAGTAATCAGTGTTCCCGAGGGGAAATGTGAGAATGGGCAAGGAAATGGATAGACAGTAAAAAACAAACAAAACAAAAAGACTCAAAAACACATACATTTTCTTTAAAGATAAATAAATCCTATCCCCCCCCCCAAAAAAAAGGTCGAAAAACACTAATAGTTTAAGAGGAAATTCAATTCCTTTTATGTCATCTATACAAGTTGCTCAAGTTGAGTCATTTGCACGTACCCCTCAGTCGCATAAAACAATTCAACTCATTTGACAGGATACTATCTTTATTGTATCTCACAACCTTTCCTCACACAATAAAAGGAATAACAAAAAGACCCAAAATGAGTTGTTCAGTCAGCCTATTTATTCTATATTTAATTATGTGAAATTGTTTATATCAAGTGAAATAAAGCCATGATGACTCGATCCCACCGAATTCTGTATTCATTTCTGATTTTATAGATTTAAATAGTAGTAAGGAAGTTAGTTTTTCGTTCTTCTTATAGAGATCTCCAGTCATTCACTTGTGATGTAGGTTCAATAATGACCAATGAAGGGAGAGGAAGGGAAATGAAGGAAATATGGGGGATGAATCAGTGTGACCTAATACATATACATAGATATGGTTATCAAAATTGTGAGTAAGGCTACGTAATAATGGCAAGGATATCGTTTTTTTCTTTTTGGGACTCCATAATAATAATAATAATAATAATAAAAGGTTTCGTATGTAAAGGATATGACAAAAGGAATTCATGTTTTCATCACCCCCCCCCCCCCGTTCAGCAGCACACTCACCCTCCCTTGCATGAATAGCCACATTATGGGCATTTAACAAGGGAATTAAAGAGTATGTAGGTACAATACATATAGTGCTTGAATAGGTGGTAATATAATATAAATAGGCACATACAACATAATATAGGTATGTACTCATATGTACAAACAATAGATTACATTCGCCTCCCTTATTTGTTAGGAAAAAAATGGGGAAACATTCTTTGTTTTTGTTTTCTGGGATGTGAGAAGAAAGTTTTATAAGTAAAATTATATATATATATATATATATATATACATATGTGTGTAGTGTAGTGTTAGGTAAGTACCTACATAATACATATTATGTAAACGCTATACCTCTTGTAAGTATGTATGTGTGTACATATTATGAATATGAAGATTTATCCATCAAGGGAGAGATGAAATGGAGTGGGGGAGGGGGGGGGTTAAAAGCATATCAACATCACGCAACTTGGGAGGAAAAACAAAAACAAAAAAATTATATACATATTATAATCGACTTCACACCTTTTTTTCCATCATTCAAAAAGTAATATAATTAAAAGATCTTATGTGTGTAGACGCGTTCTTTTTGTCCAGGCCCTCTCTCTCTCTCTTTTCTCATTATTACAAAAAAACCACATATTTCTATATTATATTAATGATAAAAGAACCATCTGTAAGAGAAAGAGGCGTAGCTCCTCTCTCTCTCTCTCTCTCTTTCTCCTTTATCGGAGAAGTCATACATGTTGTATTTACAACTTGCAAAAAAATGTATTTCCCTTCCAATATGGAAATGATTTGAGTACTCTTTTTAATACATATAGTATTTATTGTTCATTACTATTTATGTACATATATCTATGTAATAATATATTTGAACTTGTACATGGCATCATAGACTCTAGTTACCCCTCTCCTACATCATCATCTGGTGAGGACCAAATGACCATGTACATATTTAAGGATATATCTACTAAGTATGATGCTACTTACATATCTAAATAACTACGTACAAATACATTACATATTAATTTGTACATGCACCGATTGCTATAAAGAGCTGCAAGTAAGAATTTCTAAATCAAGATCTCTAATATGTTTGGATATCCTTATACAATATTTTCATATTGAATAATGCTGCATTGAAAGAGCTGAAAGTAACAAATGGCGATATTTTTTTTTTTCAAATGACTCTGAACTAACTATAATGATTCATTTGATAGCTCTTCTTTACTATCATGTATATATTCATTTTTGTACTTGCAACTTTGAATAGATTTGTAGATATATATACATCTTAGTTCAAAACAGCTGCAGTGGACATGGAAACGTCTTCAAGTGGCTCTGAACAAAGTACTACTCATTAGTAGCTATTGTATACCAAGAGAGTCTGAAGGTCTAATAAAACGTTGAAGGGGGGTCAAGTTGCATTGATATAATAGGCTAAAATTAATTAATTTTGACTTTACAAAAGGTTTAGAGATTAGAGAGACACTGCCACTTTCTATTCAAATGGTCCTATATACCCATGCGTTTCATAAGTTGTAGATAATTATTACAATTGTGTATAATATAATTCGTATTACAAGTTCATGTATCTTGAAAGGAGCTCGATCGATGTATCGGTGAGCTTATAAAATGGAACAATTTTAAACGGTTTTAGATTAATTGCTCATTAGACGAAGATGACCTGTTTTACCTAAATTTCATTGCCCAGAAAAAGTAGATTTTAGGATGCACATAGGTCATACCTCAAAATCTTAGCATATGATTCATCATCAGCTTTGCTATGGCGAGGAGAAAAGTTATGCAGTGGTTAAAATAGCTAAATTTAGTTATTTTTGGATCTTAATCGGTCATTGGTTTATTAACTAAAAAAAATCGGTAACCATCCCCAAAAATCCCCATCGGCCCAGCCTTAATGTAGAGTTGATATTTTTATTTTTATTTAAGCCTTTGTCTTCAATTGTTGCTACATGACTTAGGAAAGAGTGAGGCCAGAGATTGTTGATGCATATAAAGATGCTTTGAAGGGAATCGATCTCTTTTAAATTGTATGAGAATTACTATCATTCAAAGGGAGAGAGATACAAAATATAGAGAAACCAAAACAACAACAACTCATGCTTGGTTGTGAGTAATATCCTATCCGCTGCTGCTTCATTTTCTAGATAAAAAAATTTGATATGTAATCTGTAATGTTTTTTTGTTTTTTTTGATTAATAGGATTTGTCAAACTCCTGGAGGCATATAAGTAGTATAAGTAGGTATGTATACAGCACCAACATACACTCCACATTTATCATAATGTAAAAAGGTAAATTCTCACGCTAAGGAAATCAAACTGATTATGGGTTTTCTTAATATCCTGTATTTTTATTATTGCTAGGATAATTATTATACTTTTCTTCCACATATAGAGTCTACTCTACCAAAAAGAAAAAAAAAATCCCTGAGATAAGTACCTAGATACGTAGGAAACATTGCAATTCTTTCTATACCTATTTTGATTGGAATGAGCTTTCTATTCTTCTATTCTATTCTGGTTCAAACCTATTATGCCACCGTCGGAACAAATATCCTACAGAAACCAACTACATACAAAGAAATTATTGGTATTCTTGTATGTATAAACATACATATATATCATATATGTATGTATATGGTTATAATTGAGCCCTGGTCATTGCTCTTTTCTAATTCATGAAGGTCGTATGCTTTAGGGCAAGAAAATATTTTAAATATATATATGTGTACGTATGTTTATATATCTCTCATAACTACATAAGAGAGAAAATGACGTCATGGGAAAATTGATACACACTAGTAATTCATTAGAGCTCTTTTGTCTGTATGTATATACATTAAAATAACCAATTGACGAGGATTCTACCTATAGGGACGTACTTGTAGAACCAAAAAATAAATACATCATATATACATATATATATATATATGGGCTTTGGGTTACTTGACTGTCAAATCGATTTATTATTATTATATCCAAGTGTATATATATATATATATATATATATATAATATTAGACATTGCTATATTGCCGCAAGATGAAAAATTCTTGCAAAAGAGGATTTAAATATGTCCTGTCTTTATGTATAAGTAGAAGTGGGCCTAAAATATGAGGTAATAATCATAATGAGTATTTTAATTGATGTACCTATGCTATGGAGGAGAAAGGAGCATTAAGAGGGAAGCACAACAGATTTGAGAAATTGCAAGTGGGGGAAGTTAGTTATTTTTTTTGTTTTAGTGAAAATAATTGCAGTGATTTCATGCTTCTTCTCCTTCTTCTTCTTATTCTTCTTCTTCTCCTATCCATCTATCTATGGCTCTACGACTATAACTTGGGTATGCATAAATATGCGTATATATACATATACCGGGAGGTAACTCATTAATCTTATCTTAAGAAGAAGAAGAAGAGGAGGAAGAAAAAGAATCTCATTGCGAAATCTTCATTTAAAAAATCAAAAAAAAAATCTTTGAAGTATGTACATATATAGAGTGAAAATGACTTGAGAGTTTATAAACTCAAACTTTTCTTACCGTTCCCCTCCTCATTCTCAAAGTTTTCCCATTCATTGACATTAATAACTCTTGCTTCTGATGTTCCTCCAGACTCCGAAGCAGCAGAGACGACGCACTCTGGCACAGACACAAGGAATACACAAAACAACGATAACTGAACAAACATACTGATCATCCGTTGATTCCTCTTCAATCTGTCAATTTCATTCTTCATTCAGTACCTGGAAATCAAAGAGTAAGAAATAAAGTAATAATAATAATAATAATAATAAGTACATAAGGCTTCATTGATATCACATAACAACCCCTTTTCAATGGCGTCGCTAGTCTATGTACATAATATTAGGTACAGGATAATATAAATATTATACATGGAGCTATCATCATTAGAATATTGATGATGAAGAAGAATAAATTGTCACGCTGGTCTTATAGTCCACTCCCCCCCCCCTTCTCCACTTTTCCTCCTCCTCGTCGTCTACTGCTACTTTTGTAAGCATATATATATATATATATAGCTTTTAACAGCCATATCTTCAATCACACTTAAAATGGAAAGTGATTGATGGTTCAGCCAATTTAAAGTCTCCTGTTACTAACTAGGAAGCCATCTTATATAAATTAAAGCATGTAGCTGATATTTAGATATTTGAGGGACAACATCTATTAGTACTACTACTACTGCTACTACTACTGGAATTGGGTGAGGCAAATGGGGTCCTTGACATATCTTTGGTGGGAATAGGTCAATCCCCTTTCCCTTACTTGTGTTTTTGTAAGTATCAATCCTTAATAGGATCGATACATGGAGGTAAATTATATTATTAAAGGTGAGGATTTGGTATTTAGCAAGAGTTATATAGGCAGATAAATTTCCACATGCGCAGATATCAAGATATTTATACATATACATATGAAGAATGTAATGGTCAATAAGAAGGAAGACCCTTCTTGGAGGATGGGAGAAGTCTCAAGGAACATAATATATTACACAATAATCATAATCATCAAAAATATGGCTAAGAAATATTTTTTTATTTTTTTTTTTGAAAAAGTACTGAGAAAAATAAATATAAATAATTATTACATTCATTATTCAAAGTATATATACGTATTTAAATATATATATATATATATATTTCTTTCTATGATAAATCTTTAATAGTAATAGCAGTAGTCGTTTATTGTAGTAATAAATTCTTCCCTAACCTTGAGATAAGCCTTTCTCTTATTGCCTAAAGCTATGGCAAATCTAGATTCATTATACTTATATATATATAAAAGTATGTATACGTTTGAATAGGAAGGTAAGTTAGAAATGGTGATACCTTGGATCAATAGAAGGAAATTAAAAAAAAAAAAAAAATCATGACTCATTATGAAATGGTTTCACTTCGTTAATAAGTACATACCTCCTACTACAAAAAAAAGAAAAAAAAGACCATTACTTAAAAGCCCTTAAAATTAGCAATAATAATTATTAGGTAAGAACATAGAATACTTATATGGCGATAGGGAAAATCCCTTATAATGTTAAATGGGTAGCCTTTGGAAGGAATATTTTTTTCCTCAAAATATTCTTTTAAAATATGTATGTATGTATGTATATAAAATATTTTTCACCTTGAAAAAAAAAAATGTTATAAATCCATGAAAAATGATTCAATAATAATAATAATAATAATTGAATAATGAAATGGTAGGTAAAAAAAATCTCCTCTTCTATAAAGTATGAATGCTGTTAATCAAGAGTAGAAATGAATTGACGGTCATTTTATAGATGTCCTCTTGATTAATGGATGTGGACCCATTGGCAAAGAAACAACCAACCAACCAACCAATGTGTGTATAGAGAATTTTTTTTTTTGAGTGATTCCCTGTCTGCATACACTTATAGGTACAAGCATAGGTATATTTCAAGGTTATAGAAAAGAAATAATATCTAGGTATTTAAAAAAAAGCTACAAAGTCAAATATTTTTATAAACATTTCCCTTATTTTTTTGAGAGGAATAGAAAATATGTTTCTACAGTATAAATAAGTTGATGGAAATGGCTGCGACCTAATTTAATTAGAGTCACAATGAAATAAATGATTTATTGATGCTGTGTAATAATAATACCACAGTTTAATATGTAGCTATTAATAAAATCTCAAAAAAAATTCGAGATGTTTTTTTTTTTGAAGAAAAAAGTAAAGAAAGTTTTATTTTTTCCCTCACTCCTTTTTGAGAGTAGGATCGTGATTAGATTTAATACAGGTAATTTTTTTTTTTTTTCATTTTATTTATTAAGTTTTTCTTCGACCACCCATCACAAAAATTTAAAGGGAAGTGAGAAAACAAAACAAAACAAAAAGGACTTTTTTTAAGATAATATACACATTTACAATACGTTTTGTAAATGAATAAATGGATATTGTACAAAATCATGGCATTTTGGATTTCATGTCAGTCGTATCAGGTACGTCTTATTGAAGGAATGAATGAATGAATGAATGCATGGAAGTACAAATGTAATTTGGCTTAACCATAGGTAGGCATATAGGTAAGTATATATATGAATAAAATATATTATACAAATACATAATCATATTTAAAACGGAAAAAAAAAACTTACTCAATGGACTAAAAAAATTCATTCATTTAATAATTCAAACTATCCCATATAATTAAGTGTTTTTTTTTGTTTTGTGTGTGAGTGTGTGTATTTTCTTCATCCTATTCCTTTGAAATGAAAGGGAAATAATAAATGATTTTGAAATCTTGTGTAAAAGATTTTACATGAAAATATATAATAATAAGAATATTTCAATCATGGTCTATGTAATTAATATCACATAATGTAAATATGTACATATATGGACAATTATGATTTTACATAATTATTCACAACTGACGTCCATATGTTCCCCCCACATACACACTATTCATTCACCACGAATCCTTTTGCAAACTATCAAGGAATTATGATGAGGACAAGCAAGCTCTTCATAAGGGAAATCATTTTCATCCTCAAGGAAGGACAAAGGTAGAGGCACTCCCATAATTGAACCAACCCTTTTAAAAAATACCTACTAAAGATGATGAAGAGGAGGGGAGAGGAGGAAGAGAGAGAGAGAGAGAGAGAAAGGCAAAAGATGGTTTACGACGACGATGAGAAGTAATGAAATATTCATGCGAAAAAACATGTTTTCACTTTTATTGTTTTACCCATTACTATTTTTTTTTTTTTGAGGAATTGTTACACAGTTCACAGTGATGTAATATGAACATATTATATAGGTATTTAAATTTAAATACATGCAACTCTCGTTGTCTTTCCCTCTCCACATCTTTTCGTTCCACAATTAATCATGATATTTAATCCCCGTGTGAATTTTTGTATGAGGAGATAAATATCATTTGAGCAGATCCACGACACATATAAATATATCTACATACATAGATATACATATTTCATCATTAGAAAGTTGAGTTAAATTCATAATAATAAATGTCGTGAAATGAGTTCAGTATTTTTGCTTATAGAGTCTACAAAACATAAAATACAACAACGACTTGAAGGAGATAATGAAAGGAGGAGGAGGCTAAAGGTTATGAAGTGAAAACAATAATTACTTCAAAATTAAGGATTCTTAAATACTAAAGGAAATTTTTATTTTTTATTTTTTAATTCTTATTATTATTTTATTATTTATGGTTGAGTGTGATTATTACGTAAAGGAGTTTGAGGAAAACGAAGAGCAGAAGATGTTCAAATTTACAAGGAAACAGTGAGGAGGAGGTCCCTTTACTGCAGACATTTTGGCACTCAAAAAATATTCAACATGTTATTTTTATTATTTTTTATTTTTTTGGTGAAAGTTTAGAAGAAGAAGGAAGGAAGGAAGGAAGGACGTATGCGAGAGTCATATTTATATTTTTTTTTGAAGACGTAGAGAAGAAGTAGTCGAAGAAGTTGTTTATTTCTTAAGAAAAAAAAAAAGAAAAAAAAAGGTACTATGTATAGTCAAAGCTTTTATTATTATTTTTTGTTATCATCATCACTAAATATTCATATATATATATATATATATATATATATATATATATGACATATTCTATCATTACTTTACATACTATTAGTAGAAACAAGTGACCGAAAATATCCTTGAAGAAATAATAATGTTTTTAGGGAATGGACGTGTATATGTACATAAATATGTTACAACATTACATTATTAATACTTAAGTCCATTCAACCACATTATCATTCTTATTATTAAAAATAATAATGAAAGTAAAAAATAAAATTGTCATGATTCTTTCTTATAGGGCTCTTTTTATTCTTTCTTTTTCCTTTTTCCTTTTTTTTTTTGCCAAAGCATTGGTCTGCAAAAAAAAAAAAAAAAAAAAAAAGGACACACCTTCAAAATTATGTAGATTATTGTTATTATTTTTCCCCACGTACCTATAGGCATATATATATATATATATATATATATATATATATATATGTACATACATTAATGACTTACTCTATAGAAATAATAAAAGAAGAAGAGGAAAATAACAAATTGTGCAATCCGCAAACCTCCACTGACTCAGTAGCCCCCCAATTGCCGCCCATTTTGTTATATATATATATATATATATATAAAGAGTAAATAACGAAAAAGAAATAAAATAATAAAAACGCATTGTCATGACCGAGGATTTTATTCGATATTTTTTTTTTTGGTTTTTCACAAGCACTATGACCCAACATTTATTTTTACGATATACATAATAATGTATTTATGTGTGTACATACATACATACATACATACATATATACATGATCTAGGTATGTTTATAGAAAGTTACCTTCCGCCTCATACCTATATAGGTAAATAAACAGAGCTAAATACTACCTAAATAAACAAATGTTCATTTTGCAGAAACCATAAAAATACAATAATGGTTTTATTATATATATATATATATACAGTAGAACCCTGTAACTTGAGGCTAATTCATTCAGGAAGGAATGAAATCGAGGACTATGTTAAATGAGTCGGGTCGGAGCTCAGAGTTTTGTTTGAGCTCAGAGGCAAAGTTTTTTGTCGATATATGACGAGAAATTCCAAATCTAAGGCAGTATTTATACTATGAAGCCCGTCATCCAGTGCTTCGGAATCATTTTATGAAAAATGTGGTTTTAGAGTAGTCCTGGTCATAAATAAACTTAAGACGTTATAATTATACAATTTGGTCCCCCCAATTAGAGATCCATTCCGGCGGCATTACCATTATCACACAAAGTAACTGGGATTAAATCAATGAGTCTAATTCAGACATGGGCAAACTAAGGCCCGCAGGCCTTATACGGCCCATTAGACAATTTAATCCGGCCCGCCGAGCTTGAACACTACAAGCAACGCTTTATTATATTTGACCCACAGATCAATGTACTGCTGTGGCCCCTTTTTCAAATTTTATAACCCATAGTGGCCCGCAAGTCAAAAAGTTTGCCCATCCCTGGTCTAATTCATCCTTCAAAAGCTCTGAAAATTGCACTTAAATGACACATAAAATTGCAATTTAAGAAAAAGCATAGTAATGACATGGCTTATTTGAAAAGCCATATCGGAAGCTAGCAAAGTGTTTCTCAATCAATTGTTTGTTTTAATCCTAGGGTGCATTTATGAGATCTCCAAACCTATGGGGCTAACCAGAATTATTACAAATATAAATGTGTTAATCTAGTAACTATTTGAAAACTACTACTACTACTACTACTCCTATCATTCCTGTTCTACAAATTTGAAACAAAATCCATGATTGACCCTCGACTTAATCATTACTTTATTTGGAAGTTTTGAAGCATTTATATTTATTAATTAAATATAAAATCAATAGTCAATTTATGTTATTTTCTTGTTCAAGATTGCTTTTGTGTTGACATAGTAAATATATATATATATACATTTGGGTTTATTGCATTTTTTATGCATACTATGTGCATATTGTACATACTGTGTGTATGTAGGGTTATATTTATTACCATTAAATGAGTCCACAAAAAAAATTCGCGCTCAAATTGAGGAAAATATTTTTTTTCACTTGCGTCACTCATAACGTATCTTCTACTATGTATTACTACAACTACTATTACAAACTACTAGGTATATGTATGTGAGTGTAGATTTATCCAACTTCCAGGTATGACGCGGAGAAAGTTTTCAATGATTTTTTATTATTATTTTTATTTTTTACTCAAGAACTTGGTTTTTTTATTATTATTATTTTTTCTTCTGAAAATAATAAACTTTAGAAGAAAAAAAAATAGATAACAATAAACACCTATTCTCTATGGAAGGAACTCTGTTGATAATGAGGATGACCCTACAGATATGTAGCATTCTAGCCCTTTTTATATTATTTACATATTATATGTATGTATATAAAGTATATATATGTACATTGAAAATAGATTGGCTTTGAAAATGGCTTAGATAATGAAAATATCTAATATAATATGTATGTGGATTTTTTTTTCTCCTTACGACCCTGAAATATCTTACGTATAGTTTTTTTTATTTTTTTTTTTTTTATTTTTTTCTAAAATAATAAAATTAAAAATATTGAAGTAAAGAGGTTGGTTGGTTGACCAGTTACCCTACTGCATCCCTAATGCATGGAATAATAAATGAATTAAAAAAAACCTTAGTCTGAGTACAAATCAAACTGATTGATAAATGACATTTCTTTATTGCATATAATTGGTATTTAATCATTATCATATAACTACATATAAAACGACATCAACACCATGTGGTTTTATATCATCTCTATACATATGTACATATTTAATTAATGAAAGGATAATAGATGCTCTATACATAGATGTCTTATATGTATCTCTTCCCAATAATAAACCAGACTTTGTTAAGAGAAAAAGGAGAAGAAGAGAAGGACAGTCCAGACAAAATTTGGCAACGGGCAACGCCCGTTTAAGTTATTTTTATTATTATTTAAAGTTTTATGGTCAAGTTCGTTAGAGGAGTGTGTACCTAAAGGGGAGGGAGGGGGTGCTATGTATGAATAGGGATGGGGTGAGAAGGAACAAGTTGTTGTAGAATATATGTACGTATGAATGTATGTAGCTTACTCTAACTAACTAACTACATACATATATACAAAGTATGTATGTATGTAGTTAGAGGGGAGAGACAGTCAATAGACACACACACACATAAACCATCTTCCCCCCCCCCCTCCCGTCTCAACAGCCTTCAATGAAAGTAAGTCTTATTTTGTCTCTTCTTTGCCCCCTCCTCCTGGGGCATCATCATCATCATCATCACTGCTCTATGTCTATCACTTATGTAGCACTCCATGTACATAGAGCCAACACTCCCAAAATAATATAATAAGTATAAGACAAAAACAACAAAAATAAGTATAACATTATTAGTTATACCATTAGACAGCATGCCTATGCCTAGCATGCATCTACATTGGCCATGTACATAATTGTACCATGGTATGACTATGTATATGTATATGTAATGTACACAGATTGTAAGTTGCAAAAAATAATAATAAAAATAATAAAAACCACCCTCCCCCCCCCACACACACACACCAAAAAAAACCGGGTTCATAGTATTGACAGTCTACTTGACTTACATATATATATATATGTACATATTACAGGCATATAAGTATATAACGAGGGATTAAATTGGCTTTCTTCATTTTCTATTTCTGTATATTATTTCTTTCTTTCTTTCAAGATTGCCTTGTACCTAATATCTGGACAAACATAGACCATACATTGTAGTACATGGGACCTACACACATCAATATCCTTGTCCTATACATAGAAATTTATATCGTTTTTTTTTTTTTTTTGCATTTCACATTTGTATAAATAGAAATCCAGTCTCTTTTTCTCTCTCGAAGAAGGAATGAAATCTTGTTTTTTATGTTATATCTATTTATATAGGTATATGTATTAATATATAGGCATATATATATATTTATTTATTTATTTTTGCCTTCCTTCAAAATGGTACATCCTTTCTATCCGCATATTGACGAGGACGACGACGACTGGGTGGGTATTTGATACGTCTAAATATGTAAAAAAAATATGATGAAGAATTCAAAAACTTAAAGGTCAATAAACTAGCTTGCAAATTAAAAAGAAAAAGGAAAAAAAAAGGTAGACGAGGAAGGAGAGAAAAAACATTGTCAATATCCCTGACTGAACCATTCCTTGGTTTTCGTATATATGTACAAAAGTACGAGGGGGTAATTAATCAACGAGAACTTATATATATATATATTTACATATATATATATATATATAGATAAATAACTATATTAAAGCACAATTATGGAGAAAGTAGAGCCACTTACCACGTGTTTGTTGCTCTTGTATTCGAATTCTAAATAATGTTCCGTTCTGGATACTGTGTGAGGTTAGGACAATATTAAGATCCAGAGTACTTGAACGATACTAAATATAACTTATGATATAATAATAATGATGTTTTTCTTCTGTCTCAATATGAATCTCGATTTGAAATGCTTTGCTCTCTCTCTCTCTCTCTCTCTCTTTTAAACAAAAAATAAAGAACCAAGGGAGTAGTAGCGTATTCACCCGGAAAGATTAAAATGTACACTAAGTCGATACAAGAAAATAAGAGCCCTTAAGCTTGATGAAGGAAGAAAAAGTTAGAGAATCCGAATTTCCTACGCGCGCTCAAGGAATCTATGAATCTCCCGTACGTGTGGTGGTGTAGTCAGTATAAACTAAACTATACGCATATTATTATTATTATTATTTCTACATCTATCTAAGGATATTATACGTAAAAATTCTCGTTTTATTATTGCCTATTATATATATATATATATGTAAGGCAGTGTACATATATCTATATAGGCATGTATATATTCAAACCATTCCCTGTAACCCTCTCCTATATTATTATGTACATGACTCTATATTTGCAAAGAAAGTAGAGACTCACGAAACCCTTTGCAAAATCAAATGTTATTACATTTATAAATATTATATGCCTCTAACTTGTTTTATATACATATATAACTACTATGTATCATAATGGTATGACCATCGTTAAAGAGGAACTAAATCCGTTATCTCCTAGGTTTCACGGTCAAATTCTCTATACTTGTTTTCCGTCTTCCCTTAACTCGTTCATGGTTTTTTTATTTTTTATTTATTATTATTATTATTGAAGAAATACATTTTTCATAAAAATAAATCATGGATACATAAATATATATATATATATATATATATATATATATATATACATATCCATGATCATCACTCTCTTTCCTCCATGACACGGCTACTTTATTGGGGCATAAGATGCGAAATAATTTGATAAGGATATTTCATTGTTGCATTTATGTATATATATATATATATCAATTTATAATTTATAGGTGCTCAACAAGATGTCTTCTTATTTTTTAGGAGAAGGGAAAGGCATGGAGTATGGACTGGGATGATGTCTTTTTGAATGAATGCAAAACTTTTCGAAGGAAATTTCTCTGCATCTGTCATTTGCTTCAGGGCAAACGATATCCAGCAATGATAATATACATAGCTAAAGAGAGAGAGAGAGAGAGAGATCTTTAAAAGAATGATTCATATACTTAGTTTGAAGGAGTAGTTTGCAACATTCCCTTTTGACAAAAAAAAAAAAATGATTATTTTGTCTTAGATAGTAAATATGTATATCTATAGTATACATATCATAGTATGTAACTCAACCTCTTAAAATACATCCTACTAATTAGTCATCTCTACCTAATCGTGCGTGTTTTACTCTGGAATGCACTTATTTATATACATACATATAATGTAATTTTAGATGTTGTTGGGTTTTTTTTCCTTCTTATTCTTCCTTTAAAGTTGCTATGAAAGAAAGTTACTATTTTTTTTACATACTACGTACTCTGTCCTTGAAACTGTCCTTTTTTTATTTATTATTGTTGTACAACAAATAATTATATACATATTTAAAGGTTTCAACATGAAAATAATATAATACGATATGAAATAAATATCTATACAAATGTGCGTCTATTTCAAATATATGTATGTACATACACACACATAAAAAAACCTAAGGTCAGTGAATCAAAAAATAAAAAATAAACTCAAAACATGTTGTTGTAATAAAGACGCCATTGCTTTTCTGCGTGTTCAAGTCTCTCTTGTAGTATCATTTTTATTTTTATTTTTATTATTAAATAGGTAGAGAGTATTGTATTTGATTTAAAATAGAGATGACAGATAAATTAGTATAATATGTATGTGATATAAATTTGTCTTTACTCCAATGTATGTACGTCATTTAACCGCATATTATTATTATTGTTTGTTTTATTTTACATTGATAACAACCTTGATAAAAAATGGCTAATTGATATGGAAAGAAACTAAATTCCTACCACGACTAGGAGTACTATATGTACATATATATGTATCTATCTACTCCAAACCAAGAAACCAAGGGAAGGAAGAAAAAAAATATAAAAAAAAATGATGATGCATTCATGAATAAATGTATGTATGTAAGTTATAAAATTACTTGACCATACCTTAATGAAAGTTATACCTAGCTAGCTAGAACTATATATACTTACATATTTACCTATGTAAGCATGTACATATATATATATATATATATATATATATATTTTATATATATATGAATACTCCTGTCATATTGAACAATTTAAATAATGATCTGATTATTATAAGCATTGAATTGCTCCTTATTTATTGACTTTTATTTATTTATTTCAAATTTCTCTTTTTTTTTTTTTTGCAAGGAAATTATAATTTACAAAGTAGTAGTCCATGAAGTAATTGAGAAAGGGCTTGAATAAATTCAGTTTGTCTCACTCATATTTTTCCAACTTTTATAGTGAAAAGGAGCTCTGTTGTGTAATAAAATGACACGAATGAGGCGTTTACCTTGGGCTTCTTCTCCTCTCCTCTCCTCCACTAACAACTGATAGACTTATTGATTATAATAAAATTATAATATATTGTACATTCCATGGACAAAACAATCTCATCACTTGATGACGTGAAAATGGAATGCACGTTTGAATGATTCAAGCTAATTAAAAAAACATAAATAATTACACAATCCCTCCCTGTCTAATTATTTAATGATTATACTTTTTGATAACTATTTTTAATATAAATACATACATATATTATGTACATCGTAGGTAAGTATATACCTATGTCTATATACACATGATACCAATTTCATTCGTGTATTAGTTATTTTGGTTGAATTTTTGACAAGTATTTCCGTTAAGCTGAGTGTCCTTGATGCTTTTAAGAAGAAATTTCCGACTACACTCATATTATACTAAATGAATTAGAGAGGAAATTGCTACAAACAACTTTACCCTTGTGGTTCAATAAATCCATTTTTTTTGTTTTTGTTTTTGTCCTTCTTTCAAGCCAATGAGGTTAATGTTCATTTTCTTCTTTTTTTGAAAAACCAAAAATTTCATAAATCATTCAACCAATCAAATTAGCTGCTCCAGAAGAACCTTACTAATAAAATACATGCATATTCATATATGTACATATGTACAATGCCTTAAAATCATTACGTCATTGTCATCCATTTATTGAGTTCGTCCGTCCGTCCGTCCCTCCTCAAAAGGACTGCAATTGGACTTTCAAATTATGGAATGACTAATGAACAGAGGAAATGATTTATTGATTCATCATTTCTTATGTATACTTAAATAGATAATACCTACTCCTATGTGATGTGAACCCATTGTCTGAACAAGGAGGAGATCCATAGAATACAATAGAATCATCATCGATTATAACTTTATGTTTCTTTTGTGTAGGGGACTCTTATTATAATAACTTTGTTTGTCCAGGAATCATTTTTATACCTATGTATGTTATTCAAGTATCATGATGTCCGCCATTGCAGTTCATTCCGTGGGAGAAATTGAAATGTTGTCTTCCTTATTGATTGTCAATTCGTTTTTGTTTTTGTTTTTGCTCACTCGATTAAAAGGTTATTTCATCAATATTAGTATAGGTCAATGGGTTTGTCATTCTATGAGGGAAAAACGAGTATATCCTTTTACTACAAAACTATGTAAATATGTGTACATATTTCACGGAAGAGGTATGTGAAATATTTCTTTAACATCAAGAGTCTTTACAAAGGTCAAATCATCAATATTGTCCAAATATAGGTAAATAATATCGACCTTCTTACTGACCTTACATACTTCTTTAACCAATTGTTTTTGGGTTTTTTTTAATGAATTAAATCAATTTATGTACATCTACTTAGACAAGGTATATAAAATATAAATATCAAGTCATACCTACTTGTCTTGGAGGTTATCTGACATTATAAATTTGGTGCTTAGGTATATCCAAATAAAAATAAATACATAAAATACTTGACATTCCATGCTCCGATTCATTTTAATCTCCTCCTCCCAAAATACGAGTAGAAGAAATAATAATAATGTGATAATAATAACATCTCCAGACAAAATTATCTCATATTACTCAGGGGTAGAAGCCCACCCAGTGCAACAGCCTGCATACCAAAACAAAACAACAAAATACCAATATGATTTATGAATATTTACCTACTCCCTAGTTTAAAACTGATTAAATGTCTTGGTACATCATTCAAAAAAATTTCGTGATAATATGATGTATTAAGTATGACGTCTTGTGTTACTTACTCTAAGGAGAAGGCTTAGTGTTATATGATGCATATACTTATTTAGAACTGATCATATTTCTTGAAAATGGTCCATAAGCAACAAAATGATTTGATTGACTCAGAAATTAAAAAAGAAACAGCAATTTAGTGGGATTAAACTTTTCAGTTATTCAACATGAGATGAGTACTATATTGATAGAAGTATTTCAAGATCTTAATCAAATCCTTTCTGAATTCTTCAATGAGTCCCCTTGTTATTCAACTCCAATTTAGAAATGGATTAACTTCAAAACGGAGCTTATATCAAGTGTTAACAAAGTTAATAACTCGATTTCTTCTAAGGTTTGGACTCATAGAAGTAGTTTTAATAATGCAAACATTAGGGACAGAACTGTGGGGCCAAGTGACCATTGTCACCTTTCACACTTTGAGCAATAATAACAATAAAAAGTTGCTTGATTATCGCGTCATTTATATGAGACGTCATTTTTGTACAATTCCCCCTCACACACACACTTATAAATTAGTTCCAGCATCCCTGGCCGTAAGGGATGCAATGCGACATAACTTTTTTCCATGGTGCCCTTAACTATAGGAGGTCCGTAACAATGAAACATTTAACTATTTTATTTTATCTGGGGACCCTTAGCTAATAAAGCGTAAGAGCCCATCAATTTACTTACATGTCATTGGACACAAGACGAAGAAGGATGAGACTCGCCCATTATGTAAATACATACTTTACCGGCTTTCTCCTTCTTTTTGAAGCCCTTGTTCTCACTCCAATCCGTCATGATCCTGATCCTGATCTACAATTGCATTCCTTCATGTTATTCAAAAGTATTTTCTATTCCTATCTTATTTATATTATATTTCCTGGACTGAAGGGCGTTACTCTAATACTTCATAAAAGTGGGGATGCCCAAATAAATTTGAAGAAGTTGTAGGTATACCTTGTTTCTAATCTTTAGGTAAACCACCAACTCCCCTGTTATTTCCCAGGATAAGTCACTCAATTTCGAATCTTTCTTTTCAAGTATCATCTATGAGCATTTCTAATTTAACTTTTTTAATACGACCATTTTTCTATATATCTACATTCATACATATACATACCCACGTTAAGTCACACTTTGTCATGATGTCATGCACCGATAGAGCCTACATATCAATGCTGGAATCAGGCAATATTTCATAAAGGAGTAGAACAACCTGATCTTAACTAAGCATTTTTTCTTCTTCATTTGACCTTTCCTTTTCATATGTAAGTTATGTTTCAAATTGATAATATATTTTGAAATTTTGTTCTAAAGAAAACAGGGTTTTTTTGGCTATCAAAAAAAGAAAAAAAGAGGGATGTATGAAAGGTTTGATAAAGTAACATAAAGTCCTTCACTAAGGTTTATTGACTATTCTTAGTATTATTTACAAAATAGGAATGCCATAATTGGTCCTTATCGGACCTTTTTTTCCTCTCTCACTCTCGATAGTAGTAACTATGTATTTAGGGATCGATTGAGTAATATTAGATTGTTAAGCCTTTGGATTCAAATCTGATTTCATACATTGAACTCCCTTTCATTAGTACGAAATTGCATTCAACATTTGATTAAGAAGTAAAAAAGTATTTTTTATTTACTAATTTAAATTGTTATAAAAAAGTTAATCATATTTTTTATTTTTCATCTAGATTTTTCTTGGCATTTTCTTTAATTTCTAAAGTCTAACATACATATATACATACGACTACATATGTACACACTTAGGAAATAATGATATAATATATGCAGCTAGGAAATTTTTATATTGTGTTCGTTTTCGCGGTTTTTAATAAATAAAGTTGTTTTTTTTTTCCTCTCTCAAATTACACACAAATTCTCACGATTTCTTTTTACATGTTTAAAAGAATTTTAAGCATAGAAAAAAGAAGAAAAAACTATAAAAAAAAACTAAGGGATTTCAATTAATTCCATGAAATTATTGAAAGTAATTATAAGTTTAGCTCTTTTCTCAAGCTTCACTGGAAAGGGTAAAATAAATAAATATCTATCCATAAAATTGATATATACACATTAAAGTATTATTTAATGATAATATTATTATTAAATATATACTACATACAAGTATGTTTATCACAATCACAAAGTTATGCAATTTGTATGTATATACATATATTAATGAAATTAAGACATGAGGTTCTTTCCTTATTAGGAAATATTACCTTCATTTTATCACAAATAATAGTACATTTTCATATTATTTACTTCTATTCTTTTAGTGTAGGATGTTTTTAAAACTTTGAATAGCCTGTCAAACACCTAAAATAATAAAAAGAAGAATAAAAAGAAGAATAACCTCGAAAAAAATGAAGTGAAAATCGGAGGAGAGGTTTAGTGAACTATTAAAAATGTTGCGAGGATAAGAAATAACATATTATTATCCTCAAATTATTCCGTCAAATATTCTTTTCTTATATCTCGTGGGATCAGAATTGCAGATTTTATGCTCACATTAATATAATATTCTAAGCAATTCTATAAATTTATTTGACAAAATATACCCTAAGGAAAAGTTATAACTCCATGTTGCAAAAATGATATATACATAAATGTAGTTATGAATATCTTGACTTTGAACTAAAATTAATCATCAATATCTCTAAGGAATCATATTGGTCATACTTGTTACATTTGAGACCCACAATTGGTTAGGATAGTGTTCTAATTGTAATTTAACAAATATTTATTTTATTTTCTATTTGATCTTCCCCTGAATATTTTTATATATAATTTATGTGTTCAATAGCATCTATTTTGTTTCATAACACTAATTAAATGATATATTACAATTACATTCATAGTGTATGATGAACTATTTTATTTTGTTTAGGTAATATAATGTTTCAAGGTTCTATAAATTACTTTATTAATGACTTCTATCATGAATGCTTTTATCGCCCCTTTTTATTTGTTGAATAATAATGAGTTGAATTAAAATATATATTTATTTTAATTATGGGATGATTCAAACAATATAAATGATTCTATTGCTATTAACTTTTACCATAGATTTACCCAGACACAATTTGTGTCCTTAAATTGGTAGGTAGGTTTGTTCCATTATATGTTTCATTAATGTTTTTGTGTTCACAAAATATTGATCCCTTATTCTGAAAAGCTTTATAAATTATTTTTTATGAGGAGCGACCTAATAAAAGGCAATTATATGTACAATATTAAAATGCAACAAGAGCTCTTTGCAGTTCCTTTTCATACTATTTCGTCACAAATATAACTATATACAAAGATTATTCATAAATATATTCATTTTCAAGACATATTAAAGCATCTGCCTTGAAATACTCATCTATGATCAAGATATTAAATTTAATTTAAAGATATTTTTAATCAAAAAATATTATTTATTGTTATATGCAATAACTTTAAATAGTTTAAAAATAAGTAGGTATGAAAACTAATTAATTACGATCATACGGGACATTCTGTTCATGTTCTTTGACATTTATGAAGAAAAAATGGTGTAATGAAGGTAAATTATACATACATATTTAAGTAATTTCACCATCCTATAATTCCAATATTATCACATGAAACAAGATGAAATAAGTCATAAATTAAGGCAAAACTTTCAACATCTGGAACCTTTAGAAGAGAAAAAAAAGAAAAATCAACATCATAGCATATGTAACAATTACAAGGCTGAAAGGGATGCTTGGATCCTATATTGGGTTCATTTCTGAGTATTCCTTTCATGTCTTCCACTATTCAGTTTTAAAGAATGGATAAAGTAATCTTCTTTATGTAGAGTTTTATTGATCACGAAACCTTTCAAAAATGGTTCCTGACAATTGGCATGTATATGTATAGTGCATAATTTGAGGTTTTCAATAAGGAGAAAAAATGGATGTCATCCTTTTAAAAATGCATCTCCTTTAAACTTTTAGAAAATCACGTATCCATTTTGAGTTCAAACTGCATTAAAAAACCTTTTCAGAAAGAAAATATTAATTAAAATTAGTACTCCATGGTACTAAAAAAAATCAATTTCTAATTCTAAAGTTAAGTACACATCAATGTCACTATAACTTCTTTGAATACGAAATGATGTTGGTGAATAATTTTACCTTGTGTAATAGTTATAGCCATGCAATGAGTTGGCATAATGAGACACATACAAATAATAAAGAAAAATTTAGCAAATTAATTTTAACATGTTAATATTATATTATGGGAATATTTTATTATAAAATCTTAAAAGGTAATAAAGGTAAGGTGACATAGGCGTTTAAACGTTTTATTCCTTATATATGTAGATAGATTTGGTCACTAAATCTTCATTGATAAGCCAATAAATTCTATAATTTGCCCAAATCTTTAATATCTTTCATGTGTGAATTGTAGTTCAAGGACTACAAACACAGCAAAAAAAATGTAATTTGATATACCCACTTTAATCTAATTTAATATAAATGACCTACTGTTCTCTTGAGATTTTAACATTTTGAAATATAAAAAGTGTCATTTTCTTTTACTAAGACCTTCAGTCAAATCTGCCGCAATCTTAGAAATACGTGACTATATATTTACATTATAAGTCTTTATCTTGATTTTTATATAGTTTGAGATCTTCAGATAATTTACTAACTTTTTTTTCAATCTGCAGAATCTATTTAATCATTCACTATAATAATAATAATAATAATGATAGAAACAAAAAATGAGTAAGCAAGATGGATTTTCTAGGATTTTATATTAAGTAAATAGGAACTATATCATAGTATATAATAAGCTTATAGATTATTAAAATATGTTCAATATCTATTAAGCATTAATGAGCAAAGTTTAAGGGAAGATAGGATAACACATTGTTATTAAACTACATAACTAAATTATTGGCTGTTAGAAATAAATGAACATTTAATTAAAGTGACTCTATTTTGCAATCGTTAAATATTTTAGCAAATATAGTTTCATAATAACTTATGAGTTTTAAGATCTTTAGAATGCTCTATGGTATGAGTTAAAACTATCAGTTAATGGCAAAAATATACAACTATTATGATATTTAAATAAATCATTAAATACCCTTTTACCGATCAAATAAATACATTTTGTTCTAATAATTGATTTTTCCCTATTATAGCAAGGATTTAAGTTAAAATTATATCCTAAATTTGATCATTCCTAAATTCATCAAAATATTAAAAATTATACCTTTACCTTTAAAATTCTAAAAGAAAATACAGAAATCATTCATTTTTACGTCAAAATTGAGATTTATATCGACAAATTAGGAATTTTTAATAATGATTCCTCTATTTTTGACGTTTATTCTTTACAAAAAAGCTGTAAACAATTTTTCTGGAATTAAAAATAAAGAGGAAAAACATATGTAATTTTTAGAATGTTGTCCATTGACTACTTATGTAAGAAAATAGCCTGATAGGGTCGAAGAAATACATTCATCCCTGAGAATTATTATTTAATAACTTTCAACTTCTTGATTATAATAATCATTCATAAAAAAGTCATTTAATCAAAAGAATTGTTAAATAAATAGTTAATAGTGTGTTAATGAACAAATATACACACATACATACATATATTAACATGTATTAATGTAAATAAATTCACATAGCAAAACCAAATCATTTTTTTCAAAATTGAACCAAAACATCGTAAAAGAATTTCCAAATAGCATCTAAGTAATAAATCAAACGCCTCATTCTTCATATAAAATTTGTTGAAGCATGTATTCAATAATATTCGTTATCATAATTTCAGTTTAATTGATACAATAATTTAAGGTATAATTTTTTATATTTCTACAATACTATACATGATAGTACAAGTCAAAAATGTTAACAACGTCGTCATTTTTTGACAGTTTCATCCATCAAGGGAATATATATCTTTCTTTTATAAAAAGGTAGTTGTTAAGTAAAATATGAAAAACTTAAAAATAATGTTTCAAAATTGTTTTAATTGTCCAGTAAATGTAGACATGAAATTTATAAGCCCTATTATCAATCAAATATAAGAGTGAGAAGATCTACTTATGTAATTAAGATATCAAAATCAAACTAGAAAACTTTAAAAAGTAATACTCCTTAAAAGTGGAGTTTTCAAACTCTAGGAAACTGTGTCTTCACAACTAAGTTTTTGTCTACATGCAATTTTCAACTTTAAAAAAAAAAATATAAAACAGGAAAAAATTGACAAAAACCTAATTAGTTTTTTATTGTTTTGTCATTCTACGGTATACCTTTGGTCAAAAAAAGAAAAGAAAAGAAAAGAAGTATAAATGTTCTTATGAATCTATAAGTCAGTGAAGAGTCAATGAATGAAAGCAGCTGAAGCGTTAATATACTATATGTGTGTTTGTATCCCAAAAAGCTTGTCATGAATCGGACGTAAGCGTTGTTTACTTATTGATAGGGATGGGCATTTTGTTGAGGTGTGAGAATATGCCCGCGATTACTATCTGGTGCCTTTGCATTTTATCTGCTGATCGTAATTAGACAATGTTCAATAATACTCAATAGTTTCTTATAAAAGTAACAAGCTCTAGACTCAACAATAAAGATAAGACTGAGTTAAAATTGATTACCAATGTAGTGGTACCAGTTGATAGTTTTCTCTTCTTACTTAAACTCAAATGTCTCTCAATATTGTGCCCATTTCTACTTATTTGTTTGTTTATTATAGCATCGTAAATTTGCGCCATCTTGCGGCTATGAATGTTTTGTTAGTTTGCTCATGTCTCATAATATTCAATTCAATTTAGCTTTTATCCATATTTTTTTAGAAATTGCACACTTCTTCCTCCTTACTTTTAAAAGCTATGACCCAAAACATGTAAGGATAAATAGATTTAGAAACCAAATGACAAATGCTTATAAACTAAAAGTACAAAATTAATATTTTGTATTATTTAAGACCAGAGGTTGGGAACCAATAGTTGTATTAATTGCTACTAGATTATGAATATTTGGTTACACTATATAAACAACAACAAAATTTGAAGATTGTAGTGTGCGTTGGTTCACATTTTCTCTGTCTTTTACCAAGACATAGGCATTAATTTGGACGTATACATCAATGACTTTTTAAAAAATACCTTTAAAATGTCAATTTGAGTATAATATTACATTTCTTAATCATATACCAACTGATAGATATATACGTTATTACAAGTGTTTTTTAATCATTATAATTATCGAACAAATTTTGAATATGCAAACTGAATTATCAAAAGTTTTTGGCCTTTTAAATTCACTGTGATTCATCTTTTTGCAACAAACAAACAAAAAGTACATATATAATCTGGACTCCAGATCCAATATGTTAATGGTTAATTTTATGTGTATTTTTGTATCGAGAAACACAGAAATTGACATTTTTAGCTAAAAAATTTTCTTTTAAGGTTTACAGTATTTTGTTTTTTTTATTTTGAATAAATATTAAAGATTCTGACACAGTTTAGTTTTGAAGATACCAATTTAAGCTATATTCTTTAAAATGCTGGAGACAGTTTTTATTCTTCTTATATATATGTATACATATATAATTTCCATTCTTTTTTTTGGGAGGGGGGGGGGGCCTAAAGGCCCCTATCCCTACTGTGAATGTCGTTGATTATGTACGGTTACCCATGATAATTCAGGTGTCATCCTCTATATTAAAATTTAATGACAATTAAGTATATAATAATTCGAAATGAATTATGTTTGTAAGTCTCGAGCCTCTTATTTAGTTCAAATTTGTATGTTTTACCTTTTTCATTCGAGTCAAGTTGTGAACCCTTTCACACTGAGTTCGAGTTGAGTCAGAAGTTGCAGATAAATGAGGTTTAAGTGCAATTTGCGTCCAAGTCCTCGGAATTTGATTCAGTGATCATGTTGTTATGACTCTTAAGGAACCAGATAAGAAAATATTTGACTTTCTGTTGTCTTCATTAAAAAAAAAAATAGATTATTGAGAGTTTTCAAGATTTATTCATCTGAATTATACAAATTGCACCACATGGTGACGAAGGGAAATCTATGAGTGATGTTTTTTTTGATTAGTTGATAGGTATTCAATTTAATTCAAATTTGTCAATAAACAATGATTCATTTAATAACTTCTGGATGTAATGAATAAGTTTCGTATTCTTTGTGTTTCATGATTGATTTTTATGCATAGCTATTTGCATAAATATGCAAATAATAATAATTAATTAATCAATTTGTCTATGGAAGAAAGTAAACAAAGTAAATTAAATTTTCATTGTGTCTGGTCTCGCCAAACCCATAAATTTGCTCATATGTGTGCAAATAATGCGACTTGGATTACACAAAATGATTGCATTATTTTGTAGAGAAAAAAACTCTCGTATTATATATTTCAGATTTCTAATAATTGTTTAACAAATTCACTTAAAGTGTGATGGTTGAATTATAATTATCTTTATACAATTTAAAAATCACAATTTATTATTTGAAGAATTTATTAAACTGGAAGCTAAACAACAATATTTAAAGAAATACTAAGTACATAACAGCACATATCTGGGTAATATTGAAAGAACTCTCATTTTAAAATAAGAAAATGAGAAAAAAGGTCGTGAAAGATATCATAATGAAAATAAAAATATGAATCTAATTCTATGTATTACAGTACAATACAATAGAATAGAAATGTATTTCATGCCAATGAAATGTAAGCAGCAGCGCTGTAGATTTAGGAACGATTTGATAACGACAAAATCAACAATTTTTTTTAATAAATATAATAATTTGGTTTTCTTTTTTTAAAAAAAGAAAGAAGACTATTCAGGTTGAAAGCAAAACATCTATTGAGCTGATTGATAAAACGTACGTCGTAAAAATAATAATTTTGATCATTGATGTTAAGAACTGATTCAATGGAGGAAGGGAGTTAATTTCGATTTGCAGAAGAATTCACGACTTTCCGAAGTATTTTTCTGATGGCATAGACATTATCGTTTCCTCTCGAATTGCTTGTACTCCCTCCATCGTAGGCATAAGAATGGCGTTTACTCAGAGTATTGCTTTCTTCCGTTTGATAATTATCTGCAAAAGATTTTATAAAATCTGCGGCATTGTAGTCGCTGGAAAGAGATTTTCCATGATTATTATTGTAGTTGTATTGACTGGCAGGACTATAACTTGACGAGGAAGAGGATCTTCCACTAAAACCAGAGGCTGAGCTTAAACTTGCTATCACAAGCCATGCAAGCGTTGATGAAAAGAAATTGACTGCATTTTGTGCAACGTGTATCGCGATGTTATCAGGTTTCAGGACGCCCTGGAAATAAGATTAAGAGTCTCAGTAAGGATTTCCGTGTTTTATAAAACATATCTCTTTCCGGTACGAGATGATTAATATCTCATTATCATGATTTTGTACATATCTAAACACATAATTTCCGCATTTATAATCAAACGGAACATTTTTTTAAAGTAACAACGCGCAACCTTCGCTTAACTGATTAATATAATCGTGATCATCAATTAAGATATGATTGCTGTACCTCTGGATGTAAATGTTTACAACATACTTTTTTGCTATTGATCTCACACAAAAATTCATTTCCTCTCATTAATAAATCGAAAATTCTGATGTTTGATAAATTTATGGATTTTAAAAATCAATGTACATAGGATTTGTAAGTAAGAGATAGTTCATTGATGTCCTTGTGTCAAATAGATTATGATAATAATTGTATACATAATTCAATATTGACAAAAAATAAAATGTCCACAATGTTATTCAAGGTACTATTATTGGAGCATTCGAAAGTTATGTATTTATAGACCCCAGAGCCATTTTTAAATTTTAGAATTTTATGGTGTGTTTTATAAATTCATATAATAATTTTAAAAGGAAAAAAATTTTTTTTTGTCAAATGGAGGCATAAGTAGGATATATGTTGATTGCATCTCTGAGCGTGAGTACATATATATCAATTTTGCAACCATAGATATGATTGTTTCATTTTTTATCTCTCAAAAATAGGCAATACCTGTTTTGAAATGTAAGGCATATCATTTATAATTTATATCCATAATGTTGGGAAGGTGAAAGGGTCACGAAGAGAAACTTTCCTTATTACAAATTTGTAGACTAAATATACTATAAAACCAGATACGAATCTATTGTAGAATTCATTCAATATTTGAATACAATTTTTAATTTCTTTCAATTTCATAGTCAGTGATTCAATTGAATGGATTTAAAACAAAACACACAGAAAAAAAAAAAAAACTTCTGTTCTGGGTGGAAAGGCTTTATTTCAATATTTCTCGTTTAAATTTTGCTTCTACTTCAGTTGACGAAATACAACTAATTTGATAAAATTAGTGCCTCAAGTATCTCTCTACCAATCAATTTTACACAATTGAATCTAGGTATAAAGTTAGCAAAAAAAAGAAGGAAAAAAAGGGTAATAACTTTGTTTCATCCAATTGAGAATGATAACAATAATAGAAATAATAATAAATTTCACGCTTTGAATGTGTTTTGAAAAGTCCTTCAATGCGTATATATATATTTAGCCAGCAAGTATGTACATAGAAATACACAAACTCGTGTTCCTATATTGTAAATGTTAAAAAAAAGGTTAGCTACTAGGTTTTTCACTCTTACCTCAGATACGGCGTTTACATCCAAGGCAAAGTTCTTTGCCTCAGCCACTGACGAGGAAGATGAGGATGCAGGGAATCCAAGGCGGCCCCCAAAAAGAAATTTGGCCATACGATTTGCACCATTCTTTAAAATATTATCCTCATCGAGTTCATTAGAGGCATAGTTATTAACATATGTATCAGAGGACGGTCTCCCTTGAGTGCTACGAGCATGGGTTAAAAGTGTAAGGGATAATAGTAATACAACTACAACATTCATGCCGAATATTTATTTATTTATTTATACGAATGTATTATTAGAAAAAAGTCAAGTTATAGTCAACAACTAGTCGATATAATCACTCTGATAGAACTGAGATTTTAACGTCCTTAACTTTATTTATATGGTATACATACGTAAAGTAAGGGAAACAGGGGTTTCGCGTGCAGTGGTGGTGGAGTCCCTAACGTGCAGTTGTGTGTCCTTTTTACCGACCTTATTTCCTCTTGTTACGTCTTTTTTTTTTTTTTTTTAAATGTACATATACATATATGGTGGTTATAGATACACAAAGTACATATGTATGTATATACGATGGCAGTGACTACATGTATAAATGATCTGGCTGGGGGAATTCGTCATTGCACTCCATGTTGTGATTCCTCAGTCTCATCCTAATTTACGCTGCATTTAATGTAGCTTTGCGCAAGTTTTGCAAACTTAAATAGCTTCATTTTCTTTCATGACTTGATCTAAATATGTATGTACGTAATTAAATATAATAATACATTTACATATATTTCTATTGTCTTACCATGCTTGGTTGTAGGTGGTACACATAGAGACTATCAACCACTCAGGACATTGACCTTGATTATGTAGATACATGTGAGATTGATTCATTATTAATAATATCAAATATTTATTAAATGTATGTATACATACATTGAATCCCCCTCTAAACCCTTTTTTGTACCCAAGAAGCTTTTTATGAGCTTCGAAATATGCATTAATTTACAAGCATGTTACCCGAGTACAACATAACCTCCTTTAAAGTATCTATTCGTTTCTTCCTTGAGATGGCATTTGATTACATATCAATATATATGTATGTATGTGCAAATGGTCATTCAAGGTTCAATTATAATTCCCAAAGGAACATTCCTGTAGGCAGTATGAATATCCATAAAAAATGAATGAAATTTGCAATGTACACTATCATTTCATCATACAAAAAGAAATAACTGATACAAACACAGATGTATCAATGCACATATTTGTTAAAAATATGGATTCCCATTTTGCATATTATTATTATTATTATTGTGAGCCATAGCATATGGTCCAACAATTTCTTATCACCTTAGGTGTGCTCGGATATTTTTCTTCTTGTTCCAGTATGGGATTCATATTATTAGTACTTTCATGGTATGTAACATGAATTAACTCATAAAGACTAGGTAGGGCTCTCTTAAAAAATCGAACATGTTCAAAAAATATGAGGGCCTGTAGACTCTTGTGCGAAAATCGTGTACTTCAATTCATAATAGCCATTCTTTTATAATTTTATCCCTAATATTGATATAGTTGTTATATATACATACATATAATATATATGATCTTTTTTTTTTTTTGAATAAACTCAATATTTTTTTTTAATTTTATAGGTGAATTTATTTCACATATTTGATGGAAATGGCCTGTTCTTGAGTTTTTCACCGGTCTCTTTTTTTTATTTTTTTTGCGTTCACGTTCAAGTATTTGGTTATTTCTTGCTATACAAAACATATCTGAGACGTTATTATAGGCAGGGCCATTCAATTACAAATTGAGTTTGTCCCGATTTCCATTGCAAGGTCTTAATCTGGGCCAAGAAAAAAAAATATTTTGTAGGTAGGAAATAATTACAGTCAGAAACCTTTGCAAACAAAAGTAAAAAAAAAAGGGAAATAGTAAATAATAAGTACTTCTGCCAGAACCTCGAGCTGGAAAGTTGTTTTGAGGCCACCAATTGAATATCTCTACGTTACGGTACATTCTGATGGCTATTTTTAACATAGAATAATAGTAGTTACAATGTATGAACGAATTTACCTAATTATCTATATACCTATTTAAATTTCTCAAGTTTTTAATATTCATAACATTGCGATCGTTCAATAGTACGTGATCCATTCATTTTATAAAGTGTCAATAGACCTCATATTGTAGATCATCATTTTGTATTCTATATAAGTATGCACACATTTGAGCATAATCTATTAAATTATATCTTGAATACACATATATAGAAACCTGATTAAAAATGAAGTAGGCTATACATTAAACAAGGATTTTAATGAGGTTATTTAGGTATAAAAAGAAGGAGTCTCTATTGAGACATTGCATTTTCACAATTAAAAAAGCTATTTAAGACATGATAATAATAGGCATACAAACTAACAAGTAAAACTTCAGGTGTGGTATGTATCAATAAATGGATATATGTAGATCCAAAATGGTTTAAATTCCGGTGGGTTGAGCCTAGCTCAATAAGAATAAAAGGGATCTTTTTGTACAAATAGAATTTGTAAGCACTTCCTATGTATAATTCAAACTTAAACTAAACTTTCACGAGTCATTTTTTAATAGCCAAAGTCAAGTCAAGTCACGATTATTGTTGCTCGAGTCCAAGTCGAGTCGTTTCACTTTGAGTCCGGGTCGTAGTTAAAATATTTTTGAGAGCAGCTTGAGTCTAACTTATGAGTATGAGATAGTGATGAGGTTATCAAAATCAATTTTTGAAGCTACCTGGCTCTAACCCTCAAAGTGTTGATCTTTTATTGATGTCGACCTTCAATGTCTTAGTCTTGAAGTCAAGCTGAAGAGCAAAGCAATGAGATTAAAAGTATCTTTTTCTACAAAAAACAAATCATGAACAATATTTATTCTCTTGGACAAAGTCGAATAAAAAGTCGCCCTTTAATGAGACATAACTCGATCTAACTCAAGTTTGAGTCCCCAGCTTTGATTTTTTAATTAACTACACACCAATTACTTGAGTCCAATATTAAGTGTCCTATTTTTTAGTATCTAAAATAGTAATAATTATTTTTTCAGGGATATAAACATCATTATATTCTAATTAATTAATTATTTACAATGATATCCCTATTTGGAAAAATTTATTTTACTTTTAATTGATCCTTGAAGTCATTTAAAACTGAATTCTTTTTATTTTTCAAAATGTGTCAAATTATATATTGATACATATTTTCAATATGTATCAATATCAAAAAGAAAAAATCATTTTTTCTTAATGACCTGAAGGTCAAAATATGTAGTAATAAATATATATTGAGTCCATATTTTACTATAATATTATATTTAAATAAAAGAAATCTAATTAGGTATCTACAGACGACAAATTTCTTATAGAAAAAAAATATTTTTTCATATACATATGTATACTAATTTACAAATTTTATAAATATGTAGCAATAGTGCCAATGTTTTTTCATGGGATATTTTGCAATTAAATTAATTATAATAACAAATTGAATCCTTTCCTTTGTGACTATGGAAATTTATAATTATGAGTTTCAAAAAATTTTGCTATTCATAATTAGGTCTAGTTATGTTGTTCTCGAGGTGAACCTTTTCTCGAAATCAGTCTCGCAATCAATTTTTGAAGGTCTTATTTTCGTCTTGGTATTGACTCCTCAGAGTTTTGATAATGTTTTGGTCTCGATGTCAAAACCAAGATCAAAGCAACCACATTAAATATTTATTTTTTTCTAATTCAAAATCAAAAAAAAAAAAAAAACAAGAAACATTTTTCTATCCTGGTATCGTCTTGGTCTCGATCCCTCAAAGTTCTGGTCACTAGTGATGTCACCTTTAATTTTTAATCACTAGAAATAGGCTGAGGTCTCTTCAATCAGATCTAGATACATCGTTTTCTAACCAGATTTATGGAAATATTCAAAGCAGGAGTTTTCAACATGTGGTTAAAAATCTTGATAAAAAGTGTTGGTAGATGATAATTTTTAGATAATTTATAAAGTTTATAATTTTGTAGAATTGGGTTTTTAATACTAACTTAGACTGCAATTAGGTTTTTTTTTAGATATAAACATGATATTACTACAAACAAACTACTTCCAATCAGATTAACATTTTGCTACATTCCCTTTATGTGATCTCTTATGTGTTTCTTTTATGTGTTAAGAGAGATCAAAGACTCAAAAAGATGCCAGCAAATTCTTACTACATTCTTACTCTTTGATAGAGTATAGGACCATAAATTTTTTAAGGACACACTCCACTGGATCTATCTTTTTTTTTAATCTCTATCTAAACGACCCTTTTGATTTTGAGGAAAGGGATCTTAATTATTAGTATACATATAACAGAAAACTCTCTCAACGTTTATGTCAAATAAATTACTTTTACCTTCTTCTGAAATGAATTTTAACGAACCATTTACAAGAGCGTTAGGAAGGAAGGGAGGGTACACCCTCAGTTTTTGGTACAAGGATATACCATGCCACATGCCCCTAGTTCACTTTTCTAAAATAAAACGATATTAAATTGAAATCAATAAACTTGAGCAATACATATGTAGATATAGCTTGGATAATATGATGAAAAAACTTTGATTCGATAATCATACATATAGTTTAATACTATGTATATTTTTGCTGGAATAATATCTTAATCAATGTCTCCTCTATTATCGTGCTCTCAATGCAGTTAATAGAGAGTTTAGATATTTTGCATGCAACTGCAATTTTCTAAGCTCAATTATTGTTTTATGTGCATACAAAGGAAAATAAAATTTAGGTCATGTTAATATGTAAATTATGACTATGAAAAAATATTTGTATTCAAATTACTTTTTGATTTTTAATACATATTATATTTGACAAGAAAAAAACTATCTTATTTTTTCTAAATTTAACTCAATTATTCTTACTTTATTCTTAATTAAATATATATATATAATTAAAAAAAGGAATCATAGACTCTACAGGGATATAGGTACTTAAATAAAAAACGTACAAATGATATACGTTCTCCCATAACTCTTTTTATTTATTATTGAATGACTTGTCTTCCTTTATATATATATATATATAGTTTTAAAATTATATTTTACGTACATTAACCAACAATGAGTTTAATGGGTTGAAAGCCCTTCTCTGCATGACAATTATAGTTTCATGGCAAGCCCTGTCCTTAAAAAAAATTAGTTGTGCCCATCGAGCAACCAGTTCTAAAAAAGAATGGGCACAGTGGGCACAGAGATGAATAATCCAGGGTGTCCAAGAACAAAACACTGTGTGAGGAACACGCTATAACTCAAAAATATTTGTTGAATGACAAATTTTCTTAGATCCATCTTCCAAAACTTCTCTAGGATTGGTCTTTCTAAAAATACTCTAGACATAGGTTTGTAAAACTGCTAAAGAATGTCGGATGTAAGAATTTTGATTCAAGATGTACCTATCTATGTACTTAAATGTACAGTATTTAAATCCGGATAAGAGTAAAATTCGAGTATGATCAACTCATTCTCAGACACAACATTTTTAACTCTATAAATAACTTTACATAAGAGTAACGGTATTAATATAAGTTCCAAAAGTATCTACATATTCCTCAAATTCCCAACTAATGTGTCTCCAATTCAATTATCAATAATTCCACAATTTTACTTCCTGTACTGCCTATAATAATCATACCAACAACAAATCTAGAAACGTGAACTACATACTTTTGGATGCGAAGAAAATCTAAATCTTACATTAAACTTGAATAGCAGAAACATAGAAAAATAACAGATTATATTATAAACTAGGATAAATATTTGATCTTCGAACAGTATTTAATTTCAAACATTTTATTTAGCTCAAAATCGATTATTTCCAGTATTTAATAATGAATATACGAGTAGGGTATAAGGCACAGTTTGATGTTCCGTCTTAAAGTTAGGTTTACACGACGTAGGTAGGATAGGCTCATTGCGTCTCTTCAGACTCACTTAAGTGGGTAAAAGTTGTACTTACATCCACTTGACTTATTGAGCTAAGTGGACGCGAATATACTCTTTATTTTTATCTTTCATTCACATTCATTTGTAGATACTATGATCTATATATGTACAAATATTTATAACAGATTGGCCCTCTTCTGTACGTGCGTAAAGTGTAAAACTGGCAACGCTTGCAAAATATTATCTTGATAAAGCTTCACGACACGACGCCTCTCCTTACATTGTATTGTAAATCATCTTTAATCTTAGGGACGCATCGAAATCGGACACAAAATCGTTCCATATAACTTTTTTTTGCTAAATCCGATAATCATTGATATAAGTTGGTGACATCATCATTAATGAATCCCAGCTTTATGGGTGGTATATGTACTATAAGTATCCAATTTTGATATGAGTAATAAATACTTGAACCACGCTTAAATGAAGAATAATAGCAAGCAATTCTCGTTCATGAAAAATGCTTAAAGCTTTACTGAATGTTTGACTGAATAGGTAAACTTTACAATAGTATTGGATGAAATGAACTATGATGATGAGGGTACTTTAAAATGTGAGACGTTTTTCAAGGACCAATAACCAATTTCGAATTCCATATTTGACATTATCTCTAAACAGATACAAATTAAGACATGCGTATGAAAATTTAGATACACTCTTCATCTTGTTTTGAGTTTAATTAGTTGAAAAATAGTTATCACTTATTTCCAAGGATTTGTAATTGACAATGGACTACTCTTCTAATTTCCTCTATCTTGAAGTGGCATTTTTTTTCTATCCAATAACCACCTCGAGTATAATCTATGTATGTAGAAATATATTTATATAAAATTTTTATATCTAATGCGATTAAAATCTTGTCATTTTATACGTTGGAACATAATTTGTGCCTCATATTGAAATATGATATATACACTTATGTACATATACAATGATGATATCTTAAGATTTCATCTTCAAGTCATATCTTTTACACATGAAATCTTTTTTATGGGATGTAATAATTTCTCCATTAATGTACATAAAACAAACAACATATTTATGATGAAGCATTCACAAAATTGATGGATGTTAATATGTTATTTTCAAATTACCATCCACTTAAAACGATTTTCTGTATAAATTCATCGTTTTTTTTATTATTATTATTTCTAACCTTGAATTTCCTATACTGCCCCATCAACGCTTTTGTATCCTTTTCGAAAAAAATATCTTAGAGGCAGACTCCAAAAAAATAAGAAATTTCTTTCCTTAAAAATAAAAAATAATTTTTTTCTTCTTCGGTAAATTGGTCAATAAATCCATGTATTCATTCAAGTAGACCCCAGGACTCTTTACCTTGAACTTGGAGGATGATAACTTCATCCGAGTTTATTATATATTTGTAGGATCTGCTAAAGATTATCATTATCAAGGAACAGAACTTGTGAACATTCTAAAGGATAATGAATGAGGTCCTGGAAGGTTCAAATAGAGAGAAGAAATGACTTGTACAATTGCATCGTGTTTTTATAGTGCAATTGGAAATGTACCAAATATTAGATACCCTAAAAGCAAACTTATAACAAAGACTCTAAGACGCCAATCATTTATTATACCATTTCAATACGATCCATATACCCTTAATAGATTTATATGAACTATGTTATAATTGTAGTTGTGTTATAACTACTATGGTCTAATAATTATTATATTTAATTCAATGATTGGATAATGAGAAGCACAACGAAAAAAAAGAAAAGAAAGAAGAACAACTCTTGGGCCTTGGTTCTAATTAAATATGTCCATTTATTCCTTATGGAGTTAGTGTTCTATTAATTTGAATCAATTGAGTGCGGTCGAGTTAAACAAGATCTAATTTGAGTCTTTATATTAGAAATGAAAGATAAAGACCAGATTTAACTCGACATGATCATTGATAATTTTATAGTTCGATAACGATATAAATATTTATTAGTCTGACCTTTGATTCCAATGGAGAAACACAACTGTGATATCTATTAATAAGTTGAGGAGTTGGACAAGGCCCTTAAATTATTGTTCTGGTCTACAATATATACCATGCTTGAATTTGCTTGAGTTATGATATGAAAGAGTAACTCTTCTCAGCATTATTTGCCAATTCAACTAATCATTTATTAATCACATTATACATACATATATTTGCTAACATAATATATATATATATATGTCTGCTGAGCATAGACTCCAAAACTAAATACTACATTGAGTTGAGCTTTAGAGTGTTAAGCTTCAAAATGAGACCTCTATACCTTAATAAGTAATTAGTTAAAGCATTAACTAATAGGTATTGGGCTGAGATTTGCGCAAAAGCATAAAAAATTAGAGGGATTCATCATGAAATAAAAGTTGTTTAGTATATTGTCCATACGGCATTGACTACTGATTTGTTCTGCCTCAAGACCCAAGGCAAGATTTATGTTTAATACAATTTTTTACAGAAATGCCATGAGCATAAGATAAAGTTGTACAAAATCTGAGTTCACAGACCCAACAAAGAAAACAACAATAACTGGCAAAATATAAAAATGCTCATCAGATTTTGAAGTAAAGAATTAATTTAGGACTTCATCTGATAATGAGTCATTAAGTAATAGTTGTTATTGCTGAATGATTGAAAATTAAAACAACAAAAAGCATGGTGTTTTTCAATTAACAACTCCAGCTAGTTTGAAATACATGGTACTGTAGTAATAGCTGACATTCCCATCCGGAAATCTTTAAATTTTTATGCACCTCTCTCCCTTACATTTCCAATGTTGATATTCACAATCCTCATTTTTATATACTCGATATCACACTCCATACTTTGAAATGAATGGCATAATTTCTTGTTTTCAGCCTACATACATTTACATATGTGGAGTATTTGTATTTATGAGCATTGAAATTATATACCCATTGTGTGGAGAGGGTTTTTTTTGTTTTGTTTTTTCAGTTATTGCCTTGAGCATTACCTATAAGAGATGATGTCCTTTGAATATTTCGAGTTGATACCATTCATTTTACTAGTTATAAATTTCTTGATACATACGTAAAGCAAAATTTGATTTTTAAGTAACTGAAATGAGCATCAGGGCGTGTTGGACTCCTTGCCGCTCTAAGAACTTCACCCATTTTTTTTTTTTTTTTTTTTTGTATTTAATGGGACAACTCCAGGTCAAGTTTTGCATTAGTTGAAAGAAATGTGTTGTTCAAATATATAAATTGAACGATCAATGCGGACAGCAAAGTCCGAAGGACTAGAACCTTGGGGGGGGGGGGGGCAAATTCTATTGCTAAAGGCGGAGCACGTATGATCATAAAAATTGACTTTTGACCTTAAAACAGGAAACTATTCGTTTGGTAGTGGGGAAAAGCTTCCTCTGTCCCTTTATTTCGACGACCCAGTATCAAAAATGAGTCAAATAAAAATACTTATGTACATGCCTAAAGATCACTAGATGCAGCTAAATTTGTATAAATAAAAGTTATGAAGAATAAGCTATAACATTAAAGGAATGTGACAAAAATTAAGTAAGGATCTAAAATACATTGTACATATATGGTGACTGAACCTTAATTGAAATAATTGCTTTGTCTCTGCTCATATTAATTTACATCTTCTTCTAATTGAGAGAAAGTTTCGAGGAAAATTGAAACTGGTTTAGAAGGATTTACCTTTTAATTCAAAATGATAAGATTTTAGTTATAAACAATAACAAGAATTTACGTTTCATTTTTCTCTTAGGATTTGAACTAATTAACTTTCAAGTTTTATTAGTCCTGTGTCACTCTTTTATATCATCCATGGCCACAAATAGCCCTTCCAGCACACTTTACTTAGATCTAAAGTGCTGCATTAAAAGGGAGGTGTTTAATGTACCGTTTAAACCTTGACTTTTTTTGCAGTCAATCGTCGACCATTGAGAAAAATTATATAATCTAAAATATATGACTAAATATGGAGACTAGATTTATAAACTGCTCCATATTAAATTCATTCTTTTGAATTGTCTACTACTAACTTGAGAGATTCTATAGTGATTATATTCTATAGTTTCATTTTTCTTATAAATTGTATACTTATGGAAAACAACAAGAAGATTACATTTAGTATTAGTATTATTATTATTATCTTTCAAATTGGCAAATGTAATTGTCATTAATAAGTACAAAAATAAAAATGCTTTGTATTACTCAAAGATAAGTATTTCTTTTAAAAAGAAAAAAAAATTAGCCTTAATACATCTTATTATTAATATAATAGAAGAATAAGTAGGATAAATCATTGTTCCAATAAACTAAATTCAATACTAACGATAAGAATTTACAGAGTAACTAAGAAAATGAAGTAGTTTTCCTTTGTCCTAACGCAAATTATAACTACCCATATCATTTTTGATATAATAATGATAATTAATTACTAAAATGACAATTTGTTAAAGGCTTATGCTATTTTTTATGAGTTGACGACATTTTCCACAATGGCTTTCCCATATTCCCATAACATTTTATTTTAGTCAGCTGTTGATACACCCCTGCTATTGTCTCTTATTTGTACTCTTGTTGTTAATTTGTTGAACTTAAATTTTTTTCTTTATTATGCTGTGTACTCCTCTTACATCTAAATAGATAGTATGTAGTCCAACAATTGGACAGAATGACTCATAATTGGCACGCAAATATTATTAATTTCGGGCATTTTTTTATCTCCTTTTGGAGTCCCAACTGGATTCATGTATTATATATATATATATAGGTTGTTCCATCTTAAATTTATACGGATTTGAATAAAATTGGGTATGTCCAAAGATCCATCATTGGCAAAGTCAAAAATGAAATCTGAGGTATGCCCTTTTGAGTACTAAGCTCTTTTTTGTACAAATTTTGATTAAACATCGTTTTGAAGACATTTGCGGTGTGTATTGTACGTAGTTCGTAAACGACGTCATGGATTGATTCCCATTGCATATAGAAAATCACTGAATAGTCATTTAACAACGAAACCAAATTCTTTTTATAAAAATTATTTCGTTCTATTACAAAAAAAAAATATGATTGGCCATATTTTTTTTCCCTCAAATATTTCAAAAGATATATCCTCTGCTTTTGATGCAATTTTTACAAGGTACAACCAACAATTTGACGGGAAATTTTTTTTTGTAAAGTGGCAGAGCTCTAAATATAAAAAAATATGTGATATTTAATTAGTTCGTATAATTATGGTAAACTAATATAATTTCACACCTAATGGTTTTATAGTTATTATGATCATAGAGTTAAGCAAGTATTTTAACTTTAAACCTGTTCAAGTCTATTATTTATTCACATAAATGATTATTGTTATAATTGACTTCTTATCCAAAACCAATGGTTCGACTAAATCCATTAAACATTATACCACCACTCAAAAATTAACCTAATTATACACCATCCCTATAAAATGTGCATAACTTTGTAAGCATTAAACTAATGAAAACTATTAAGTGCAAAAGTTATTATATACTTTTATTTACATCTATGAACTTTATGAATACTAATTGAGTCAAAAATATAATTTTTCAAGTAAGAAATGGGTTGACTATTGACAAAATTATCTATTCTTGCCTATTAATAATAATCAATTAATTATTATTATTAGTTTCCTGAGCGTTGACCTCCTGTACTTAAATTAAATCAGGATGTACCTTGAACTAAATAAAATATAGTCCAAAAGTTTGGAAGTAAAGAGTATAATTGGATAAATATATTATAATTCACGGTCTTCTTTCCTTCTCTTTTTTTAGGGAAGGTTGACTGATACAATTATGGATTTCGTTGTGAGATATCATTTCTATTATATTTGTCCCATATAAATATTTGATGACTTCATATTTGCAGATATAGATTCCATAAATGTCACATCATTCAATATCATAATAAATTTAACAACTTTTTTTTTGTAAATATAAGAGATACCATCCTTAAAATACATACTTTACAATAATTGCATAAAAGTCAGCTGTCGTTTATTCTTCATTATTTCACTTAGATTTTAAGTCTTTTTTTAACCTTTAAAAATTAATACTTTTTTATCAAAATCTTGAGTTGTATTTATAAAGTAAAACAAACAAATAGACAGTAAGCACAAAAGGAAAACTTTATCCTTGACATTCGAATCTTCAGAAATGAGATAAGAAAACAATGCATTCATTATGAACAATGTCAAATACATTTAGTGAGAAACAGACATGTTATGTATGTGTTAAATGAAAACATTAGTGCATCATATTAGTTGTTATGGACGTAGGTACATAACAACTAATGTAATGACAAGATTTGAAGCATGTGACAGAAGCAAGCTTCACCACAAAAAACAAAATACACAAAATTGACCGCATTCTTTTGACCATTTTAATCACACTTCATTCAAAAGGTCTATTTATTTATACAATTGAATTAGGAGCTTTTGTAAATTTGACAAATTGTACGTTGAGATAAGAATCTTTTTAAACTTTTTTGCAAAGTAAAGGCTCGATCTTTATTATTGAAGGTTATGAAGTATATTTTTTTAGAAAAAAAAAAGAAAAAAAGTCTTTTCCCATTGCAAGTAACACTTTGTCAAACACCTGAACTAAAGTAAGTGAAAAAATTTTGTATCTATCGTGTTACTTTATAAAACATTATGGAAACCTTCATTCCAAGTAAGTCAATGTTTATTTTTCAATGACGTCAGAAGTGAAGAGTGTTAGGAGTGGGAGTCGACCGATATAAATTTTTTAAGGAGCGATACTGATTGTTTGAGGATTAAAGACCGGTAGCCAATTCATCACTCATTTTTTTGTAAATTAGCCTTTGAGATCTTAGTAGAAATAACAATATTGAAGCCCAAATATGGTTACCTCACATGTATCATCATAGTAAAGCATATTTTTCTGCTAAGATTTTAAGAAATTATATACTAGAACTTTTTTCTCAGAATTTACAAATTGTGGATTCAGTTTTACTTTATTGATGACCACAAATAGATTAATTTTATGCTAGTTTTTGTCATTTTATAATCAATGACAGTTAAAAGTGATGTCATTTTTACCTTAAATTGCATTTAAGAATATTAATTAAGGATGAAATAGTTTTTCAAAATAGCTACACTGGCCACATATTGGGAATTCAATAGTTAAGTAGCTAAATTTAATTACTTCTTTTAAGAGAATAAATTGTTATTTTCGTTTTTGTATTTGAATATGGTGTTTCAGGGAAATGAAATATCGGTAATCATCAATCTTGGCTAGTTATTGATCAATCTAAAACTTCCAAAAATTGGTTGATTTAAGGGTTAACCAATATATTGGTTGAGTTCTAGTTTCTAATCTACATTTCTAATAAATAAAGGAATATTAAATAGAAGAGTTTTTATGCAGTCAACGCGTTGAATGATGCAAACACTATTTTTTTGCTAAATTCGTAGAAGTAACTTACGTTATTTTCAATTTTTAAATCAATACAAAATATTATGATTGACTAGTCGAAAATTGGACTATATTTATGACATTAATTAGAAATTTTGTAATTTAATCCTTGAATTTGATAGGTTAATTCGATTAAGCATCGCTGAGATGGGATTGGTTACATTACTGTTAAGATATCTACGACAATAGATCGTAAATATGTTCGCAAATTTTGTATATCAGGGAAGAACAAACTTAAAGCAGGCAAATGCCTTTATGTGGTCTACCAAAGAGATTCATTGAAATCAGTGGCAGCTTGGCTCAACTTTCATAGGAGGAAGGATATGTAAATATTACCGCCCCTTCTTTACCAAATTTGCCATGTTCATTTATTCCTACTTTTTTTAAGGGAAGAACTTTAAAATTGTTTTTTAATGAAACTTTAATTTTGCCCAATTTTAATTTTTAAAAGAGGAATTTTGGTATTTTCTTCTTCTTTAAAAAAAAACCTCCTTAAATATACCACACTCCCGGCGGTCTGCCTCTGTATCAAATATTATGAAATTTTTTTAATTAACTTAGAAATTTTCTTAGTAGTGTTCTTTTATTGAAGTGTTTGGCTACTTTTACCTTAATTTTACTTTATTTCTGGTATTTAATAAAGTTTGACAAGCGTTTTGAAAAGGTTGGAAAGATAAAAATTCAATTTTTTTGTTTTAAATGTTTGATATTGATATGAGAAGAAATCAAAGAGAATTTGAGGCTTAAGAAATTTTTACTTACATAGATATACATCATGTATTTAATAGATATAAAATGTAGAAATATTTTTTATTCTTAAAAAGAAAAAAAATAATGAGATGAAATCATAAATTATGGTCCGTTATTTTGAAATTCCTTACAAACATTTTCAACAATTTATTATATTGAAAAAATGAATAGTTATTTTTCTTAAATTATTATTTTTTTCTTTGATTAGCTTTTATAAAAATGATTTTCTTACATAAAAATGGATTTAACAATATTAACCCAATGGTAGTCATATATTTACGATATATAAATCAACTTCAATATTTGTTGTAGGTACTTGAGCATAACCATTCGTTAAGACCATGTCCTTTTTACCATATCAAACATGTATTTCTATCAAATGATTAGATTAATTAAAATCATTACTATGTTGTTGTTTTCAAGATCATAAATGAATTAGGCTGATCCTTGATTTCTTGAAATAATTAAAAAAATGATTTCTGTAAATATTATTAAATAATCTAAAACGTATTTTTACAAGGAAGAGGACAACACTACCATTGGGTAGATTTAGGGCTGGAATTAGACCTTTTGTAAGATTTTGATGAAAAGAGTAAATTTTTTTCATTGAACTCTAGTAATTTTGGTCAAGGTTATGACTAAGGATCATAAATATAATATGTGGTATCATACATGTAAAATATTTTTTTATCATCTAACCATGTAAATGAAAGGAATTAAGAACTCACACCTCAACTCAAATAGAAGAATTTTATACAATGAAGTAAAGCCCATTATCTATTTAGCCCAATAAATGTTAATTAAGGCTTGTGAGTATAGAATGGAAATAAGGTAAGATAAATCAATCTGGAGTTTCCTCCTACTCATGTTATGTAATTACAGAATAGATAATTTGAATTGAGGCAGCTTTTAGGCATGCTGAAAAAATTAAAAAGTTATCAATAAACTTGATTCAGATTCAATCGATACCTATATCAAAAAAATATTTGTCTTTACTCAAGAGTAACAATACTATAATATATACATATAAGCATGGGTGTTGTTACTACTGGGAACGAGAGGGAAATTTACTACATCTAACAAATATATTCCCAAAACAAAATATATAAATATAAAGTAATCGAAGGGACCTTGAAAATATTACAAGGCATTCTAGAAACAAAAGCCAAACTTGTAAGTTTGAAATTCAAGACTGCTCTGGCAAGAATCTCTGGGGTAGTAAACTCAGGGAAAATACTTGGTGATTCTTAGTGGCAGATACATAGTTTAAAATTTTCTAAAGATTGGTGTGTTTTAACAACATTTCAAAGACGGTAACTTTTTCCGCATGTTTCTTCACATTTCACTCATTCTGAGTAACAATTTGAACAATTGACTTCTTGGTCTCAGAGAGCCTCCCATCTATGTAAATTTATTCCGTGTATAAAAATAATTAAAAATTCTCCAAATAAAATACCTTGTATAGCTCCAAAAATTATGAATACAATAGGTGGAAACAAGGTTTTATATTTAATGTTTAGTGCCCTTAAAAACACAAATGTTTTTCATTGGTTATACTTTGAAAATGTGATAGGTAAAAGCTGAGAGTGGTGAGTAAAAATTTGTATTCACGATGGATTAAAAAAACATAAATTTCATATCTCAAGCAACACATTGAGTCAATGTAATTACATTTTCCAATTAACTAGTTAATGTTACGCTTTATAATTACTCCTGCATGTATAAACATATAATTTATGAAGGTATAGTTAATTAAAGGACCCATGGAATTATGTATTAAACTCTCATTCATATGTAGGTAGCATTAGCGAAGATGTTTAGCTTATAGATAAATTTTCAATATGAATTAGAGCGCATCGTATAGCATTACTATGAGAACATAGGTAGTATGTAGATATAGAAATATACTTTGATTTTGCCGGCTCTTCCTTTAACTTCATATTTCTTAATCTATGTATATACATAAATATATAACTATGTACATAGATATATATCAATTGATGAAGAAACTTATTCCGAGTGAGACGATGGATCCTTGACCTATAATTCCTCTTCATAATAAATTAAGTTGAATGTCTATAAAATAATTGAATTGAGGGACAACATAATTTCTTCCTGTTCCCCACCCCAATCTCTTTAGATCTATGAGATCAATCATATGATGCTCGAAATAGATTCTTACTCTGTACGTGCCCTTTAGTTCCAGAATAAAATGAATTAATTTACTAACCCAAGGGTGGCTGACCTTTTATATACAATGCACCAATTGTATAAAACAGACACAAACTCAGATATATATCTTTATGTAGAGACTAGGATCCAGCCAATAAGGGTTTTGTATGGTATGGCCAATACCAATTATTTAGGGATTAAAAACGATAACTGATGAATCGGCGGATTTTGATTTTTTTTTTTCAAATTGGCATTTGAGATCTCAGTAAAATTAATCAAAAAAAGTCCGAGCAAGTTCCTTTCTCCGATTGTATTATTTTCTTAATCACTTTATCAAAGCAGATCATTTACCAAAACTTTGAGAAATTACAAAATTGATGTACAATTTTTCTGTTGAGAATTAAGAATTAATTTGAGATTAAGCTTTACATAATGGGCACACATTAGATTTTATGCATGTTTTTAGTTTTATGATATAGTAAATAAATAATCATCAGATCACCGATGGACCCAGTCCTACTACATAATATGTAGTAGCTCCTGCCTACTCCTTAAATAATATATAAAGAGTAGGCAAGAGTGTCACTTGAAATCCAGGTTTTGTATCTTCATGTACATGAAAATAGATGATATCAGATTAATATGATCTGTTTACCAACATAAGTACCGTAATTTCCCTTTCAGTCTGATTTTTGTTATAGTACGATTTTCTATTTCTAGAGCCTTTTAATGAAATCCATTATTTGCACTGATAATTTCAAACGATTTCATTAACTATTTCAGATATTGTGAAATATACCACTTCTAATCATGATATTTGTTATATAACTATTATTATTAGTGATGTGTTTGAGAGCAAGACACTACCAAGACCTTTGAAGTCGAGACAAAGACAATGGCTTTGTTGGTGATTAATGAAAATATAATTTAAAAAATTCAAAACTAGCCAAGACCGGGTATTTACTAGATACAGTAAATATCTAATGTTACATTGCTGTAGGAACTAAATAAACTACATGGTAATTTACTTATTTGAGCTCTAATCTAATCAAATAATGAGTTACAAAAACAAATCGTCTTTGGATATGATCATTTCTGATTGCTTGATTGAAATATGTATGAATACACCTTTTAAGACCTGAGTATTATCAGATATGAGTCATTTTTATTTTCATTAGATAATTCCAGTAGCCACATTTTTATCCAGTCATTATAACTTATTGGGCGTCAAAGCCAAGATTTGGAGCGTTGAGACCGAGACCTCTAACCAAGATCAGAGATGTGAGGACTCATACCAAGACTTTGAAGGATTCAACGGGTATTTGGAAATAAGGCTCAAAAAATATTTTCTGTTTGATCCACGGAATTCTTGTCTTTCATTCAAGAAATTACGACATCCTTAAAAAAAGTTTGAAAAACATTGATTTATGTAATATAAGTAACATTTAAAAAAATCAAAAATGTTTGAGTTACTTTCTTTTGGGTATCATTCCTTCACTGAGTTAAGCTCTCTGCAAGGTCATAGATCTATCTACCTACATATTATAGGTAGTTCCTTAGTATATCCTCTAGATCAGGGATTTTCAAAGTGTGCGAGAGTGACCCCCTCCCCCCATATAATAGATATTTAGCTGCGCCCCTTCTCCATATCTTTTTCTGCTTCATTTGTTAACAATATTTCCGTGGACAATTATTTTTTCTGGTCCTGTATTCCTACTGATAAACTCTCATGCTCTCCCCCCCCCCTCCCAGTTTAAAAATCTTTGGTCTAGACTTTATATTTATTCCCATGCACTAAATTAGGTACATTTCATGTCCATACCTATTAAATCAAGAAACAGTTGTGATATATCTCTCGTCTAGGGAATTATTTCCTTTATGTATTATTTTTTTAAAATCTTTTATGGAATTTAAGTCGCGTATGTTACAAACTCTTGTAGGCAAGCCTCGATCTAAAAAGTATATTTGATTTGAATATATGTATACATGTTGGGAGTTTCAAAAAATATCTGTAAAGACATTTTTGTTTTGAATGCTAGACGAAATAGCCTTGAAATTAGGGTTTTGTGGGTTCAGGTTATGAAGTAACATTGGTTATTTGGATTTGTGGAGTTGTTTTCTTACTACCTACCTATATTTGTAGAAATAAAAAGAAAATTACGTAAGATAAATCTTTTAAGAAGAGGTAAGTCGGATATGGATTGTGTACAATGAAAAAAACGAACATCAAAATCAAAAGTAATCTTTTGAACAATCTTTGATATTTTATAACTTCTAGTGTTGGATTCGAATAATACTCAAACTCGGAAACCAAACTCGACTTTACAATAGTTAATAACTTTTGAAGATATCTTGAACTCACCCAGAGTATTATTTTTTTTAAATTGACTAAGCTCGAACTTAATTGATCAAAACTCGAAATGATAAAATATAGATCTCATCGCTAGTTTTTCTTTTGTTGTTTTTTTTATTGAGTAATTCCTTGTAAATATAGGGAACATAACCTCTCCTTTATATGCTTTATCCAAAAAAAAAAGCAGAGAAAAAGAAAAAAAAACAATAAGTTTAGTTAATATTACATATATGTATATCATTTGGCGCAGAACGTTTTAAATTTAGTTTTGGAATATTCTAAGAGCAACTTCAGCAGGTTATTTAGTTAAAGTTTGTGATGTAATAGACAAGTATTATAATTTCAAAAAAGAAGAAATAGAATTGGTAGTGATGCAACTGAGATGTTATTAACTATATATTGTAACCTAAATTAATTTAATTTATACTTTGTTGTAATTATTGATGCAACTTTTTGAAATAAATTCCCATTACCCATATAAATATATCCTGAAATTACCTACACCATTATATTAGTAATTGACTGCCTAATTGAGGTAGTCAAACTGACTGAACTGTTGAAATCAGATTTTATCAATTAAATGGAAAAAAAATATTTTTTTCTTTGCCTGATGCCTTTTCAAAGGACTCAAACTTGACTTGAATCAATACTCAAAAATCTTTAACTTGACATGACTCAATAATCAATTACTCGAACACGATAGTTATAGCTCAAATCCAACACTAAATTAATATCTATTTTTATTTTTTTATTGATAAAATATTTTTGCTTCATTACAGATAAAAAAAGTGTCAGTGAAATTTAAAAACTAATAAGGAAAAATAAAAGTAAGTTCTTTCAACATGTACATATATTTTAGAATCGTTCATGTGGATTCAAATATTTTATCATTTATTTAATAATTTATAAGTTTCTCTACTGAGTAATTGAGTAAAAGGTTTTCCCGATTATTACTAATTTTCCATACAAAAATCCAATTGAAATTTGTTCACTTAACTTTTCATACAATCCTGTCTTTATTGGATCTCTCAACCTTTCCACTAAAAAGAGACAAATAGAAGCTCAAAATCCATTAGTCAATGCTTCCCAACCTTAGAATCATTCTTCGATAATAGTTGGAGGCTTGTTACTTTTTAACAAGAACACTCATAAGAGGCATAAGTAGTAGAAAAATAAAGACAAACAATATAGTGTAGCCTTTGTATTTTAGTAGAATACTCAAGCGTGGCTGGAGTGTCCATTTATGAAAGTTCCCTTTGCTTCATATTAATATTTTTGGCCTGACAATCAATATTGTAAGTGTGTGATCATCTTTGACTGCCATAGCTTTTATGATTTTTATAAATATTATTTGATCATTTTATGTCCAAAATTGAACATACATGCTCATATGGACCATCAATGAAATAAAAACCCCTTTGTGCTATATCCAACGATGAATCCACAATTTGAAAAAATTGTGACTAGGAGAGCAATTTTGGGATGTCTCAAAATCTTGGAAGAGGTTGAGCTACATGATGATGAGTAAAATTCTGTCAACAGGGGCCAGAGTTTCCATGCTTGGGATTTTGTATGATTATTTTTGTTCTAGATTCTCTAGAGTTAATCGTTTTTTGATATTATGTATTTCAAAATTTAGTCATAACTAATATAACTCTTTTTTAGAGACGTATGATAAATATTCCCCCCCCCCCCCAATGTGGATTATAAACAAAGCTAACTGGAACATTTGAACAAATACAAGATGATCGTGTCATTAATATATGACGTCATTTTTACAAAACTGCTTTCCTTTGGTGCCCCTGATGGAACATATGGTTTCTTAACCAATCTTTATTTTCATATAATAACAGAATAACGAAAAATAAGCGTAAAATAACGATCTCAAATGCTTAACACAATCAATTAACTAATGTTTTTACCTGAATATACGAACTTAAATATATATCCTTTTATTTTTTTTATTTTCAAAGGAACTTAATTAATGGAGAAAACTGACTACATAATTGTTAGATTGACAATCAAATATAGCTTGAAGGTAAATTTGAAAATCTTTAATGAATCGTCTGTCTGTGTATTGGTTAAGTGCCATAAAGGTATTTTTCTTTGAAATCTTGATTGAAGTCTGTAATATGTAAGATAGAAATAATCAAATCTCAAAAAAAAAAAAAAAAAAAAAATAGACATACCCATATAATAATATGTAAGTATATGCCATAAAACTATTGGCCTACTCAAGCTTATAATGCCTGCTTGGTTAAATTCCCAACGGCAGAGAGTTCATAGTAACTCCTGCATTTGCAAAAGGTAAAAAATAATTATTATGTAATAACTAATTGATGAATTTTCTTGGCATAACAAGCATCAAATTAGGACTCTTATAAAGATAGATATATTATTTCATGTATTTGATACAACTAATTGATTAAAGACCTTTTTTTTCTATTAAAAATATAATATATGACATATGTACGTATAGGACTCTTCTACAAGATAATATAGAGATTATATCAAATGAGAGAGAGAGAAAGAGAAGGGGGGGGGGGGTAAAAAGGTAACGATTTCAACTCCTCCTGGAAAATGAGTAGATAGTATGAGAATGGTAGGTATAATTCAAGGTCGACTGAGTCAACTCTTGGGTTTTGTTTTTGTAGAGGGAGAGTTGTTTTTATGATTGTATTTATTTTTAAGCACAATCAATATATGTAGGTATGTGCGTATATGTACTTATAATGGAATGTTAAAAGGATACAGGGGAAAAATCGGGACCGGATGTTTTTAAACATGCAATTATGTTCATAGTATGGTGAGTTGTTTAAAAAATCACTTGTATATATATATTCCTAAGAATAAAACCGCTCAAATGAAGGAGTCAATGTTGGGATTGGCTTGAGTGTTGTTATTTTTTTATTTTTTTTTTGCTCCCGCTTTATGCAAAGGAACATAATAATAATAATAATAATAATTAATAGGAATAGGTACTGAGTCTATAACTGAGAGTACCGTATATGTGTACATATGTTATAAGTATTATGTCAAACCATGGCAGGGCACGCATTTCTTTCTTTCTTCTTTCTTTTGTTTTCTGTTTCTTCTTATTTCTTATTGGATTAAAGTTTGATCAATGGTTGACGAATGGTCATTTCATGGCTTTTTGTAGAAAAAGGGAAAAGTATAATTATGTTTTAGATCCGTACATAGATCTGTAAGTGAATAATATTCATGTCTATATTAAATTAGAAAATAGATCGACTCTCCCTGTCTTATCTGTGAGAGTGGTTGGCTTAGCCAAGTGTGTTCCTTCGAAATAAGGTATTTATTTTCTTTTCTTAAGTCTATTCTGTGTATAATAAAGTGTGTGTGTGTGTGTGTATTTCCCTTGAATTTCACGCAAAGAAGAAAATGTAGTCATGAAAACGAGAGGAAAAGTGATATCCTTCTGCATGACGTAGCCTTTTCCTTAACCAGCCAAGGTATAGGTGAAAACGGGCGGAATGTGAAGCGAATAGAAGAAGAAGAGCCCTTTTTTTGACAAAAATAACAGATTCCAAGTTGAAAAACCATCAGGTTTCCATGAAATATAGTGTTGGTGTTGTGCTGTTTTCTTTATGTGAAATCCATTGGGTCCAGTCGATCATCATGGATTTGCTCAATATTTGATCAAAGGAGAACGGAAAAAGATTCATCCATCAACATGATTTCCACCTCCAAAAACACAGTTTCGATCTCCGTTTACATTAGGCTCTTGCGTTACTTTCTCCTTGGATTGGCACTCTTCCTCATAGACACTGCTCTAGACTTATCAGTGTCTTCCAAGTACCTGGATATGAGGAACTGCTACAAGTCCTTTAGTCATGTCTTCCCTACGTTTGATCCGTCAGAGTTTGTAAGTAATGAAACGGATGCTTCAATACCTGGATTTTTAAAGAATCATTTCTACATGACTTTAAGAGAGGAAACAATTCAATCTCTCCCGCTTCACTGGGCCAATAGAATAAATGACATCATACGCTTTCAAATTGTTGACATTGCACCCATATCAGAGTCATGCACTTTTGATGGAATGCAATTTGAGAGCTTCATAGACTTGGGCTTAGATATATGTGATAAACCCCTACATGGAGACAATCGGTCAAACGTTCTTAGATCCTTTTGGAAGGACAATGTTGAGGATGAGGATGAACTCTTACATGTTCTTCTCTCTCCGAAAGATGCTAATGGAACTAATTCTATAATAAAAAGTCTAGCAACGACTCAAACTATGAAACGATTTAATTTGACTCAAGGCCTATTTGCCGTTGATAAAATTACGCAACTCTTGACAGATGATGAAATCAAATTATTGAAAGAGTTTCTCACGGATTGGGCCCCTGAATTGCCTCGAATGATTGAAAGCCTTTCCTCCAAACTAAATGCCTCAGATGTAGATAAAGTTCGACTATCATTTGGAAAAATCAAAAGGGAAAATTTTCCCAAAATACAAGAGTATCTTGGAGAGTTGAACGTTTCCCTCACAGAGCTTATAACGGATCCCTTACTCTTTTTCAAGTTTTTGAATGACAAGGAAAAAGCAGCTGTTCTTACTAAAATCCAAAAACTACTTCCTGAATTCTACCCATCAGAAGTGAACGCCGTTCTTCAAATCAAAAAAGCCTTTGATGAAATCCCTCGTCTAAATGAACTCATCACAGATGCATTTATTAGATTTTCAATCGACTTTTTTATCAAATTTATGAGTCTTGATTTGACACCCGAGGACGAAAGTGGTCTGAGGACATTGCTCCAGTTCTTAAGTGAAGAGCGAAATAGACTCAAGATCATAGGAGATCTTATGCTTGATATGGGCCTTTTGAGCACGGAGGGACGAGCTCAGTTTTTAAAGCAGTGTTCGAGGCATAATTTTTCAATAATTTGTATCAATCAGGAAAGGAATTTATGCCCGGATGGGCATATTTCATTCGGACTTTTAACCCTTGCAGCAATGGCTATTCCAGGAATCCTTTTTGGAATATCTGAATTTGTTCATTTTAAACATTTTAGATTCGGCGAGTTTAAGGTTTTGGGGCTCGAATGGAGCTTTATGGTCAAAATGATTGTTTTGCCTCTCTACGTAACAGTCATGATTCCATTCTTTTTCTTCATTACAATTTGGAAGTAAGATTGATTTTATTTAAGTTTACGTTATGCCAAACTGTTGATACTTTTCATATTTTTGATATCCTTTGATTGATTATCCATTTTCATATTTGATGACAACTTCAAAAGTCATTATTATAGCTTATGATAAAAATCAAACGAGTAGGAATTAAAATAAAATAAGAATCAAATTACATGATTTGCTCAAAATGGTTCAGGTTCGTCTCTAAGAGAAACAATGGGCGCACAAAGTTAGTGTGACTGTCCTTGGATGTTGATTTTTTCTTTGACGTTACGGATGAACAATATTCACTCGGGGAGTATACAGTTATTGGCTAGAAATTTTATTATCAATGTAAAAAAATACATTTATTACCCATTTATTAGCTTAGAGTAATGAAATTTTAAATAAAAATTGTAATTAATTACTACGTACATAATACATAATATGTAAAAACTGCATGTAATTTTAAGTTCCATAAATTATAAACATCAGTTTTATGCTGTCTCTTCCAAATCCACTTGGGCATAAATAAGAATATTTTTTGAACAAATGAAGGTCAATGCAGACCATAATGTAGTCAATGAGTAAGTTACTCCATTGTGGTCACAAATTGTACTTAGTAATAATTTATGGGATATGAGAACTCAAGTCGTAAAAATTAATTATTACTAAGAATCTCAAATTCGATATGTACAAGCATATTCAGATGATTTAGAATATTGGCCAAGGTGAATTACCTTAAAAACCACACCCCTTTCTTTAAGTTAAAATTTTCCGATGATTCAAATCCAAAATTGTTTATTCACATTACTAAGTAGAGATGGGTGAAATATTGGAAAATATGAACAAAAGTATTTATTGATAATACAAATATACGTGTACATACATATTTATTTTCTTATTTACTTTTATTGCTTCTCCGAAGGAAGTAATTAAGAAATAGAAAGCGTATAAGCGTTACAAATGAACGTTAGATAAAATATGACTTACATACGATAAAGCCATATTCTACCTTCTTCCCATTCATTTACATATGTGCATAACATACATACTAGTAAAACCATGCAGACCACCCGATTAGTATAAGTTTCTAAATGCCATAAAAGGGTTGGGAAAATATGGATACGCTCTTCCATGAAGTATTTATGAATCTTTAACAAAGTTGTTTTTTTGCATATATGTAGCTACGTAGAGAATTGAAACCTGATTCAGAGTTAGAACTAACTCCTTGCATTATAGTCAAAGTCAAATAACTATGAAATATTCACGAGATTCATTAACAGAGTAGTCTATTAATTTCTTCATGGGATCAAAGGAATGAAGTCATTTATTGAAAGGTTAATTTTAGTCTAAAAGTGCTAGCTTTTGTTTTTGTTTCTTTTTAGTTGATATTTTTTTATTAAGTTTTACTTTTACAAGGCCCTTTACATTTGATTAAAAGTTAATTATGGAGTAAATATTTGATAAATAGAATTAATAATTAATATACTTATGTATATTTTACAAATCGACATAATAACTAAAATGACTTGATGAGGTGTCCATCATTACGTGATTCCTTCACTCTCAATGTCAGAGATATTAAATCAAGAAATCCTTTCCTATGAGAGAAACAAATTAATGATGACAACCGTATACCATATACAATGTCATATATATATATATGACATTATCTTTATTATATCTCTCAACCTTTCCTTCGAAAAAAAAGGAGAAAAGGCTCAACAGCATTTAGTAGTTAGCTTGCATTTTTTTCCAATTGTGGAACTATTATTTAATATTTAATAGCAGTTCAAAGTGCAACAATAGATAATTTGAGATATGTTGAATCATGTATTGAGTAACATCATACATTTATCAATAGACTTTAAAAATCAGTAAAAAAATGATAATAAATTAGTTTGAATCTTTTTTATTGTTTTTCTTTATTTTCTTCCATTTTTTTTTTTTTAAAGAAACATATTCATCAGGGAAACTATTTGTGTATGTATGATAAAGTATTCAACCTGAGTCATGTCTGATAGATTCCTTTTACATTTAATGTAGTATGTACTGGATATCTAAGTCTAATTACTATATATAGGTTACAAAAAATCTAAATTGAGAAACAACATAATATTTATCCTTGAACCGAAATATTTACATGTAGCTATTTTGATTGATACCTGTTCAAGGCTATGAGACTAAGTTACCTACATATATATGTAAGTAGATATATCTTATTTTTAAACATGATATGTATGTAGAACCAGGGACTTTTAGATTGTTGATTAGCTTTAAATGAGACACTTTGGGAGTTAGGAAAGTTGTTTAAAAGAAACTAAAATATTAAATGTATCATTACTCAAATCGCGTTCTTTTACTCCTCCTTTCCAGCTACATCAAAATGATCAGTAACATATTTTTGGATTTACTTGGAAAGGATGACTCAAATCGATTTACGACCGGCCTTGGACTCTACATCAAGTTCCAATCTCTTGAAGGAATGGGAGAAGCCTTTTTGCAAATCATTCTTCAACTTTACTTTCTATGCATTTTAGTATTTCTTGGAACTGGGACACTAATAGCAGGGATTAATGCTCAGGCATTTCTGTCTAATGTTTGTAAGTAATTTATAAAATACTTGAGAATGAGAGGTCTTGTCATGTCGGGAATAGAATAAATGAGACGTCAGAACACTTTAATTATGTACATTAAAAAAATAGTGCAATTTGTTTTTGTTTTTTGATGATGAAACAAAGCACATCTACAGTATTAATGACACTTGCAAATACCTATGTCAGAGAAATAAGTAATTAATCCCTATTTATCATTGACACGCTCCAAAATTATGTAAGAATCAAGGATATTTTTACATAGTAATTAATTTTGCAATATATACATAGTTAGCTTTTCCCTATTCATAGCATAGAAAACTTAAATCAAACTATAAATTAAAACAATAGAAAATTATCCAAGAGTCTTATTTAGAAATAAAAAGGGATAACGTTCATTAATGTCTGGTACAAAGGTATGAAAATGATTATGGGCAGGAATAAAAGGAAAAAGGGTAATGGGCTACAGTGAAGCATTCAAGTCCTTTTAGTCATGTCATGTCCCTAACGATACCTTCCCCCCCATATATATACATATATATATATATATATATATATATATATATATATATATATATATATTGGGTAATCAAGGTATAAAGATTGATAATAATGATTCGGTTTAATTGAATTTTCTTATGAAAATATGTCAAGAGAGGTTTAGGATAACATATTGTTAGATATCAGCGGTATCCCTTTAATAAATGTGAAATCTTCTCCCTCTGACACTGGTCTTCTTAAAGTTGGTTTGCTTAACTCAACGTAAATCTTGTGAAAAAGTGAATCCCTTCTATGAAATTAAAAAAAAAGTCAAACAGTTGTGAAGAATGTTGTAATTGACAAACTAAAAATAATCTTCCACTCAACCTTTCTTCCCTAAAAGGGACATAAAAAAAAGGCATGAAATTACCTGGTAATTGATCTAATACTTCATTCTTCAAAACCGTTCTAATATTTACAACTTATCGAGAAATAAGTTGAGCTTAACCAATCAAAGTTTGACACGTACTTATCTTTATTTTATCTCACAACCTTTCAGCTGAAAAAATGTGTGAGAGCTGTTAATTTTGTGGGAATACCATTGTGAAATTTGTATCAACTAATCTTGGACTTTTATTTCCTTTCTTTTACGAGATAGGGGAGGGCTGCAACACTTTTTGCTTTTGGCTAAATTATTGGAAGCAGATCTATTAAAATATGCCAAAATTTAACACAACATACTTAAGTTTGTCTGTTTTTGATTGAATTGATTTATAGGCTATACCTGTCTGTAGTTTTTTTTTTTTAACAAATTGCATTTGAATCCAATTTGTGAAATGTTACAACCGTACACGTAGCTAATTGTAACGGTTAAACAATCGAGCTCGATTTGGAAATTAATAAATTAAAATAAAAATTATTAGTAAATAATTAAACTTTTCAAGGTGTTAACTATTATTAATTATAATTAATTATTAACTTTAATTTATTATTCCAAATTAAGATACAATATTGATCATTGATAAGTATTTTAAATCGCAGAAATTCACTCCATTGACAAACAAATCAAATTGCAACTCATTTTGTTACAACTGATTCCTTTTTACCGAACGTTTTACTTTCTCAAAACCCTCCTCAATGTGTACCCTTTGAATTTTAATAAGTTACATCAAGTGATAGCAAAATAATCAATAATTAATTATTCAAATCATATAACTAATAGAAAAACAAGAAACTCTATTATTACAAAAATATAACTCACCTAAAAAATATACTTTTACCCTTCAGTATTAGTTTTTATCAAATATCTCAAAGACAAATTGACAAAATGTTTTATTTTCTTAGACGATAATTCTTATTATATTTTACAATTGTGGTGTGAATTTCATGGATATGGACTTTTTGATGTTTGAGAAAAGGACCAATTACAATTGTCCCCGGTCTACTACGCAATTAATAAAGACATCTTTATGGGATAAATATTTTGTAGAATTGAAAAATTATGAGGTTATTTAACTTTGCTTCATTCATTTGGATGATCCAGTAATTGCATGAAAAAACAGTTATATAAAATAAAAATCCAAGTGTGAATGGATGAGGCCCTAAAAACATCATTGCCCTTGTAGAATTATTGTTGTTTTTCTTCTTCTTTTTGACATTGTTTTATGAAATTTGAATGTCATTTTGATAAAAAAGCATTTTTTTATATGTTTTTTGCAGGAATTTTATTATTTAATATTATAATTAATTGTACTTTTTCTGCAAGTCAAATATGAAGAATCTTTACAATTTATCCATTAATATTTTTTTATGAAAATACTCGCTTCTCATTATTTATAATTAAAGCCTGGATTTTAGACTCTCCCACTCTCACTCTAACCATACATTTAGCATGTACCATTCATTAGGATTAAAAGCCTATTATTCTTACTTTATAGACTTTTTTGAAAGGTTTTTGTTTAGTGAGTGTAGTTTAATGAGTGCAACGTGAAAAAAAAATGCATTATTATCATCATTGACTTTACAAAAGGATTTTAAAAAGAAGGGGGGGGGGAGAGAGAAATATTTATCTAAGGTCAATAAAAAATGAAGGAGTATGATTCAACATTATATACAAGTTTATTTTCGAAACTTGTACTACAAAACCAACTATTTTTTTCAATATATATTTTTTATATATAAATATTTATATTTATTATTTCCCCCCCCCCCCTACAGATAAGTAACAATAAATAGCCCATAATTGGGTTAATCTCCTCCATTTAAAACAAAACAAAAAAAAGAGTTTATGAGATGTGAGCTCTAAGTGGTTTTATGACGATTAAAACTGTGATAAGATAGCCAATAATTGATTTGAGCCCTCTACTCTTACAATATTATGACAATCCAAGAGGATCAAGTGGGGTGAACTAAGAAACAATCCTTTCGGATCCTTAATCTCACTATACCTATGTATATTATATGAACCAATGAAATGGTTTTAAAAGTTTGGCTATGATGACGTCACTAGAACTCATTAGAAGAACCACGTTCTTTAGGCATGATTATATATATAATTCGTGGTATTTCATGCACAACTTCATGTTTAGAGTGTAAATCTCACAACTTTTCTCCAAAAATAAACATAAAAGAAGGGCCAAAAATCAGGAGTTAGCCCATTTTTCACAATAGTAAAAAATTAGTCTTCATTTAAACTAATAGCGAATAGAGAATTGTTTATAACTTATTAACAAGAGATGATTTGAATTCAATCACTCAATGTTCAGAACACTAATAAAGATAAAATATTAGACACGTAGCAGAGTACATTTTTATACTCACGGCTCTTATACTCCCACTAATATAAAAATGTTAGCTACATTTTTTAGTCAGCTCTGAATTTTGTAGTTTTCGTACCCCTTATCAGTCTTTTGAACGTTGACTGATTGTTTAGCTCTTGTGAACAATTCCTTATTATCTAATGAAGAATAATTCCAATGTTGAAAAGAAGAATTAGCTTGCTACTTCCTACTCATTTGTTGTCTTTTTTTATGTTTTTCTTTTTGAGGAAAGGTTGCGATATATGATAAAGATAATGTTCTTAGTGGAATAATCCCGTGTATTAGGAATATGAATGTATTGAATAAAGGTACACATTTTGAGTGTCTATTTATCTCAAGTAACAAAGGATGAAATAATGAGTTCTTAAAGTGCTCACATTGAAAGAACGAACATTGAACCCTAAAATATATATATATTTCATTCAAATTGAAAAATAAAATAAAAATACATACATATATGTATAAGTAATTTACCATTAAATTGTATTCATACAAGACTATACATATGTGGTGGTTTTTGTTTGTAGCTTTTTGTTTTTCAAATTCAACGATGTAATTCGGGGAAAATATTATAATCGATATATATGATAAAATACTGACAAATGACTTAAAGTATGTACATTACCTATAAGTGAAATGGATTCAGTTGTATTTAGTATCAATCTACTGCAATTTGACCTCGAAAAATGACCACACCTTCAAAATGAACAAAAATATGTATCATTTTAAAATTACATTCGAATCGAGTTATTGCCTCATTTCAAATGTACTTTTATTCCCCTACCCAAAAGGAGTTTTCTCGAAAACAAAGAATAGACTAATAAATATGTATATTTGAGTATGTCTCTTTCAAAAATTAGATTAAAACTCTTTACTGTTTTTGACGAAAGTCAAATTTCTACTCCTCACAAAGAAGAGTTTTTGTTTTTAAAAAGACAAATACATGCTTACAACTTGAACAATGTTAATAGCGCATACTTTGTTTTATTTCATGAATGTCTTTAGTATGCATTATTTCCTATTTGATATACTTTTTATTATTTCTAAATGTTTTGCATGACAATTAAGTTACCATACATACATATTATGTACATAGGCTCCATTGTTTAATCAAAAAACCATGACAAGACTTTTTTTTCTCAACAGCAGAATATTCACCATTGAAATTGCATTTTTCTTACCTCTCTTTTCCTACATTTACTTATAGTTTCCGTGACCCTTGCATCACTCATATTATCCATACTTAGCCTTATGACCTGCATCTGGGGTCTCCATGACTACGATCGAAAGGCTAAAAATCTCTTTTTGGAGAATAAACTCTCTATCAAACTAATCTACAGAATCTCGGGTGGGCTTTGGATTGCTGGATCCATTTTCATCAAGATTCTCTCGATTCTACTCCTTTGTCTTCTAACATGGGTTGAGGTTCTCTCTGAAAGTTTGACGGAGACGAGGGAATTTAATCTCAACTTTGGACGTGTCCTTCCCTTCATTAGTGTGGGGATCCTACCCATATTCTGCAATATATGGTTACACTCCTGGTATTTGAATAACGATGACTCCTTTGCGTTTGCACATGGGATCCTTTCAGCCGTTTTCCCTTGCAGGTATGAGTGACCTAGTACCCACCTAATATATATATATATTTATGTACATACAAAAATACTTATAAATATCATTGCGATCTCTAAGATGAAAATACAGGATTATTTTATTTTGTTATGGTTTAGTCATCCATAAATTATGAATTGTATTTGTCTTAATGGAGACCACATGGTGTTCAAATACCTATGAAATGCACTTGAGATATGGATATTTGATTTGCGATGCTTGCGCAAATGCAGGGCTTTCGCACCGTTTTTGATAGTGTGGTAGGGAAAAAAACTTTTAGGGTAGCCCATGGAGACAAAGAAACAAATTCAGTGGCGTCAGAACCATTGGAGCCAAGGGGCTGTTGTCTCCCCCTCCCCCCTTTTATGGAAAAATGAGGTTTCGTGATCACATATATGTAGTTATATAATAGATTTTGTCCTAAATAAACTTGAGATATAAAAATTATAAAATTTGCGCTCACAAATAATGGCTTCCCCTCTTGCACGGTCCTAACAAATGTACTTAAACCTTCGACGTACATATGTATATTTATTCCCTTTACATATGGTCTACATTTACGATTGAGGAAATAGAGGTCTAACTAATTTAAGGAAAAGCAGGGTTTGTTCTACATTTTAAAATTTTGATCTTTTCTTTCTTCTTTTTTTTTTTTTTTTTTTTTTTTTTTTGGCTATATTAGTAGATTCTTGTTCTTAACTTTTATTTCTTTATTTTATAATTGATCCTTATTATATTAAATACTATGTGGAAGAAGCGAAGGATCCTACTCCACCGTGAAGATCTTCCTCCAAGATAATGATATTGTTGTTTTCTACATTTAATTTATTTCTTTTAAATTGCTTCTTGGATATTAATTTATATCCCATGTGGAGTGTTCATTATATATATATATATAAAAAATTCCCATTGTTGGTATAATAAATTTTATTGTCACAATTACAGCAACAATAAGGAATATATCAGAAATCATCTTTTTGTTTTTCGGTGTCAGATCGTTTACCTTTATATATTCATAAATTTGATTCTATCCATTTGTATTTATTACAATACTCACAGATATGAATAAAATAAATGTTATTCATATACATAAATGAATAACCTACATAAAATCAAATTTCTATAAATAAATATACCGTTGAACGTTATTTTTTTCATTCTTTTATTTATTTATTTTCAGATTTCTTCATCCTGATGAGAGCACAAAAACGAAAAGTTTTCTATTCTTTCATCAATTGACGGATTGGTCTGCACACGTTGGAGCGTGGCTAGTATTCTGTCTCACAGTATATTCGCATCACACTGATGATTTTGCATTTTCCAACATCTTTCTACCCATGTTAGCTTTCCTATCCTTGAGCCCCTCCTTAGCTGCTCTCCACTGGTCCCTATCCCTTAGAGATTTATATGTTCTGGATGAAGATGAGACAATACCGGAAAAAGATATCCCTAAAGGACGAAAACGATTTGCCTATTACATTTGGCAAGGATTTATTCTCATTTCCAGACTCTTGTCTTTTATCTTTCTTTTCTACGTATTTCATGAAAACTATGGAGAAGTACGGATTGGATCCTTTAGACTCGGTCTCTGGCATTTGATTCCGTATGTTCTCCTGGTTTTATTCTCCAACATGGGGATTCATGCTTTCTTTGTTCAGAAATCAAGTATAATGAGGACTCTCTACAGTATTTTTCTTCCTAATGACTTTCGGAGGATACGTAAAGCCAGGGCTAGAGAGTATATTTTAATTAATACTGTGTATAATGGTGTCATCTGGGCTCTCATCTGGTTATTTATGACTTTTTACTGCTGGGAATGTACCAGAATCCTAAGTATTCCTAAGCTTATTTCCGTATTCCCTACAATTACAATCCTTTGGCTCCTTCAATGGGGACTCACTATTCTGGTATGGAAATTCGTTATAGAACCTAGTTACGACGAAGACATTTTAGATGACTCCAGTCATGAAGGCAGATCCTGGCCATCCAAAGTATATTCCATGACTACAGCTTTATAACTCATTGAACCTTTTTGAATGACTTTTGATTTTCATTGATTGAAAAAAGATTTAAATTATATATAGGTATATATATTTATAAAAATATATTGATTATGTACTAAAAAATATCACAGAAACAACATAAACCAAATACTCGTTTTTCATACATGCAAATAGGAAAATATTGTTTTTTATATGATTAATTAAGAAGTATGTATGTACGTATATAATCAATTGATTATAAAAATAAACATAAATGAATAGTAAACTTTGAATAAATATATACAAGATCCATGATGACTGACAATAAGAGATTAAGCCTCCGTGCTTTGTGCACTCATGTGCGACACAAGACTTGGAGAAGTTGATTTATAAGCAGAATGAATTAAATTTCAGTAATAAGAATCATACAATAATATTACTTGCTCTTTTCTTCTTAAACAAATTGGGAAACATAAAGATTTTTTGCCAACTGATTTCAATTGTCTTTTCAGAACATATCCATGAAGCGGTAGATATTCCTGGCATGAGCATCATTGCATACTTTAAATAAAGAATATATAAATTTGGCTTCATCATTGTTAAAGAGGATTTCTCACAAGCAATATTGTCTTCCCAAATATCTGCATTCCAAAGTTCGTAGACCCAGCAGGACCAAACAGTAATAGTAGGCCAGAGGTAAAGGGCAGAAAAAATGGAAATCCTAATGAGAAGCTTTTCGAAACTACCCACTTGCTCTCGGGGTAAAGATCCGTGGATTTTGAAAAGGGATATGATTGCTCTCATTAAGAAATATAGTGAAATAAATATGTAAATTAACGAAGGAAAAATGACGAATCCAATTAAGTTATAGCGATTTTGAGATCCTACATAGCATATTCCAGAGATAGGATCCCCGTCCACAGCATTTAAAATCAATATTATTATGGTTTTGACTGCCGGAATGCTCCAGGAAATGATATGAAACCAATGGGAAATACTGAAATGAATAATTAGATTAGTAATGCATGAAATAATTATAATATGTGCATAGTTATCATACTTTGAAATGGCTTCTGGTGCCCATTTGAGTCCTGAAGAAAGGAACCAAGAGTAAGTTAAGGCAATCCACCATAGATTAGCAGCCGTGCCGAAATAATAAGTAAGTATAAAAACACTTAAACAGGTTGTAGATTCTTGATTAAAATCCAATCCATATTTAGAAAATAGAATTTCTCCTTCAGTTTTCGAGCAGGAAGTGCGTTCATGTCCAACACTCAATCTCAGAACAAAACCTAAACAAAACAAAAAGACAAAAAAAATAATAAGAACACATAAATAAACTATGTAAATGAATAGACATTACCTAAGGCTACCATAATATAACAATAGCTTATGTATAGTATTGGTCTTGAGGGGTAATTAAACCTTTGAGTGTCAACTACGAAGGTGAAAGACGTCATACATGATGCAATCATACAGACAATAGATAAGGTTGACAAAATCATTTCTAAGCTATAAGCACTTGACATTTCTACATAAGGACTGCGACATGTTGAGTGGCAATTCTCTACTTTGGCGAAGAAAGCTTTAGAGCCAGGGATAATCATCTTGGAGGGGCATGAGCATCCATTTTCGTTAACATGCGGAGGACGATGTGTAGAGCTTGTACCTTGTCCCTGCTCATTCGAAGTTACATCCCATGGATCCATACAGATCTCATCACCTCCCTCAGGAAGCAATGAGCATTCCATTTTTGGAGGCCAATCGAATCCATATTGTTTCATGATAGGGAAACAAGAACGTTTAACCCTTTCACAGACAGAACGGCAAACGGGTACAGGCTTTGGAAAATTGGGTAGACAAATGGGTGTGTAGAGTCCACAAAGAAAGAAACGTATGTCAGGGGAGCATTGAATATCCACAAGTGGTCGAAATTGTATGACTTCTAACTCTGCCTCTTCTTGTGTTTGATGATTAAATTTGTTGGGCATTCGAGTCAGATTATAGCGCATACCACTACAGAAGTCCACTTTGATTGGTTCACACTGATACATCTCTTGGTGTAATTCAAGTCCTATCGAGACATGATATGTGATGAATTGAATAAATAATAGGGATAGGAATGAATAAGTCATGGTTCACTAAATTTGTAAAGCGTTTTTTCTTCTATTGAATCACTACAACACACTGCTCATCACAGCTCCACATTTAGAACTGGACTGTTAAATCTTGCGATTTTCCTCCTCCTCGTCCTCTAATTACTACTACTTCTTCATTTCACCCTCCAATCTCTCCAGCTAGAACCATATTTGTGTGACTAAAATAATCAGCATTGTTGATAGCTACCTGTTTTTATCCTTCTTTAAAAAGGATTTGGGGAGGGGGAGTGTGGGGGTTTGTAAATAGAGTCTAGGGCAGGATACTTTTCTCTCTCATTTATATTTAAAATATCCTCTTATCAGATGAAAGGGGTGTTCAAAATAATAAATGTTGTATAGGTTTTACGAAAATGAATAGATAAACATCACCCAGTCACTCATATCATTGGCTATAAATATATATATATATATATTCATAAAAACAGATGAGAGTCTGTACTTTCTTGTACAAAACAATGAAATCCAAAAAACAAAATGACACATTTTTTATCAACAATACAGAAATGATTTGTATTTATAGAACGCACACCTGAAGGGTACTCGTCCACAATTCCTAGTATTTTCTTATTATATTTCCATCAAAGCTTATTAGTGTCAATCTTCCATGAATTGAATATAAAGATATTTGAATGACACTTACCCTTCATCAGCTCTATATTTTCTCATTATTTTCATAAAATTATGTTCGTAGGCCCCAGTCAGGGGCGCCGGGACCAATTTCCTCGTGGGAGAGCTAGTTATATACAAATGACATCATTTATTCATGACATCATAATCCCACAACTTTTTATTAAGCATATTTTTTTGAAAAGTGAGGGAGCCTCTTGGCCGTTTGTTTCTATGCTTCTGGACCCTACATCACAAAACCTAAACTATTATTAATGCAACGAGTTTTGTGCAATTTATGGATGATGGGGATCAAACACATTTTGACCCAGGGTTACATTGGCATGATGGTTGATCTGAAAGGGCAATATGTAACTCCAAAATTACTTTGCGAGCCTTGAGTTTGATACCCCCCCCCCCCCTCATTAAAAACAATAACAATGATTAATTCTGCCAATATTGTATTCTCGAGTTATAAAAAAATAATTAAGGATCATCCTATATATATGTTTTTCAATTTTTGCTTAAATGAAAAAGGCTTCATGTGCTGTTCTTTGACCAGGTACTGCTTACTTTGAAACTGTCGCTAAACGTGTAGTAGCATTCCCTTCTGTACTCTTCAGCCACCCCCCCCCCCTCTACCCCCACAATACTTTTTCCGTCTGAAAACAGACATTATAATGTATGGTGCAATTATTCAATGTATGGAAAAGGGCCTACATTTTTATCTACATATGTAGGTATTTCACTTTAAAATGGGGTTGAAGTCATAAATACATATCCTTGATATTTAAAGGACGAACTAAAAAATGCAAATACTTTCATATGACAATAATCCAGGAGAATACGTTATGTTCATCCAAGCCATGAGTAAAAATTTAAAAAACGGAAAAGAGAAAATATAAATTCGACTTGATTTCCAACAATTTTTGATTTAGCTGCTGCTCCTGGAGTTATCCTTTTGTATCAAATCCTTTTACTTGAAGACATACATATTATGAATAATACGTATTTTTTATTTTTTTTAAATCTTATAACTTTCAAAAGAGTTAAACAAATGAGACAGAGGTCATCAGATAATAAAATTCGTATTTGATCATGTTAATAAATTACTTGAAATACATCAACCATCTTAGTCACAGATACGTATTTGACCTTAAAATGTCAATTCATTCATATACATTTTGACATTAATTATTGTGAACCCTGGATTTGAAATTTTCATTTCAAAATATTATCCTTATAATATGTTTTCTTATAGCATATAATATGTTGTATAGAATGTAGACAAGTATAAAATTTTTAAATGCTACAGACAAATCATAGAATGTATTCATTCTATGGGCTGAATCATAGAATGTGTGCATTCCAAATTTGATAATATGGAAAAGTATTAAACAAGAAAATCTTATGATGTTACTCTAGAGTCAGACGGATCAACTTTAATATGAACAGTCAACAAGATTTAGAGTTTATAATTTAATGTTTCACGTAGGATCTGAATTTGAGTTCTGATTTTACCCGAATAATTTAACAACAATTCGAGCTCAAATTGTGAATTTGAGTCAACAACTCAATATTTGCTCTTCCTCCCTTCATCAGTGTCAACTGTACGTTATGCATCGCAATCGAGAGAAATGAATTATTTTTATTTTTGTTTGCTTGCAATGCAATCCAAATAAACAAAAACTGTGTTAAACATGGGATTTCCATATTCGATTCCATTAGTTACAACGGATCTAAATCTGCAAGTGGGTAGAGTAAGTAACGTTTATAATATAAGCATTATTTAAGTATAATGTATCCACATATTTAACTGGATTTTAAATAATCGACGACAATTTTCTTTAAATACAAGGGTAGTCATCAACGATTTTTAGTTTTTAGTTTTTCCCCCTTACATAAAGACTTTTTACTCATAATCATAATTTTCTTGTTTATTACTTATCCATATTCTATGATTAAGCCATAGATTTTTTACATTCTATGATTTGTCGATAGAATGTAAACATTTTATAATTATCTACATTTCTAATCGACATATATACACTATACATAATTAGATCACATTTTCTTTTTTTTTAAATTGAGCAATTAGTGTCAAAGAAATTAAACACTCCCTTCTTATTCCCACTCAGTTTTTGACAAGACCATAAATTTCAATTTTTTATTTGGCAGGGAACTACGATCTTATTAATTATTATTATTATTGTTACATATTCATAGTACGTCACTATAGAAAGAAGGGCTTTTCCATGTATGTATGTATGTTCTATATAGAGTCAACTAACATCATGGTGTGAAGAAATTTCATTCCCACGATGGTTACAGATCTAATTTCTTCCCTGGAACCATTGCCAACATACACACACTTTTTGAAGAAAGTGCGCGATTGGTATGGTCATATTTATTTTGTGACGTCATTTCTATGAAACCAACACTCTCCCCCTAACGTCGTCCCTAAATGTGTTTTATCCACATACACAGGGCTATATTGTAATTTAAAAAAATCCAAGTTGAGAATCAGTACTTTAGACCTATTATTATAAGTATACACAGCAATACTCTGTTTGTCCACACTCGATCATTCCAGAATTCACTCTATTAATCAAACTCTTTAATCAAAATTTATCATTTACATACAAAATAATAAAATAAAATATTACTTCACTTAGTATTAGTAACACTGAGTCTGTCAAAGAGTTTCGATTCTAACAGCTCAATTACCCGGGCAGTTCGGTATAATGCAGTAGAAATCATAAAAGTATTATTTTATTTTTTCATTACAATATATTAATGTAAAATAAAAAATAAATATAGGGAAATGATATTTGAATGAACAGTGGGCTTCATATAAAGATTAGTTGGGCTGCAATGAGACCAACAGGCCTGAGATATAAAGTGATTTAGACAAATCTGACATAACTGTAATAGGTTATATAAATATATATATATATATTGGATAGCCCTTTAAATTCAAAGTACATGTAGGAATTTGAAAAAAATTCTATTTTTTACGATCCCTGCATACATATTTAGCAATCCTTCCCAATAGTGTTTCTTCTTCTTTAGAGATTGCTAGAATTACATGTGCTCGTATATCTAAGGTGCAGTCATCTATGAGACTATGTATGTAACGACCTTCATTCATCAAGATGATTTCTTTTTAAAAGGAAAATATTTATCAATTGCTTTATGTGAGTCTAAATTTAAACTATACGCATAGATATATGTATTTGATCATGATTCTACTTGTTCATGTCAATCTTGAATGTAAGAATTAAGTCCTTACAACAATTAACTACATTTGATTGTAAATCAATCACACAAAAATTATTTCATTCTCTCTAAACCTTGACTTAACTTTAGAACTATTATTTATGTATATTCCCTTACAAAAATGTATCTATGCCTAGTTACATTGAGATCAGACTTTGTTAGATCTTCATGGTATTTAAAGCGAGATGCATAGTGCTTTACATTGTACTAAAACACAGGAATTCTATTCTTTTTTATAGTCGTGAAAAGGAATTCAAAATACGAACAAAGATTTATTATTTTATGTTTTTAACGATAAGGATCGAAAGTTGTCAAATAATTGAGTTGGTTTGCTTTGTAGCATAATATGTATTTTTGACCATCATAGTTGTTTATTAAGTTGCTGTTGTTCTCAAACTTGTAAAAAATAAATAGGGTCTTCAAAAATGGAACAGAAAATTCAAAGTAAATACATCTTATGCTATATATTTCTTAAGAGTCAAATCCTGAGATATTTTCAATGTGAAAATAGATGAGACGGATTTATTTTGACGTATTATTTACTCATTTTAAGTCCATGGTAGCCATATTTATACCTAAATATATCTAAATACAAAATACGCCCCGCTGCTAGAGGCGCCGGATTTCATCATTGGAAGAGTAACGATTATGAAGAATTCTCACACTTCTTAGCGACTATGGCCACTATACCAAAAATCTTATAATATATGGTTGAAAGAGGGATATTTCAAGAATGAACCTTTTCAACTAAGAAGATAGATTAAGTATGCTTACTAATTGTACTACAGCTTATCATATGTGTTTCTGTCTTGTCTGGATATAAGGAGGAGCAATATTTTTTTGTGTCATTCCACAAACATCCCTAAATTACTAGACAATTGATATACATTTATTTTCACTACCTATAATCATTAGCCAATCAGAAAATGAATAGATTTTGGAAACATGGTCTTCCTAGTAAATATAAAATTAATACTCTTTTTAAAGTGTATCTGTGGTTAGGACAATGTATTTACTAATATGTAGACTATTAAAATGGCTTGAACTAAAGATACCATCTATTAAAGAGAGCTTTAATTATACATGCATATTGAAATTCTTACAAAAAAAAAACACTTTTCTTTTTGCTAAGTCATTATATGAATAAATACCTTAATGAACTCAAACTTATCAAATTCAAAGCCATATGCAACATACTACATATATTATAGTATTATTTATAATAACCATTATCAAAGAGTATAAACAAAGTAAATCCTGATGAAGGTTTAGTTTGATTCAATTGGGAAATTGAGTCTTTTAGTGACTTTTACAATTATAAACTATTTTTTTTAGTTAAAAGATTTTATTCTTTTTTCATTTTATCGTAGAAAAGTTGAAATTTGAATCTTGGAAAATTAATTTGTGCTCATTGACATAGTTACCAAATATCTATCACCTCATATGGGCAAAAATTATCGGGAATCAAAAAATCTTTATTTAATTATCAAAATTCATTTCATTCCCCTAAAAGTGTTCCCCTCTCACCGATGCAATGCACTTGTGCCAACTTATTTTCCAATTTTCAAAGCTGTTACAGAACAATAACTACTGAGTTTAGATAAACTATTAAAATTAAAAATCGGATGGTCGGTTTCTTGAGTAATAAGTTATGTATCTCTAGAAATTAACCCTAGATTCTCAAAATTTCATAAAAATACAGTCTGGAATATTTATCTAAACATTTCTCGAAATTGCATTTTAGTCATCGTCTTTCAGACAATTTATAAAACAAAAAATTCGATTCGAGTTGTTCACAAAAGGACGCGTATCTCAAAAACTAAAAAATACTTTGATATGTAATTTGGCACAGATATCAGTGACAGTAGTGTCAACTTAAAACTCAAAAATATTTATTCCTATTGCAATCCAAAAATAAATTAATTTCAAATTTCCCGGTATTTTTTGCTCATAGTAGTATATGTAAACAACGTGTCAACTTTATCTTAAACGTTAATTATTTGCTATATATATGTATTTGAATCATCTTTATACACATAAAGTCAAGTTAAAAGTTAGATCTATCCTTAAATCTCTCATTGTGTTGTATACGTCAAAGAAAAAAAACCGAAACGCTTAAATAAATAAAAATAAATCTTCAAACTTCAGATTTCTCTTATTAAAAAAGGCTCTAACAAAAATGTTATTGATATTTTGGATGATAAATGAATAATATCAATTATGTCACATCTTTGATTACTTGAGCTAATTTCACTGGTTTGCATTTTGGGGTGATCGAAAACATTGTATTCCAATATAACACTCATAGATTTATTTCTATAAAAATCAAATGGTCCAAAAAAAATTGAACTTGAATGATAAAGTATTTACTGAGTAATGGGTGACTTATTGTGTTTTGAATGCCGATGAAAGAAAGTGTAATATTCAATTTGTCTTTATTACATATAATTTTTAATTTTTTCATTAGACATAATAATATGAAAGAATATTGTACTGATGCCAGGGTTTCATGGAAACACGAGGGGATGGAATTCTTTTGGTCATGACTCTATGTCATATAAATCATGTGATTTTGATTTATTACTTAAAATTTTATTTAATTTTTAACCCTTAAATACTCGATAAAAATACAATCCATTATATGGTGTATATTCCATACCATTAATTAAGATCAATTGAATATGCATGTCTTGGATATGCCCTTGATGCATTCGCCATCGTATTGATAGTTAGATGCAAGCAATATCTCTACTTTTAAAGGAAAAGTAGTATCACGACACCTCCATTATTTCAGATGTCCTTCACATGAAATTGTTTTCACTAAAGTAATTTCAATGCATTTAAAAAAATTGTCACATGAGACACTTTTTATTGCTATCCATGAAAAATTATTTCAATATCTTTGTGGGTGTTTTTAATACTTTAGGTCTATCTGGATATGGTAATGAATTCAAAATTAAATAGAGTGCTACAAAAAAGGCGGATTAAAAAAAAAGGAATGCAATAAATCATTAGTACTACATACTTAGGTACACTATTTTTATTCAAGTTGAGAGGTCATGAATTTAATGAATGTTGTTTTATTTCTTCACGTGGCACCATTGCCTCAGAGCTTATAAACTCTTGTATCTAGAGTACAATGTCATTTTTATTGTATCTTGTAATCTTTCTTCCAAAAAGAAAATAAAAACGATTTAATATCAGTTGGTAGTAAGCCAATTCTTTCCAACCATGAAAATTGTTCTTCATTCACTAGTAAATTTACTATCATTTTTCACAATTTAATTAGAGCTAACTCGAGTTCAACTAATCAATCTTCAAAACACAAATAAAGAGTAGATAATTAAAAAGAAAAAACGTAAACTGACAATAAATTTCAGTGTAAGTTTATATGCTAGGGAGATAATGCAATAAGGGATGTGAAAAAAGTTAGAATCCCGATGAGCGTAAAAAAAGGTAATGGTGCTATGTGTAGAAATAAAGAAATATCGAGCCCTTAATGAGACTCCAGTTTTTGCATTGCCTTAGTTATGGCCCAACACATGGGTTAGTATTGACGCTTAATACTTGAATACATTTGCAATATTTAGGCCTATGAGACTTCAATATTAGATATAGGCATACATTTGCAATAATATGTGGAAAGTTATTTCTTATGAGCCTTGCATATTCCTACGATTTTATGACAATACCCCAAACATTAGTTAATTCATAAACTTTGACCAACTAATTAATTAATTATTATTGATACTTTTGATAAATTAAACATTCCAAAATTTATCAACGATTTGTTTTATCAATAAAAGTTTTTCCCTTGAGAAACAGACTAATAATAAAACTTCTACATACATTAAAATTGCTATTATCACCTGAATACAATATTTTGGACACTAATTAGATACTGTCATTTAAATAATTCTTCTGACTTCTGGGCCAAGCTCAGCGTTTACCTGGAATTCCAGGAAAATTATGATAAATACTTGTATTTAAAAAAACATAATGTTTTATGTTATAGAAAGGCTACTTTTGAACATTAGATTGCATAATAGCTTATAAAACTGCATAATGTGCGTTATATAAGTACATTAATTGTTGAAAAGGATGTTAAAGCAGATTTACACGTTCAAATGATATACTTTGCACGTAACATCGATTGTACACTACATTCTATATTACGTGCTAAAGATTTTTGCTAATGGACATGTCCAAATATGAAAATTGTATCTGAAGCTCATTATAGAATAAAGGAAACTGACAATATTTGCTATAAAAGTAGGGAATTGAGCAAAAGTCCATCTAAACTTATATATATGCTATGTATATATGTAATTCAGAAATATTTCTAACTCAATTGAATTTTCTCTATCATGTCAAAGAAGGGCCCATCTTTTGAAGGCTAAATTATCTCCTTAGAATCGGTTCCATACCAAATCATTGCTTTTTTTACATAAATTTACAAATGTTATTAATAGACCACACAAAAACTTTTATTTAAAATAACAAAGATTTCAAAATACAACTGACATGGAAATGTTCAGTGAATGCATTTCCATACAAAATCCTATATCCAAATGTTATTGGCCAATTATGAGAAAATGTCCTCAATTTCAGGATCTAAGAAATTACTTTGAAAATGTTTAAACTCTCCCAGACACTTATATTATTTTCTATATTTGTATTAATATTGATAATATTAATACTGTGATTATTATCTTTTTAACGACATTATTTATATATATATTTGAAGCATTATATGACCACGAGGGGTTAATGATTTTTTAATGGAGATGAAGTTAAATTTAGAAAGAGATGTGTCCTAGTTGGTACTTTTTCTGTAAAAGCCAATGTTTTTTTGTTTGTTATAAATTGCTGAAGAAATACTCATTGGCAATACTAGGCGATCATTAGACATGGTTACATTATATAGGTATATTAATTATGATAATGCATTAAAGTAATTAAAGATCGTAAAGTTCGTTATCTATACACATACTGACTATATCCTTCAAAATAATTAATATTTTTAATGGAGAAATTAAATGTTAATTCAAGAGTATAAATATAAATATCATTAGAATTAAATCACTAAAGGATTTATTGTTTCCTCCATTATCCAACTTAATTATCAACTTCGTGCTCCTACGAAATAGAACAATTTATCTCAAAGGTTCTCAACTGATCTTGCACAGATATCCATATTTATTTATGGCCTTTTTAACGCAACCCCTCATCCTTAATATTGCCCTTAATGTAATACAAATCTATATTATTTAATTTTGAGATCGACTGACTTTTGGTCGGTTCTGACATTTGAAATTTGTACACATATTGGTCTATCACCCGATAAAATGGATTTGGTATGACACGAATAATTTTATTTTTTTTCTCTCTTTAATTGAGGTTGAGATAGTCCTTCATTATCCCAAGTTAATGAAAATAAAAAACTCTTTACATATATGATCAGCCCCCCATGACATCGAAATGTATAATGTACCTATGCATAATGCATATATATGTATATGCCTATAATTAAAGTGAACATGATATATAAATATTCTTTAAGATACCCATGATAAATTGAAGGTTCTTCATACCTTGTAATGATTAATATATGAAAACTCTTTTGTCACATTCATAATAATTAATTAATTAAATTGATTTTATCATTATTTCTCGAGCCCTGCAATAATATTCCACCACATATCATATCTGAAATGTTTTTAATTGTTTTAGAACTTAGACAAAGCAATGGGAGGACTTTATAGCTACCAACACGTAAATCATCAAAGCCAAATCGGCCAATATGGCTCAGTATTGGTTTTAGAATTCATGGTAGTATGCTAAAGCTATGAAAAAATAGCCAAGAAGATCCAACACGTTTGTTTGAATGTCGAGCTGAACATCGATACGATATAACGAATCTAATTAATTATTATTCATCAATACAATGCAAGGTCCTTTGAAGAGAGCTCTACACATACACCGATTAGTAGAGAGTATTTTTGAAATTGGATACCCTGATGAATTAAATGACTCATATATTTTATTAGAGGACTAATGATAATTATAATTAATTAATGTTTGTATTAACTTCATGTTTAGTTGTTGTTTTTGCTATTAATGATATGAAAAATTAAGGAAGTCTACAAATTACCTTTATATACTTTTGTATTTCATCACCTTAACATTATAACATATCATATCAGATATACATAATTTGCCTTGCATTTTAATCTTCTATCATGCAGCTCATCCCTAAAAGATGATAAAATAATTAGTTGAAAATTTGAATTGGAGGGTCAATATCAATGTTGAATAAGGAGTTATGTATTATATACATACATCAATGCATTTTTTTAAACAGCTTATTAAAGTAAAGAAGAATTTGAAGAGACAATTATTAGGTAAAGAAGAAAATATAAGTATAATAGATAGAAAGTGCCAGAAGAAAACAATAAAAATAAATAAATAGAGAGATGTGTTTAGAGAAAAATACCTTTGAAATCTTTAAAAAAAAAGGCAAATAATTTTTAGTTCTCATTTATGAAATATTCAAACATCTTTAAGGCAACTTTAGCATTATTATTATTTTTTAAATAGATGCATATAAATATATCTATATACATACTAATTGATTATTACTATAAATGAAATCAAAAATATATAGTTTTTCAAGTAATAATAAAAACTATTTTTATATATATGTATATAAAAACCTAGAAGCTGATCGACAATGGCTGCACAATTGACCCGTTGGAAAATGTGATCTTCTCGAATTAATAAATAATTAAAAGAAGAAAGACAAAATTGAAATGGCTATCGATTTTGAGAGTAAACTAAGTGATAAACTATAAAAATATTAGGGTGGAAGTGATGCGGGTGTCCATGAATATTTATTTTGAAGGGTGGCAGATCCATAGTTGGATGTCAGTTTATCAGGATGCTTGAAAAAACAGGAAGTACCCCTAATACAATTGGGCCAATATCTACATATAGTACTTGTGGCTGTTGTTACATTTGAAGGTTGAGTAGGCTGTCTGGGAGGATTTACCAGAGCAATTGGATTGACACTAGGAGAAGGATCAGGGGCAGTAATACGCTTTCTTTTGGGCTTTTCAACATTGGATACAGGTAACATGGGGGCTACTTTTGCCTCGGGTTTCTTCTTTTCCGTTGATTTGCTCTTTAAGCAAACGGTAATATCCTCCTCTCTTTTAGACCCAAAACTTCTATCGTCTGGGAGATGCCGTTTCTTGGAATCTGCATTAGAACTTTTGAGCTCATAGCTGTGATCCTCCTCGTTCTCTCTCTTCTTTTTAAAATATCTAGAATTGATCCCTTCTAGCGTCACAATAAACTTTGTCTTCGTTTCTTGAGTCGATTTTTTATCTTCATATGAAGAAGAGGAGGAAGATGAGGAGGAGGAAGGAGACCTTGAAGAAGAGTTTGAATGAGATATTGAGGTCTCTTTCCTCCTTTTGTGATCAGGAGCTACAACGGTTTTTCTCGACTCTTTTGACATAGACTGTTGTTTTCTCTTGATAGACTCAAGAACAAGCTCTCTCATCTTCTCCAAATCCTCTTCATCATCATCCTTCTCTTGATCTGAATGTGAGGAAGACCTTCTTCGGACTTGGCGTCTCTCTTCTTCCTCCTTTCTTTGTTGACGCTTCTTTCGGAGTCTATCCCTTAGGTCCACTTCCGTATTTTCATTTAAAGTCTTATTGGTAAGGGGTGGAGGGGGAGGAGGTGCGGGTTGAGGAGCATCCACAACTTTGTCTCTAAGGCGATCTTGCGCTCTTCGCTTCTTAATGGATTGATCCGCTTCAGCAACTGCCTTTAAAACAAGGTTTTTATTCGCTTCGACGCCCCTTTTCCGCTCAGGAACTTGGATAGATGAGGCCAGAAGGGACTTTTTCAGGATTTTCTCTGGATCATACTCCCCATCAGAGTCATCAGGGACTATAGCCACAATTTTGGACTTGAGTTTAGGCTCTGAGGATCCCTTTCGCTTCACACTCTTTTTTTCTTTCTCTTCCGTTGTCTTCGTACCCAACTCCTTCTTTTTCCTCTTCTCCTCAGAAGAGGACACGACTTTGTCCAACTTGTGAAGAACGTTCAAGAGCCAGTCAACAAAAGCATCCGTGTTCTTGTTCAAAAACAGCTTCAAGTCCTGTGTGAGCGTCTCTTTAGGCTTTTTATTGAGGAGCATGACCATGATGTAGTCCGGAAGCTCCTCATCCACGTACGCACCCAACTCCACCAATTTGGCTTTGATCGCAGAACGGATCTTCTTGGACACTTGACTACTATTTAAATGAGACATCTTCCCTTCCTCAGCTCAGACTTCACTTCATCTCAGGATCCAACAGATACTGTCCACCAACAATAACAAATAAATCTCGGCAATCTCTTCTTCCCTCTCCATTCTGTTCACACGCAACCTCTCTCTCTCTCAACACCTACCCCTCAATAAAACAAAAGCAACCTCTCATATCCTTTAGAATGGAGTACATTCGAATCTCCACTATTATTTCTAAACACTCTTAACATTTTGAATCACGTTGATGTTTATAGGCACCTCTCCTTTCAAAATCTGGATTACTTGGTTCATAGATGGATTTGAAACTCATAATTACTTTAAAATAACTCCTTTAAAGTATTTATGTAGGTATATTCATGATGACATACTATATTCAAATAATGATGTCTTTATGTGAATATAATTCAGATTATCAGTGACAAAAAAATGCATGATTTGTAAAAAAGTGATAAAACTATTTTTTTATTTTGAAAAGTTGTATATACAGAATATGTTATTGAATTTGAAACCCAATTTGATATATTCCAAAAAGGAGGTTGCGATAATACTTTCACCAAAAACCAGTGTTTATTTCCCACAAGCAGTGACGTCAATTTCAAAATATAAACAAACCCCGTGTTATTGTTATTGTATTTACATATGTATACTGTACATGTATGTGTGTAGCACTTTGGCATCATTCACGTGTCGGTCTGAGAATGGTAACGGCGGGAACGAATGAGGTCCAGGACTATAAGGTATTCTCCATCAAATTTGACGAAAGTTGCAAGTCAAGTCATGATTTGTTTGTAAAACGACATCGTCCCAATGCTCAAAAGTCCCAATTGCCTCGTGAGAGAACGCTTTTGGTGTCCAATGTTCCACCATGGGCGGATAAAGCCTCCATTCGCAGACTCTTTCTGTCAAATGGAGGGATTGATGCGGTATACTTTCAAAAGACACTTGAATCTAATACTGAACTAGAGGGAGAGGATCAAGTCATTGAAGGCTTCAAGGTACGGAGTGAATCTCTTTTGTGTAGCCTCTTCAACATCAAGGATCTTTAAGACTTATCATTTTTTGCTTTTCAGTTCGGATTCGTCGTGTTCGAACGTCCCTCGAGTCTGAATCGCGTCATGGAGAGTATGGATAATACAAAAAAATATGTACTATCCACATCAACGCATCCTATACCTGTGGGCCTCGAGGAATGGAGGCGAAGGTACAACCAATCTATAGTCTCGAAACCCGATATTAAAGAACTTCAAATTAAAAAATGGGTTGAGAACTATGACAAAGCTCAAAATATTGCTCCACCAGAGGATGAAGAGGGCTGGGTGACCGTTTCTCGAGCTACTTCTAAAAAACCAGTGGTGAGTAAGAATGCCTCGTCCAAAATTAAAGCTCGTGAACAGCGTAAACGGAAAAGGAAAGAGCTTGAAAACTTTTATAAATTCCAAGTCAAAGAGTCAAAAATAAAAAAGCTTGAGGAATTACGTGCCAAGTTTGAAGTGGACAAAAAGAAGCAAATATGTATGAAGGGAGAAAGGAAGTTTAAACCAACCTAGTGGGACTCTAAATGAACTGGTTTTGAAATATTAAATTTGTATCTTTCATCTTCAAGTGTGCTATACTTCTAAAATTATTAAATATATTTTTTAAATAACTTCTAACGTATTGTTTGTTGATTTTTAGACCATAATGGTCATTTTGAAATAAAATCTACCTGTGAAAATCCGTATAACTCAGATAATAGTCGTCTTAATAAATTTTGTTGGACGCAGTTTACAAGAAATTTCTGGCAAGTCGAATACCTTAATAAACTCTACTTTAGTTTGTTCATTCTATTTAAAGTTCATCTACTCATAAATTTCTATTATATCGATTTGAAATTTCAGAATACATAACTTGCAGTACTGATCCTTAGTATGTTAAAATTATGTGCATTAAGTAAGCCGCTTATTTTCTTCAATCCTTTTGAATTTACTCTAGGTCATAATGCAGCTGTTTTTAAAAAAGGCATTTTTTATTATTAAACTTTTAAATATAAAAATACATTTAAAATACGAGGCAGCTTTTAGGAATTTTAAAAATATATGTATATAAATAGCTTTACTTATATTGAACTTGAAGGTTCTATGTGTGTGTGTGTGTGTGTGATAAATGCAAAAATATGCATAAAAACCTCTTGAGACTTAAATGTAATGTACATTTTTCTTTTTTTGGGTTTTATGCAGTAGTATTGTTGTGATTCTTTAGACTAGGAAAGTAGATTTGTTTAGGGCTAAAGAATGTTTTTAAATGCTAGCTTTTTTTGTTTTTTAAAGAAGTCTTGGTTTTTTTATATCTTTGAGTGCATTGAAATGATTGATTTTTTTTCTCTCAACTAAATCGCCATTAAGATTATTGAAGTTATTACATAATTATCATTAGCTTAAACAAATGTAAATGTTCAAAATTTTCCAAAACTAATCTACCTACACGTGAAGACTTTAAAGGCAGTCATCAGTGTACTCGGAGAATTTAATAGTAGTTGGTGTCGATTTTGTTGAATTTGTTTCCTTGAACTCTTTAGCAGAGATGCGTGGAGTATCATCTTGAATTAGGGCATTTAGATGAGCGCAATCAACAATATAAACTCCTCTTTTACGTGAATAGCTCATCATGTTGTCAAAGTGATATCCCCATAGGATTTCGTTCGGGAGGTATGAAGACAAGGCTTGAACTGAGTTCCCAGTTGGCTCAACAACCCCTTCTAAACTTACGATAATTTCAAATCTTTAAAAAATATAAATTAATTAGTTATGTGCCTGGATAACTAAATGAATGTTTATAAAACCTGGAAGATAGGATATCCTTTGGCGTCATGGTGAAGAAGGGGCTGTTCTCATCAATTTTGTGGGCAATGACGATAGGCCAAATAATCAGGGTTCTGTCCTCCGAATTCCAGTCCGCTTGTGTACAGATACTCAGCTCCTCATGTTTATAATGCATAGTCTCCCCCTCTACTGTGAGCGATCGGTGGTACACCAATTGTGCCCTCAAATGGGCCTCTATCAAATGTGATTTACGCATGTTACCAACTCTAAACAGAAGATACAGCTCCCCATTCCTCATAGTAACGACGGCATTTTTAGAATAAAGAATAGTGTTTGATCTAAGTTTAGGACGGGCTAATTTAGCGAAAACAATCCCTGCCATACATGCACTGATCACGACGCCAATAATGGATTGTAGGCACATGACAATGATGGCTATTGGACATTCTTCGCTCGTGCTCCTAGATCCGTACCTAAAATGATTGTATAATCATGATGTATTTACTCATTATATATTTAAGGATTGTATAACATAATATGTGCTCAATGGTTCAGCCCTCTTTCATTTCCACATAATAATTATTCATGTATGCAATCAGGCAATCATGAGATATGTGTAATGTAAGAATGAATGTAATAACGACAGAAGTTAATATTTAAATATTATATTAACATAAATATTGAATTCCTTACTTCGGTTCATAGAAAAGAAAATTCAATATATTTATATACATATATTAGATAGGTGTGTGTAAAAATTGAGGAGGTGAATTGATGTTTTTGTTTTTTTGTTTTTCGTATGATTGGGCAGTTAATTGTGTCATTGACATGTACATAATCTACAATTTTATCCCACAAATTCTTTAGCTAGAGTAAAATAAATTGCAATACAACTTTATGTCGAATAAGCAAACAATATTGCTGGACTGTTTTTCAAGGCCAGGTATTTGAAGTTTAAAATGCATTTTGAGGCAAAACCTATGTAATAAATGTAATATCTACAATTACATAAATATATTGTTGTCTCTTTAAAAAAAGCAAGGCAAGAACAATTAGTAGTACATAGTAAAACATGTGAGTGGCTCACTGGAGTGTGACTGAATATTATATGCTTAAAGTAATAATAATATAATCAATTGATAGTCCCGTGTGTTAAAGACATTTTGAACGCGTAAATTATTTAAATCATAATTGGTATCGTAGCAAAAGGCATTGCATTGCTCTTTCGATTATGTAACAGCCTAATGTATCCTTTATTATGATTTATATTTGTTTTATAGCAAATCCTCTTTCCTTCCTTGTTCTATTCGTCCCTTCATCACTCACTCAAATGTATAATGTCTTCCTAATTATGTTGAGTACAAGTTGGGGTTTTATACAAGTTATAACTTGTATAAGCAGATTGTACAAGTTGCAATTAAGTAATGAGATGAATTATTTTAAATGCCCTATTTAAGGACCTTGTGATAAAGAGTATAATGCAATGTTGAAAATTCTAAGGGATGTTCAATAATATACATCAAGGTTGTTATTTGTAACTTTATATAATACAAATTACTCATTGATAAATTCTTCCAACGGTTCATTATAAAATTCAAGTGCCCATGACACTTTCACTTGTAAATAAATAAAAACATAAGGTATATTAATTATAAATATACATAACTATAAATATATAGTTCATAGTTATGAAATTAAAAGAGACTTTATGAAACTTATCAACTTGTACAATCTGCTACTACAAGTTACAACTTGTACTCGGCATAATATACATAAAAGAAATACGAGTACATACATTTTTTGACAAATTCCTTTTGAAATAAAAAAATATATATTTTATAACTATGTGGATATAAAAAGTTTTTAACCTATCAATTGCAAGGATTTGAATGTAATATAATCGACTTCAAAATGACACAAACACATCCTTGTCACCATTTTCTTCTTTTAAATTATAAATTCAGAGCCTTTATAAATTGTATAAATTGATATGAAATGTTGACTCCTTATACTTATTACGAGTATAATAAATAAATAAACTGTAGTTTCGTGAATGCAATTTAACTATTAAAAATTGTTTGTAATTATTCGACTTCATTCAAATTTAATAAGAGTCATGAATAAGTTAATTTATTAATAAAAAAAAAGTTGAGTTCCTTATTTGTTTTGTAGGAACTGTATTTTGATTATAGTGGCTCTAGGGCCGAAATAAAACAAAAAAATAATAGGCTCTTGTTTTGTTTTGTTATCAGGTAGGTATTAATGTAAATTTGTACTTTAGATTGATTAAGGGTGATTATATTTTATGTAAGTATGAGGGGTTTTTCGTTCTTTACAAAAAAAGAAGTGATGATAATGTCATTACCCGATGGTGTGCTGGGTCTCAATCGAAAACAGGAAGCAAGAGGTAAAATCTTGAATAGCCCAAACGCAGGGTACAAACGATCCATTGTTCTGCATGGGACCATTAGGCAAATTTTCCAACTCTAAATCTCCATGAAAAAATGCAATGGCCCACCAAATGAGAGCAAATATAAGCCAGGAGACGAAGAAACTCGTTGCAAAGGAGAAAAGGGTGTAGCGCCAACGCATGTCCACAGCAGTTGTAAAAATATCCTTGATTAGCTTCATATTCTTCCTAGGAACACGTTTGAGTTCGATATTGCACTGTCCATTTTTAGAGACGAGTCGTCGTTTGTTACTTTTGAGTGAAGCAATGAGATTTGGTGTGACAATGGAGTCTGAGCGTGACTCTCGTGCCCTTTTCTCCAATTCTTTCTCCAAGTCCTCATTGGAGGCAAGGCTTAGTGGAGTCGAAACTTCTTTTTTCTCCTTCTTCGGTGGGGATATCTCTCCCACATCCGCTAAATAAGTGAGAATGGGTTTGTTAGCTGAAAAATTAGAAGCATCCACTTCAACAGGTACTTGCTCGAGAGCACCTTCTTGAGTTTCTACAGTGATGTAAAATGGAGTTTTTGATGCAGACTCCTCGTCCATATCATCAGATTCGTCATCGTCAAAACTACCGGGTTTTCCTATACTATTTCTCTCCATAGAAGAGTCACCTTTATTATTTGCTGTTGATTTATTGCTGTTATTTCTATCTGTTAAAAAGGATAGGCTGAAACGATCAGATTTATTGGAGTTCATACTTCTTCTCCAGACTTTAGCTCACAAATTATTGAGACTTTTATTTTCACTGAACAAAAAAAAATCAATGAAACTACAAACTAATCTTTTTTTTCGCTGTTTTGTTTTTTATTTAGTATTGAAAATTCCGCTCCGGATTTTCGTGTCTGCATAGTTCCATGCGCACCTCATTGATGATAATAATACATAGCTCATGATCGAGCGCGATATTTTAAACACCCATTCTCTAATAGTTACCGTAGATAATATTTAATGCTTACATTTACTTCAACTTGTTATTTCATTCATTCTATACTCGTAAATGAATTGTTAAAAAAAATATTTTTTTATTAATTGTATGGAAAGGAGGGGGGGGGGCAGTGAACCATGTAATAATACAGATGTAATATGTAAATAGAGATAACCTTTCACTTCGTCCAATCCTTTGATTTTCTTCTCTCCCCCCCCCCCCCTCACTTTCCCTCTCCTTTTTGAATTATTATACTAGTTCCTCAATAATAATAATGATTATTATTGTATATAATTTATCCTTATGAGTTACTTTTCTCCCCCTAAGTAAGTTTAAGTTAAGCTTCTGCCTCATTTTCATCTTCCATTTCCTTCAATTAAAAAGACACGAGTTAAATAATACATAAGTACACACATACATACATAGATGGAAATATGAAACCTTGGACCTCGCAGTCTCCACATTTATTCAATCAACATCCATAAATGCTAGCAATAATCTATTTACTATAATTCTACACTTACACATTCTGAACTTGACAAGACGGAATGGGCTTTGTTTCCATATCCCTTCCTTAAAAATTCAATTAATGATGAAAAACAAGTTATTCAGTCAATGTTAAACTAGAGAGCCTCTACATCAAGAACATAGAAGGAAGGATTTATTGATTTGTACTTGCCTTATGCATGGTTTTTTAGTTTTAAAAAAATACTTGCTGGACTCACAGAGTACAAATTGGAGGACACTGTTCATTCTTTCTTTACGATTTGATTAACCTATTAACCACACATAGGTACATATATCATGCAATAATTATTGATCATATTGTGTATGTACATATAACATTACAATCAACGATCACTTCCGTTTCTCTTTATTGTTCGTATTTGTGAAGACTATTGATAGGTGTCGTAGCAGGAATTGTGTATTTTGAAATGTGTACATAGGTTTTTGGACTGTGGTAGGTATACTATCATTCTACACATGATATCTAGGTATATATGAAATTAATTTAGGCTTGATATGGCGATTCAGGGTTTATTTTATTCATAGTCTATGGACATTTGACTATCATTTTTGACAATTTTTCGAAAGAAATGGTGTACAACTGAATCCAGGAATCTGAACAGAGATGGCTATTATTATACTTAACGAAATCTAAAGTTTTTTTTTTAATAAGCCTATTATTTGTAAGTTAAAAAACCGATTACCAACTAATTGGTTATCGTTGTATTTAGTTTTGTTTTTCAAATTAACCTTTAAGATCCCAGCAAAAATAGTTATCCAACCAAAGCCCAAGGATGATCATTTCGGCAATCTATTTTTTTCCTTATAAACATAGCAAAACAGATTAATTCTCTGCCAAGAGTTCAATAAATTAAATCCTCCTATTTTTCTTCTGAGAACTTTTAAAAGATGGACTCAGTTTTATTTTATTGATGGCCTACTTGACTGCAAAGTTTTTAGTTTTTTGACAATAATTAATCATTAATTAGACTGGTCAACAGTCAACAATCCTAAGGGTTATAAGTATAATAAAAGTGATTTAGTTTTGCACGCTGATTTCAACTCTGTATTTTTCTTTCGAGAGTCCGACGGTTTTTGAGAAATCGGACTCTACTTTTTTAGCTTTTTTTGGCCCATTTTCCAAGTTCAACTTCAATTTAAGCCTAGAAGGATACTCCTTTTGTGCATTAAAAAATAATGATCTGCTAGTTTTTTTATGCTAATTCCATTTTCAGTCTTTGTTTTGATCTAAAAGGACTCCTAGGGGCGTAGTGTGTGGGAGTAGGCCCAAAAGTCTGCCAATTCCTTGGTACTTAAATAACTTCTTGAATATTATATAAAAGGGATTAATAAGGAATGCATTCAAGAGATGAGACCCACAGCTTTCAAACGAAATATCAAGTGCCCCATAAAAATCTACTACTTAAGTAGTAGCCCGCAGAAGGATTTCAGCTGATTTCTTAATCCTTCTGCTACTTTATTAGCTCTACCGTGAGTCTTAGACTTCTAGTGGATTTTTGGTCGAAATTGGATAACATGATTTATGTAATTATACAATATTGATTTTAAAGGGTAATTACCTCCTCAAAGAACAGGTGTTTTCTTATTTTAAGTCATAAAATATTGGGTTTTTCTTCATTTTATTTGAGTGGATATAGAGGAGGCGTTGAGCACCGTGTCTCCATTGTACATAAAGTATTTTAAAAAATTACGTTAAAAAAAATAAATAGGTGTATTTTGAGTCATTATTTGGTTGGTTAAGGCACAAATTATCTTAGCACCCCTCAAAAGATGGACTCATGATGATGATGTTTGTGGGTAGACAAAAAAAAAAAAAGAAGAAAAAAAAGAAGAAGAAGAAGATAATGAATTCAATTCTTTGTTCAAAGAAATTCTATAGAATCTAAATGTAGAAATATTGGAAAAACTTAATGTCATCAAGGGTTCTTGAAGAAGCTGTTTAAAGTTGATTTATATATATATATATATATATATATATATATATATATAAATAAATAAACCCTCAACTTTACTTTACATAAGAGTTAGTTAATCTCTTTTTGAAGGTACATGAGCAAACAAGGAAACTGAATATTACATATCATCAGCATCACTTTCTCTCTTTACTCTATGATGATCATATTAAATACGCATTTGACTACTGAGGAGTCGGAAAAAACCTGGAGGAAATGGAAAATATTTGGTTGATTTATAGTCCATAAAACTCTTCATATGTACATAATATGTATCTAATCAAAGTTCCATCGCTTAGTTTATTACATATCAAGATTGATTTTGTAGAGAATGGATCATTATAATGGCATGAAATGATGAAACAAATAAGTTCATTTCCTACGAACATATGCATATCCTCTGTTTTCGCAATATTTCTCCTCAAAAGGTAGAACTCATCGATTCAATGGATTTAATAAGGAGGTGGATGCATTTATGAGTCATCCGAATTTGATAGTTATCAATACATACATAATTACAGACATGCAATTATCTAAAGTTATGATGATGAGTGAGCTGACTCAGTGAAGGCTAAATCAGAGTAGCATTCAATCAACAATTTGATCAAGTTTATTACTACATAGGGTCATTACGTATAAAGGTATTGTCTAAACTTATCCATTGTAAGGTGTATGTTTTAAACAAGCTTTAAATTCGTATTTTTCACAAATGGGTCAAATTCAGAGTATGAAGATTAGGATATGAAGGATAAGGATTTGTATAAAAAAGGCACAGGCACGTAAATCATACCTAGTGATGCAACTTTTGTAGATAAAAATGTCAATTTTGTGATTAGAAATGAAAAAACGGATGGCATTACTGTTCTTTTTTGAACTTCTGTATTTTTTTTCGAGAGTCCGACGGTTTTTGAGAAATCGTTATTGAATCATTGAGGAAGAAGCATCCCTCCCTCTCTAAAAGAAGAATTAAAGAATTCTCACTTACATTTGTTTCAGATTTTGTTAAAAAGGCAAAATAAAATTGTAGTATTTTTATAATTAATTATAAGATTCTCCCTGCACCTCGTGCTATTTTTAAATGTATTATAAGATCCGCAGTAATACATACAATTAATTATAATACCCCCCCACACACACACACAAAATCATATAATTGACAGCTGATGTTAAAAAAAGTGTTGATTCAATAGTACCATCAGTATCGCTCCCGCCTTCTCCTCACGCTCTACAAAAATCCCATCCCTAATCATTTTGGGTAGGGCATGGGTCGTGACTTGGATTTTTCTTTATTTTTTTTTTTTTTAGGAAAGAAAAATTTGATGACTTTTCTTTCTTAGAAAGAAGGGATTTTGAACCTATGTAAGGTAACTTGCTATTTGGTCAACTTATTTATAGACTTGACAAGAAAGTTTGCTATTTTGATAGCTTATTTCTAGATTTGAAAAAAATTATGCCAGGAAACACACAAATATGTATAAAGACCAAAATAAGGCTTTCTACCTTACATAAATGGAGCTACCTGATTGTGAATTATTATTTTATGATTAAAAGCATTAAATCTCTTCACAATTGTCACTGAGTTTAAGTGGCCCAATCTGTGTCGGTGTCACAATTTTGAAATTAATAAATTCTTGGTAAAAAAATTTCCTACACGGAATGTCAAACGAAGATTACGTATGTCCGGAGAAAATAGGACGTTTCATCACCCTATTAAAATTGAGCACAATAATTGAAACAAACATTTAGGTATTCATAAAATATCAATCTATTTACGTATATAATCACCTGTCTCAATTATTTCTAATTTTGATATCCTATTCTTTCTCTTTTTTAAAATATTTAATTGAATGTTCACCTCTCTTCTACGCTGTTTCATCTCAGGAATTTTCTTCATAACCTCAATGTTGCTAATTTATTTGAAAACAAAGAGGCATACTCAATAGAGGCCTCGAGGATGTGCTTTTTGAGTTGTAGAATAAAATTTATGTTTCTTCAAATTGACCCACGTAATGAAAAGAAGGTAAATAAATTCTTTTCTTCATATACAAGTGATTCATGGCTTCATTTAAAAAGGTTTTCTTTAATTATATTATTATTTACGTAATCAATGTATTGAAATATTTTCTTTATGTTCTTTAGCCATAGTGAAATAACCAAAATATACATTGGCTATAAAGTGTGGAGGCGAAATAGTAATATTTGATGACTCCAAAGAGTATTTAAGCAACGTTTACCTTCAAAAACAAATCCAGTGTTACAAAAATAATGGTTTTTTTTTGTTTTGTTTTTTACATGTTTCTTAGATAAGATAATATGGGGAAAATAAAATACGTGAAAACTTGATCAATGAATTGCTTTGTTTTTAGAATAACTAACCAAGCTATTTGAATAAACACAACAATGGACCATTTAAAGAAACATGTACTAAAGAGTAACTGCTTAGATTTTAAGCAAAGAGTTTTTCTTTCTTATTTTTCATTTTATTGAGGAAAGAGGTACTTTATTAAATATCAACTAGGTTGGCTATATTTTAATTTCCAAAAAAGACAAAAAGGTTTTAGGGATGTAAGAATAGAATATTAATTTTTATTTTAATCTTATTTTTATTTTAAGTCCTCCTTCTATGTGCGCAGTTAGTCCCACATGAAACCAGGCATTTAATACATTTATATATCATTTATTGGTCCCTATTATTTTAACTGCATTCACTTCTCAACTTAGTAATCAATGAACGTTTATTTCTTAGATAGCCTTTCTTAGTAAGAAGAAGAAAAAACAATTTTTTATCATTTGCTTTCATTCAACTCCCTTTGAAGCATGACATTCAAAACAGGGGATACAAAATGTGGATGTCCTTAATGGTTCATTCTCTACTTTAAGCATTTTTCGGCTTTTTCACTCCAAAAAGACATGGAGTAAACCACGTTTGTCACCATGTCATGTTTGATTTTGTTGTTAAAACCCTTTTGATATTAAAATAAAATAAATATGTAAGTACATACAGACTGTTGCTTATTTTGAAATCGTGAGTGACGAATTAATATCTCATTTTTTCATTATAATTATTGTAATTATTCAAATTTATTTCTCTTTTAAATACGTACATACATATGTATGCACGTATTACGAAATTATGTTGTTTTATATACTTATATGTATACATATATAAAAAACAATAAGAATTGTGTTTACGTAGTGAAACAAATTATATGTGATTATGAAAAAAAAAAAAAAGATGAAAAAAGTGCTTTGATAACAACAATTAAACTGATATGTTGACGCATTAAAAATGAATTGTAACTATTGTTTGAGGAATGATCGTAGTGAGAGTAATCTACCTACATTAATATGAATAATAATAATTATTAACTCCTCTATACATAAATATACCTATGTGATTTCTATACAATCACAATGATGATCATAAAGGATTTGCTCTTCCTCAATTGTTCTACGTATCCATGATCTTGATACTTACTACTGATAATTTAGTACGATTCAAAGCTAAATTTGTAAAACCCTATGAATAGAGAAGAGCTTCAAGTACATACCATGTATCTAAAAAAACAAAAAAAAAACATCTAACTATTCATGAGCCTATCAAATAATATGTTCATATACTTTTACCCATCTCGCTGGGGACACAAAATGTATTTTTATTTTATAAATATTTTATAAATAAGGACTTTTGCGAGTTGTCAATATTGATTAGGAAGAGGATTCAAAAAGATTATAACTACGATGGTATTCAAAGAGCTTTTTGAGTGGTGTATTCCATTTTCTTCAATATTATCACACTAAAATAATTTATCACAGAGCCATGCCAGTGCTACAAATAGTAATATGTCAAAATGCCTTGACTTTGCCCTGCAATCTCCTTGGACTATGCTAAGATTATGGGTTCTAGGGGGTGGGGAATCCGATTGACCAAAACTCCCAGAATAAAACTCCACGATGACAATCCCCAAAATGAATCAGGTATATGTATATTTATAAATTTCAAAATAGGACTTAAAGTATTGGATTTTAAATACCTATCGTCAACAAAATCCGACTTTTTTAATGTCCTGAGATCAAAATAAGCTAAACTGACTTGAATATTTAGAACTCCCTGATTCAAAATATGGTCTAACTTTTTTTTCATCTGGCAAAGGCCATAAAGTTTTTTTTGTTTTGTTTTGTTTTTTGTATTTTTCGATGTTTGTAAGATTCGAAGGTTTTTTTTAACGCTTACTGTTGTAAACAGAGATAAATTGGTAAATGTATAAATCAGTGATTTATCAAAAACTTGCATTCCCATTTGCATCCGTAAATGATCTGCATCTTAGAAATATATAATATCTACAAATTTCTAAATTATGATATCTGCATGCATACTTGCATCTGCAAACGTCAAATTTAGATATCCAAAATTCATATTTACATCTGTATTTTTCTATAATTAATGAGTTAATTATTAATCGATACATGACATCACTAAGGGTTGTCACCATTTGAAAAATAAAACGCAAAATTAATGCATGAAATTGATTCATACTTAGAAATTATTATAGGTGAACTTAATCTCTTATATCATTGCTTTTTCTTGTTTGCAGTAGCTCAGGATGGACATATCCGCCCCCCTCCTCTTGAATAGTTTGGAGACTCATACAATTAATAAAGAGAGATTGCCATTTTTTGAACATGCCCCCCTCCCTTGCAGTGCCTGTTTCAGGAGTGGAAAAGGAGTGTTGTAAACAAAACAATCTTTTCTATATATTAGTATATATAAACAAGAATCAAAATATAGTATCGGTCGGGCCCCAATTTAAAATACATGACAGACCATGGGTGGGGAAAAAATGGGAAAAATTATGTAGATTATAGTCACAAACATAACCTAGTAACTTTATTTATAGACATGCTGAGAAGTTTATGAGAAACGGAGTTCATATTTTGTTTTCAATTGAATTGTATTGAATAGTTATTATTCCCCATAAAATCTATCCAATAGGTAACCCACCTTATTTTACGTATCAAGAGGTTCAATTACAGCCCACTTCTTGATGAAATATTTAAATATGTAAAATTCTTCTTTCAAACGTTGATAAATAATATTTTAGAACTAATTCTGTTTAAAAATCATGAAGAAATGAAAAATTATATGATGTAATTTTTCAAAATCTTGACCTTTTTCGCGAGAGTGATGAGGAAAATTATATATTTCCCGAGATTTCTGTGCTTTTGTTTGATCATTTTTACAGGGAGTTCAAAGAATAACTTGAAAAAAAAACCACACCGCCTGATTAATCGATTATCAGCTTTTAAGCCCAAATAATCAGTAGTAGTTCCAAAAATCCATATTTGTTAAGCCCTAATAAAAATATCCAAAGGATTTTTAATAGGTTATTTTTTAAAAACCCATCTCCAGCATTAGTCCTAGTAAAGAAAATCTTCATACATATTTGCATATAGCCTGAAAACTATAGCTGTCTAAAGAAAAATATTTCAACCTATTTCAAACTGTCTTTCATTTAAGAAAATGCCATGTTTAGCATACAGATATTTTGAAAATAGAAAATTATATAAAGATCGTTTATTTTAATAATTATATATAAATCATTACCTTAAAGAAATACCATTTGATATAAATAATAATTAACTAGCAAAATTCCTTTTTTAATATCTTTTTGCATAAAATTTGTTTTATCTAGTTCCAAGAACAATTTTGTAGTGATATAGTTACTTATTAATTTGAATCATATTTTAAAATCAATAATTTTATTTCTAAAAAGCAAGCTGTCATTTGTATGTTACTTTGATTAATATAAATATATATTCATTCCAACTAAAGTTCACTCTCATTCATATAATTTAATTGTTTACCAAAAGATCCTATAACAAATTTTGTACGTACATTTATCCAATATATGTATGTATACATATATATTATTTTAATTTAAGATATAAAATCAATCTGCAAATTATGACGTGACTTAAATTAAATCATAATAATTGAGGCCTAAGGTTGTTTTTCTTTCTTATTTTTTTGATGAATACATATTGTATTATTGGTCCGTCATTTTCCTACAGTCATATCCTAAAAATGTTGATTTTAACATGACTATTTAGTCATGTTCAAGTTAACTTTCTATGTGATGATGAATCAAGTTACGTATAATTATTTCTATTTGTGCTTGACTGATATTTTGATGATAACTTAAGGGAACGATGTATGTAATACTATTCAATATTATATTAATATACATATTTCATTCAATGATGAACCATTTGGTATCAAGTTGATAAGCACATGTCCTTAACCAATGTGTCAAAAACAAAACACTATAATTGATAATATGAACATTAATGAACATAAGAAATAATAACAATTATGTATTATTCCAGGGTATCTCTTTCACACATAGGTATTTGATTCAATTCATGATCAATTATTAAATTATACGGGTTTGGTTGTAAATCATGAGCATGAAAAATGTTCATGACCAAAGATCTAATTAGTTTACAATCGGATTGTAAACTTTTTTTTGTAAAGGAACAGTAAATTTCTCTCTTGAAATTATTTTTTAGGGAAGGAAGTCGTTAATTTATGCAAATGTATCAAAATAAATGATCGTAGTCTTTTATCCCTGCTCTTCACCAAAGTTTACTGAGTGTGATACATTGATATAATTTGACAGAAGTTGTTAATTTGCTGACTTGAAACTCACATCTTATTTAAATTTTAGTCCGACTTCAAAAGGTTTGAAAGAAAAGTAATTCGAGCCACGAAATATCTGTTTCCTACTTTTAGAAAAGTCATTTTTAGTACTAACTAAAATTATTGTGAAGTTGTAAATTAGCGAACAATATCTGAAATAGTTTTTAACTAATATCTCTGATCCCGATATTATTTCTTGTATAATTGTCCCTCGTATTCTGGGTAATTAGAGTGAGCATCCATGCTCAAAGTAACCTCAAGAGTGTACATTATTTGATTGTTTTTTTCATATTACATACTTTGATTAAAGTAATTTTTGATGGGTAAGAAAATGCTTTTAAAAATAAAGACCTTTATTAATAAAAGATGAATAATATCAGTGGTGACTTGGACTAGCTTTAGAGGTTTGAAATTTGACTTGACTTGATATTTCTCTAGCATCGAAAGTTAATGAAAATTTTCAACACCTAAAAGTATGGAATTATAATGAAAGAGCAGTCACATCCAATTTGAGTCTGACATGGCTGTTTTATGATGGTAGGTATGCATATAGCCAGAACGGATGAAGCTATGCTCTAGCTTCAAAGCACAGTTTTCATTCACTCCTCATAAAATAGCTGCAAACTATGAGCCAATAAGAACAAATTACTTTTTATTCGTCTCTAATCACATTATAAAATTAGTTTCATATATATATATATATATATATCAACGTGATGTAAGATTTCAATGATTTATATATTCAAAATAATATATAGTTATATTAATAATATAATTTGTACAATAGTCATTAAAAAGTTCTTGGGCTGGGACTGTTTATTCAAATTTTGATAACGTTGTTCACAAAACTAATAACTATAACAGAAATATATAGAATATTTGCTTAAATAACCAAATATGAACTACAAACAACATTTATTTAGACATGTATTTGTATAATATAGAAATAAATTTGCATTTTTTGAAGAGGTCCTTTTTGACATGAAACTCCAGAAATCGAGTGTCAAAACTACTTTGATGTTGTTGTTTTTTGTTTTACTCAATGAAGATGAATAGGCTCAAATTGTTGCTTCAATTTAACAATCCTGACATTTACTATATATATGTATGTCTAATCAAGGAATAATTCTTGAAGTCAAGCAACTAAAATTCTGTACATATGTACACATATTATTTTATTTATGTTGTAATTGGGGTTTAATGAAACCCAATTTTCTCAATAAATAAATCAATGATAATAATAATTTAAGGAATAAATGTGATTATCATCTAAGATGCCTACATTTGCAGACATGTTCTTTAGGGTGGGTCGTCATTGCTAGTTGTTGTCTTATCAACTTTTTTAAATTTGGAAAAGAACTAATGGAGAAAAGATGTGTATTGATGTAAAAATAATTTGTGTAAAATATGAGATCGATGGAGTTTCGTGTAGCTTTGTAAATATATTTTTAACAAAATTGGGGGAACTCGAAAAGATGTTTTATTTTCCTGAAATTTGGCATGGAATAGTTTATAATAGTATTATAAATTAATTTTCCTATATCCCATCATTGATTTCAAAAATTTTTATTTTATTTTATTAATGTACATTCATACAACAATAGTCTTAATATTATTATTATTATTAAGCAATGTGAATATAAAAAAAATGACTTATTTAGAACTAGCTGTCCCACCGGCTTCTCTCGTCTAATGTTAGATAAATAAAATGCGTTTTCAAAAACTTTTGTTCATATAAATAAAGTTTATAGGAGCCATAGAGCTGCGAGTGTATGTAAATTCAATTTATGTACAACTATATACTATATATACTCTCTAAAAAAATGTTTTTAACAAATTTTTTAACCATCTAGACACAGGGATTAGGGCAGAGAAATCAATAGTCTAAGCTTTTTGAGACTCTTTTTTTCTGCTCTAAGTGCCAACACGTATTAGGAGCGTCTGTAAAATCATTTTTTGTACAACTTTATGGTATACCCAGGCCGTTTTAGTAAAAAGTTGTTCTATTCAAAAATCTTAGATACATTATATATACGTCATGGCAGCTAGGGCAAAAATCCAATATCCTACGATATATGAGTACATAAACTAGATAACATTTATTTTATGATAGAACTCTCTATTTTATTAATTACTTAATAAGACCTAGTGATACCCTTTTTATACTAGATGCATTATAGTTCAGGAAAGAGTATAATCCTTTATGACCAAAATTATTAAAATAACAAAAAATATTTATTCCAAGTGGTGTGTAAAATTTATACAAAAAACGAACCCAAAAATCCGTTTCTTCACTTAAACCAAAATTTTCTTGTTAATATCTAGAATTTATTATTATAAAATTTCTTTTTTTTTGTAGAGAGTTACTTTTAAACTCCTCCTTACATTTTTAATGTTTAGGCCACATTCCAAAGATCGATAGTAAATTATTACAATTAAAGGAAGAGTCTTTTTTAAGCTACACTTTGTTGATAAGTGGGCTTTTAAAGCCCACCAAAAAAAAGTGACACTGAACTTTAGGTTCTGGAACAGGGAGCCCCCACTGATTAAAAAACAATACAAATTAACAAAAAAATGTTAATTCAGTAGGATTTATTAGGAAAAGTGACGCTCATTAGCCTGAAACCTCGTTAATCATGTTAATAAATTTATGTATCTGCTTCTTTTCAGGATTGACATAGATATCTAGTCAGCAGCTACAGTACTTAATTATCCAAGTCATGATAAATTTTGATCCTATCATGATTTATAAACTACATTCTTCATAATATTTAGTCCACTATTTTTATAACGGGTAATTGAGATGACTATTTCACAATATATGTATATTAATTCTTTATATTTTTCCTGGAAGTTGCACTTATTTATTTTCACTTAATAGCTTTGTCATTTAAAGTAACGCAACGTATTCTCAAGATTTCAAATATTTACACATTTAGAAAGTCGAAAATATTTTTACCCCAGCACATTCTTTCTTTTGATTCGATACATTTGTATATAAACACGATACATTTTTGTAAAAATAATTATATTAGGCCACAATAGTTAGTACCTAACTTTATGTATCAATTCCTGAATAATAAACCTGATCCCTCAATCCAATAAAGCAAATAACATTATATAACTTCTTTGACAACTTCCTATTCTATTTCTAGTACTAAACTAGTCATGAATGTTACATCAAATAAACTAACATCAATGACCATTCAACTGAAATTTAATATCAGCTTCAATTGACATCATAAATGATAATAAAAACAAGGACTCCCCTTATTCTCCAGCTCTTCAATCATCATTCAACAGTCCTAAGTTGAATTGTGTGTCTACATACATACTCGAAAACGACAATTTCATGTGTGTACAGTTTCAATTATATCATTCATAATTGGTTAATATCGGCGTTCTTTAAATTCTATTTAGGTCCTTAATACTGTATATACATATATTATATTTCCATGGATTCATGATTTCCTTATCACGTAGCAAATGACATTAAGTCATTAGATTTATTGCATACCCTACATAATCTTAATGGGAAAAAGACTTTATTAAATCAGGGATCAAATATGAATTTGAAACACTTTACTTATGCCCCAAATTCGATTTGTATGATTCGTGTTTTCACCCTTTTCCAATTCAATTGATTAAAAAAAATTAAGAATCTTGGGATTTTTCCATGAATGGTATGTATATATCTAAACAAAATTATTATATGATTAATATAGCAAAATAATTTATTTGTTCTACCCAGAATTTTTCAAATAAACTATATTGATTGTTTATAACTTAAATGATTCATATATAAATGTGAGAATTATAGAATTGTCTTATTCTACAAAAGGATCATTATTTGTGAGAACAATTTTAAATGTTTCCCCTTCCCCCTTATACTTGAAGATCGGTCCCAAACCACAAAATAATCATATTTAAACTGTCTATAAAATCCCATTTTTGTTGAAGATCCTATGAAAATTAACTGAAGAACATTTTCCCAAATAGGCATTTTGTCAAAAAATACTAAATAAGCATGATTATATTATTAAAAGTGTCAAATATGAGAATGTGACTTGTGATTTAATATTTCTCCACGAAAGAATGAATAATTAACTTATCTTTAATAATAACAAGATAAATATTATGCTACCCTTAAATCAATAAATAAATAAACTTAATAGGAACAATATTTATCTCAATATATCATAAAATTGCATTAAAATATGTATATGTCTGTATATAGTAATTTACGGCAAAATATTTTTCCGTGAATTGTCCGCCTACGTTAATAAAAAACTGATTTTTTAAAAATAAAAACAAGCAAATGAAGTTCCCACAACTTCAAAATTCATTTTTATATTATTTAAAGTTACATGATTTTCCATGGATAACTTTTTTATGATTGTCAAATAATCATATTCGTCCAAGTCTTAGTGAAGTACGATTACTAGTGTAAGGTTGCGTACTTTGATAAAAAAACAATTGTTGCGATTTTTAATCCTAGAACGCTAAGAATTCCACGTCGAGCTTTTTTGTCCAATCGCAACCTCGATTGACAAAAGGGAAAGGAAAAATTTGGAAAAACAACTGGTAGCTACCCTTCTGTATTTTCCTTGTTGCCAACTTGTTAATATTTGGCAGAGTTATTGTTTAAACATACTGTATATTGATAAATTTTACCAATCACGAACCAATCGTTACTACTTGTAATATATTCAAAATTCAAAAAAAGGGCGCGCAATCCTCGATTTAATATATTTTTTATGCATCAAAATCAGAAATAATAATAATACCCTTTTTGAGCTCATAATACGTAGGGTCAGCTGCTTTAAATCAAAAGAGTCAAATGATGAAAATCAGCTGAAGGGAGAATACAGTGTGTTTTTGTTTATCCCAAAAAGCTTGTCGTGCTAAAATTTTGAGGGAAAAAATATTTGGATATATCAAAACGGTATATTTTCTTTGAACGGAAGGATCAAATCTTTTTACAAAACGTCATTCCGGCTTACTTTTACCCCCTATATGTAGAAAAGTAACTTTATATTGTAGCTATTTTCGTATAAAGACCTTCATGGTAGTCCTTTTTAAAAAAACTGATTATGAATTGGATTTGGCCAAAGCTACAAAATAAAGTGGAAAAACAGCGACCATGTGATCAATTTTTGTAAAATTTAGTTGGCTACGAGATTAATTTTTGTGTCAACTGAGGATGCCAGGAATTACTTCAACACTAACTACACAAGCTTCATGAACTTTGTTTATTCACTTAAAACAAGATAAATTCTGCGGAGGATGAAAAATATAAATAAATAAATTCATATCTCCTAAAAGTGACATATTGGAAATTGCAATCAGTTTTAATATTTATGTAATTATTTATCTATTGATCTGTCCCATCTACAGATGGGTTTGACCGGTCATAAGATCCTTACAGAGTTTTTCCATCAGCATATGGGCAAAAATAAAACAACCATCCTAATTTCCCATGCAGGACCCCAGGCACACGGGCTTTGTGAAGGATATCCGTGGGACCTCGAAGACCGGTTAAAAACCAACATTGTCTCTTCAAAGAGCACCCTATATAATCATCTATACCCTAAGCCAAAGGATTTTACAGTATATGTTTGGGGCCCCGAGGCAAACTTAATACCAACGCTACCGTTTCAAGATCCATAAATTACTCTACCTCCCCTCCCCCCACTTCCAAGTCGGCCCATGGAGAGAAAGATACATATTCTTTTGTGAATATAAAGTGATTTGAAAATTTCTGGTGTATTCTAAAGGTAAACGGTTCCTCAGTACCAAATATATTCAAATATTTTAAATGGGTCCCTTATAACATATAATCTCATTCAAGATATCCCTTATTAGGGGATATCAGTGATAATGCAACAGGCTGTTTCTTTTTCTCGAACATCAAAAGAGATAAAGTCACAAAATTTACATCACTATTGTAAAAATGTCTATTATGTATGATAACAATTATTGACAAAAAATAAGACATTTATGCTAACATTTTTTATGAGATTTTGAATAAAAACTGATTTTAAGGAGTAAAAGTAATTTTTTCAAGTAACTTTTAATTACTCAAAATGCAAAGCTTACTCATTGAAAAAGAGATATGAAATACATTAACGTTCGATACAAAGGGATCTATTGCAATTGTTACTTTTTCTGAATTATTTTGTGTTAACACCTCATAAGAATATTTCTTCAATTTATAATATAATAATCAATACTGATCAGTGATCCATAATATAAATCTTATTATATCGTAATGTGAATTGTAAATTAATAGTTTTATTAATTCAACATCTTGAAATTTATTATTCATTCCTCAAAAAATAATCTTCAGTCTAGTTTTCTTAATTTCTAAATCCAATTCGATTTTTTAAAACACAGCAGCCATCCACAAAGACTGTTGTAACCATACTGGGCTATGGATACAGTTACAATGTGTAAAAAACTACTGACTGGTATAATCTATTAAATAGATCCAATAGATAACAAACAGATGTCGGTATGCTTTGTTATATTTTTGAGTTTCTAATTCAAACCAGCTCCAGGAATTGAGTCACAATCAAAAAGTGTTCAACTGTCACCGGTCTGACCTACGCTACTAGCAGAACTCACTGACCTTGCTTTTCAGTTAAATGAATGAATTATATTCTCAAAAACGTTTATTATACAAAAACTACATTTTCACAACCCGAGTCCAAACGCAAACGCCATGTTTGGGAGCGTCTGTAAATTTAATTTATGTACAGCTTTGTTATAGTCTCTAAGCTGATTCTTTAAAAAATTGTTTTTGATAAAACATATTGGCCATATAAACGCCCTGGCGCTTTAGAAAGGAAAACTCAGTGACTTCTGCTATATGAGGCTATTGATTGGGCAACTTCTATTTTATGATGAAACCTTCTATCTAGCTCTGTTTAAGTGTAAACCCCTCCACAAAAAGATTACATTGATTATATTTTAGCAAGAGCGTATAAAAAAGTTTTATACTGAAGGTGATCATTTCGGAAATATTTATGTAAATATTTTTATAAAAGTAGTAATTCTGAACGGGGTCTAAAGAAAAACTGAGGGTTTTTTGTCTCCCATATCTATTGTGTTCATGAACATTATTAATAAAAACCAATTTTTTTATTCTAAGCAGTTCAAAAGGTCAGGCTTTTGAATAAAAGGCTCTTCACAACTTTTTTGACTGATCCCCGGATGTTCTAAAACCGGAACTACCCCAAGCTAGGGAGTCTTATTCATAAATTATGAATAAACTTCAACTTCAATTGCCCTTAATAGAATGCTCATTTTGTGCAGTAAAAACACTAGTGGATCATCCTTTTTTAATGCACAAAATGAGCATCCTTTTAGGCTAATTGAAGTTGGAAAATGGGCCAAAAAAGCTAAAAAAGTGGGATTCGATTTCTCAAAAACTTCCGAATTTCTTCCATTTGTAATACTGATCAGTGATCCGTAGTAAAAATCTTACAATATCACATTAATGTACCATAATGAACTGATAGGAAATATATTAGTGTAGTTATTGATTACTCAAAAAATGTGTTCTCTAATATTCCTAATTTCGAATTTGAACTCGAATCTTTTAACTTTTGACACATCACATACAAATGCGACTCGTAAAAAGATAATGAGCAATGTAATCTCTAAATAAATTCAATCGATAACAGACAATTTGTAAGTATGTTCTTGTTGAATTTTGGTGCATTTAACTCCCAGTAATTGAGTTTCTTACTAAAAAGTTTGCCACTATTTTGATCTCCCCTACAATAGCCCATTCCGAGAACCTTCTCAGTCCTTTCTCCATGACGTTCCCTCAATGATAATATGACATAGATAGACAAATAAAATTAACAGAGAGCTCAAGGGTAGTAATTAATATATATATATTATTATTATAAACTTTTGTTTATTAAATTCGATTTGATACAGCACGGATTCTATTTAAAAAATATATTAATTCCTTTATTGACCACAATGGCAATACATAAAAAATGGCACCAACTTGTTTTTCTTGTTTCAAAGCCCTCCTTGTGTTACCATCATCAATATTATAGCATTATTTTATTTGTTTGCCACATAAAAATGCCTAGCATGACCAAGAAAAAGAAAAGATCTATGAGTTTGTCACGGGAAAGAGGAACCAAGACTTCTTCCTCTTATTTATGAAATTAAATATTTTAACTGCAAGACATTAAAAAAAAGTAGTGTTAATTTTTTTTTTCCTTTTTTTTAACACAATTTTCACTAAATATCTTTTAATATTATTTCTTATTTATTTTAGAAAAGAAAAAAATGAATTTGAAGTTATCGAGTTTTTTATTTCTATTTCTTTACAAAAAGTAAATTTTAGTTTTTAAAAAGGGTAACCATGGGTGAAAGTAGTAAATGTATGCATGTACGTAAAACAATATTTTGTAAGTGTAACTTTAAGAGAAAAAAAAGAAGAGGAAATCATAACATATTATGAGACTACTTGAAAGAGGAAGGATATTTCAGGAGAAGAGAATGAAGTAAAGTTGACTTAAATGACTTATATTTATTAAAATTGCGTTAATTATTAATAGCAATCAATAAATTATTAACAAAGCATTTAGCAACACATTATATGAAGATGAAGAGGAGGAAGAAATCTGGGATTCCTTTGTAAGAGACAATCAAATTACTAAATATATTATATTAGTGTCGTCAGCGTATAGTTAGGTATAGACAAAACTAAATGAGAAATATTAAATAAATATAAAATTCGGACAAACAAATCCAAAGCGGTGTAAATTCTATAATAATTATTTCAAAGTCATTTGATCACAGTTTTTTCAGAGGCTCATTCATCAGTTTTTATATTTAAGATATTAAGGCGTTGATATCATGGAATTGACGGGAGCAGTTTGAGCTTGCGCACGTTTAATATATAAATTCAACAATTTGAGTTTACTTCCATTTAGTCCATCAAGATAGGGCTGGAGACCATCGCCGATAAGTTGATGAAGAGCAACCATGCAAAACACTGCTGCTTTTCGTACACTTGATTGTTGGTTATCATAGGCCTAAAAAGATGATCAAACAGTCGAATGTTTCGTGAGGTCAACTTAAAATATCATCGTGATTTACCTTTAAAAGTCCAGGCATCAATTCTCCTAAGTGCTGAGACAAGGCCTCTTTATTGTTTTCATGCTCGCTTACTTTGGTTAGCATTTTAATAGCAGCTTGGTTTACTGGGAATTCACCAGTCTTAATTATCGGATTTAATACACGAATCACCATATCAGGGGGTATAACAAAAGCCATGGATGCTGCACAGCTTTCAGCAGCTCGCTCTACCTAAATATACAAATTATCGTTATTGTAGAAATAGCAAGCAAATTATAAACACTTGTAACATACGTCTTTTTCTTCGTCTTTGTGAGCTTCGAGTACTTTCAGAATGATGAGCTCTGTAAAAGCTTGAAAACTAGGAATAAGCTGCTCCTTCTTTAACATTTCAGTTAAGACTCCAAAAGCGAGTGCTCTTGTAGATCCCACATCGTCAGATAGATTTTCCAAGAGCAACCTCAAAACAGTCCTAAATAAGAACCGAAAAAATGGTAAAAATTTATTTACATTTTAAGAACAGTATTAGATGTACATATGAAAGACAAATGTTTTACCTAAAGTTTTCCAATAGGATTTCAGTGTTTCCTTCTCGAGCGATTCGAATTAATTGAGACATACTAGCCCTACGCTCAGCTGATCGAGTTCTTGTCTTTACAGACTGGAGTTCTAATATAATGTCCTTCATGGCCAAACTTGCTTCTTCATCTAATAGTAAAAAAACATATGATGAAACATTTATTGAAAATCAAATTAATTATCGATAGAAAATGATAACAACAAAAAAAAAAAAGGGGGGGGGAAAGGTCGTTATTAGGAGGAGGTAACATATTATTAATAGATGATAATACGTGAGACATACAATTTTTAATTAGACTAGATCAAACTTCAAACTTCAAATCAATCATCTAACACCATTAAGAGGTATATCGAAATTTTATAAGTCACAAACATTATTATCAACGCAAAGACACATTACTACGAGATGGGTTAATTGAACAAATCTGCAAGTGCTTATGTTATAACTCATCAAGGAATGAATATCTGTAATGAGAACACAAACAAAAGTAATCAACCCACCACCACCACCACCAGTACCACCACAACTACCACCATTAAGGAGAAAGACAACTCCTCCTCCCTTTTTGTAACTCATTGCTCGTTTACGCTTAAATGTATAATTGGCATGAAATCGGGGAGCAATTGACCAGCCTCGTGGATGATAATTACTACCATGCAAGTTTCTTGGTAAAGAACGAAAGTTTTTTGCTAAATGTACATAATGAAATTGTATGAATGCCAAAATTATAATCATTCTTATAATAGAGAGAAAAATTATATGACAAAATAAAATCCGTGTTATTAATAACCAAAAAAAATAAATATATATATTAATCTTACCTCTGGACATACTATCAATATTTGACTTGAGATTGTCACTAGGTTCATTATTGTGGGGTAAATCCATTGACAAATCAAGTCTAGAAAGTGAATCTTCTAATCCTGTAGCAAAGTCCATTTCTCCGGTATCCCTAATGTCTTTGGAATCGAAAGAGTAATTTTGTATGGCATTTGCAGTGGAACGAAGAGATTTGATAACATCTTCCGGATTAAGATTTTCAGAGTCATCAATAGGATCGATAAGTTCTCGAGTTTTTGAACCAGTCCCAATATTTGCATTACAGTTTTCACTGTTAGGCGAATATCGAGGTTTCATTGGTGTCGTTGTATTAGAGAGATACTTTTGCACTAATTCAGCTGCATTCTCCTGGTATAATTTCGGCAGAGTCATCAGTTTGGATGTGCAATGAGACGAATTAACGTTAAAGAGAGCGATCAATGTCTGTTGAGCACTTTTTCGAACTTCTGGTGATTTGGGCTCATAGGTCCAAGTTATAATTTTAGCAAGACCAACGTCTAATTCAGGAGAATGTTTGATATCCGAAGGATCCATTAATTGAGCCATACTAAGGATATAATTCAAGGTGCCGACTTTGACTTTAATATTTGGAGTTTGCGTTTGATCAACCATAAAACGAATAACGACATTAAACTGACTTTTGTATGGAAAGGAATCTCTGAAAGGCAAAGTCAAAAACATTTAGCATAATTGAATGAAAAATAAAAAGAGGGAGCATTGACTTTGCCTCTTACCTAACTACGTCTAGAGTTCGATTTATTTTTTGTAAAATAGATCCAAGCAAGTCAGCACCCAATTTGATCAGAAGTCTTGTTAGAAGAACATAAAGCCAATCCTCGAGATCCTCTTTGTGAGAAACAACGAGCTCCATTAGCGTTTCCAAAAACAAAGAAAAAACCTTTGTGTGTGCATCCATAAACATTTTTGTAAATATTTCAGTAACTCTTCTTAATTCTTTCGCTGACAGCATTCTACCATCTCTAAAATATGCCTGAAGTCCTATTAAACCGTCTTTGCGATCTGCCCAATGGGTGCTTCCACAATTAGCGATAATTTCCCCAATATCCTTATTAAATAAATATCGTACATGAGGTGAAATAGCATCAAATCTTATATCAATAACTTAAAAGAAATTCATAAGATATTTAAAAAAGCACTTAAAAAAATATCTATCAACTACTCTTTTGACTTCTACTTTTCAAATTAATAGATGGAAGATACTTTGTTCCATGCTTTTTAAAATTCACACCATGTCTTGTGTAGTCTTAATAAAATCAAATACAAGTTTAAAAAAGTAGCCCACATGTTGCATGAATGGACTTAGCTCACACTTTGGTTATACCTTATAAGTATTATTCCAATACAAACATTCCTTCGAAAAAGTCCAAATCCCAAACTACTTTAGTTTAAAATTCATTTTCCATTTAATGATGGTATATACATCGAATAATTAACATTAATCAAATACAGTGGTATTTATGACATTGACCAAGAGAACTGTGTAAATAATAATCGACTTACATCATTCTGACGTCTTCCGTAATCAAATGATCTATCAGAGCACAGGCTGGAAGTTTCGCTCTCATCCGATCCATCGTCAAATGTTAGCGCGCCACCACCAGTACTACGTTTTCTAGGATAATTTTTCTAAAAAACAAAAACAAAAACTTATTAAGTAAATTTGGTATTATAACTTGCGAATAAATTTATGGAACATGGAAGTTTTAAGATAAGTATGTAGAGAGAAAGGTAAGGAGCTACGAAAGCCTCTCTGTGGTTAGTTGAGTACAACAGAAAAAAAGGAAACGTGGAAAAAATTAGTGGTACATAGAGGATAAAGAGGCATGAGAGATGTAAGCAGATCTTGTGACGCAAAATGAAACGTAGAAGTGGTAGTGAGCCATCACCAAACAGCAATGTAACTAACCAGAGCGTTCGCAAAAGCGCTTTCAGCGTCTCTGGACTGGCGTAAAATTTTTTCTGTCATTAAAGGCCGTTTTGGAGGGCGCTCGACAGACGCAGCAAGACTAATAGCTGCTTTTCCAGAACGAAATTTGGCTGGGGATGGAGATGATCCAAACCGATTGGGACTAGCTTCTCGGGATGGACCAGTACTACGCGGAATACCAGAACGTCTTCTAATAGGAGTTAAGACCTGAGGATTTAATATGAGATTAACTAACCTTAATTACGGAAGGAAGGTAATTACATGTGCCTCCGATATTTGATGTGACAGGATTGTGATGTCATGGTACACAAATCCGATTTAAAACTTTAATTTGCAAAATTGAATAAAAATCGAAGGATAAACTCAAAAGAATAATTGTCAGAATAATAAAACAACTCCAGAGTTAAATAAGACAAGTGTTTAGACTGAGGAAGGGTAAATCAATCATAGCTAGTTTAAGACTAGATGAAGGAATGAACTTAAAACTAATAGCTGAATTGCACCCAAATACGATTAAAAAAAAACTGTTTAAATTTGACTTACATTCCCTGGAGATCCAGTGTCAAAGTAGGTTTGATATGACTTGAGAGAAGTAGGAGAAGTAGATCTAGATCCAGGCTGGGATAATGAAATGACTGAACTTCCAGTCTTTGCCCGACCTCGCCCATTTCGTGAAGCTGATTCTGGAGTTATCCCTTTATCTGACGTTTTACGAGGCCGAGCTATAAATAGTAGTAAATAAAAAATAAATAAATAAATAATTTGCCTTCCTTTCTTTATTTATAATAAAACATACGAAGAGAAGCTCCAGATGATATACCCATTCGATTTCTCTGAGCATATTGAGCACGAACATGTGCTCGTCGTGCTGCAGAAGGATCAATGGCACTATTAGATCTGGCTGGAGGAGTTTGTCTTGGTGAACCATTACTTAAAGTAGCAACTAAGAAATGCGTATGGTTAAATTAATAAACTAAAACCCCAGAATGATTAACTAACTCACTATCAGCTTTAACAGGAGAAACATATAATGGTATTCCACTTGTTTTTCTAGTAAGAGTCGACATTTTTCTTTCAAGAAGATTTTCCTGTGACGAGGTGATGGAAGACTGACGGGATCTAGGAAGTGTAACTGTTGCAACTGATGATCGTCCAGCAGTATTGAGCGAATTACTTGATGACGAATTAGACATGTCTCCTACTTGCAAAAGTCGACGATACGTTGCATCAAGTGAATTGAGTAAAATATCTGCTTGCTCTTTAAAATGATCAGCAAAGCCCCAATAAGCTCTAAAATAAAAATAAAAAATAATAAAAATAGTGGGTTGTCTTTCTTACTGGGCTGCTGACTGCTTTTTCTTACTTTCGTGCCATGCTTCTGGCTTCAGAGTCTGCATCAGTGATACCTTTCTTTATTGCAATAGATAGCAAATTAACATGTCTTTCAAGAGGTGCAGTAGGCCACTGATGTAGCAAATGATCTAAGAACTCACAACAATGTTTTCTAATTTCCCGAGATCTACCTTCAATGCTGGACGTGATGATCGGGATGAATCTTGAACTGTAGGTATACTGAATAATAAATCTAACACAAACAATGCCTGAAGTTGACATCACTTTCGCTGAATTAGGAATTAAATTTATAATATTTTGAAGTAGGGCTTCTAGAAAGCGATCTACTTTATGGTGTAATTGTTGAGACATGTAGGCAATTGTAATGCAGGTCTCCCTTACAACTTGGGACCGCAAATCCTTGACACTAGACTGGAAAGCTAACTCAAGCGACTTAAGAGCAACAGTCAATTCATCATACGATCCGGCTCCGGCAAGAATCAAAGCCCTCATTTTTTGAAGAGCTTCAATACGAACCTTCCAGTCATTGGAAGTCTTTATCAAAGTTTCACGGATTTTATTCAATTCATCGTTTAACTGACGACCCGAATATATAGTAACTTTTTTGACATCATCAAAAGCTGTCATAAAGCTTTCTTCATCGACAGCACCGGCCTGACCACCTGTAAATAAAAATATATATACATATTATGCAAATGAGTCATTGCCTCAGGTCCATACTTTTGAACTCACAAATTAAAAAAACAAACAAATAATTATTATTATTAGTAGTAGTAGTAAAAGAAAGGAAACCTACCTGAACTAGCACTAGAATAACGTATTGAAGGTGCTCTCCTTATACCAGAAGCAGCATTACTCCTTCCACCATCAGCTAAAGAACCATGTGTAGCACAACAATATAGTTAGATTGTTAGTTATGAAATGAGGACAAATAAAATAATATTTTGAGACAAAGCATGGATTGAATGACTTATTAAAATGTTAATTAATTATATGTAATTTGACAAAACAAACAGAATTCACAACAGGGTTAAGATAACCATATAAAACCACAGGGAAAAGGTAGTTCATATGCATATCATATTTTATATGTACATGAAATTAAATTTATATATACATACATAAGAATCTACAAACTACAAACTGAGTGCCCATTTACGAATAATTAAAAGCGTCAATCATTAATTATAATTGATTTATTTGTATTGTTATATTGTATGAATAGATATTTTGTATGTAAATAATAAGCCATATCCATTGACAAAACCAAATTCATTCCATACAAAAATGAACTTACCAGTCACTGGTTTAGGCATACCGAATCCGCGCCTGATGGCAGGAACACTACTGGAACGCGATTTTGAGGAACCAAGGGACTTTATCTGTAAGATAATAATATATCACTGATTCGTAACAATGACAAAAAGTTAAACATTTGTCATCTATTTAAAAGGTGACGTAAAATGAAAGAGATATTGGTATAGTATTATATATTTATGTACTTATTTGTACATATGTACAAGTGTCAGAAAAAAGCAAAAATATTATTATTTTTTTCTGAACTTTATTTTAGTACAATTAGCAGCAAAGACATGACTCATCTATTTTAATTTTTTGTACATGTATTTAATAGTAGGTAATACTTGGGTATAGGTATTATACATAAATATAAGATTGTACGTTGAGGAAAAATAAGAGTCAGACAGGATTATTATGTAAATGTACATATATCATGTATTGTTGAGTCTAAATCTTCGATTGAAAAGAGGAAATTTTAAATGTACATTGGTATGTAATATGTAATATCCTCCCTCCTCCTTTATGTGTCGTTAAAGACAAATGAACCAATTAAAAAAGGAACGTCAATTCAAAGGACTCTATTAAATCCATTATTTATTTATTTATTTTTGTCTGATGAATAATGACTTTTCATGAGTAATTAAGTATGGAGCATGCATGGAATTGTACATATATATATATATATATATATGTATGTAGTATAATTAAAAATAGATATAAAAAAGGGACTTACGGACTGCCTATCAGTTTCATCGTCTCCTCTTGTACCTGAAAGAAAAATAAGGAGAATGTCATGTAGGTATGTATCAAAATAAATGAATTGAGAGCATTTTTGAGAGAGAAAGATATGTAAGTCTGTACATACATATACTATCGACTCCGGAGTAAAATATGTAAGTAATAATATAAAATTAAACTTCAATCCCGTATATATATGTTATATTACGAGTGTAATCACTTTAGCCTTGAAAAAATGATTGTATATACATATATAAGTATGTAAAGTAAAAGAGTAGGGCTCTACTGATGGTATTCATGCTTTAGTGTGTGTTTTTTTTTTTTTGAGGATATATGACTATGCACATAGATATTAAGAACATAAGAGCTACTAGCCTGCTATGAGTATGAATCAATTATGCACCTTACAATAAGTAATAGAGGCTGGAGAGCTCTTTTCTTTAGAGAGGAGGTAAAGTAAGAAGTAGTATTAGCAGCAGCATGAACATTAAACATATTTGCAAAAAACACAAAGGATTGTATGTAATTTTCTTTTGTTAAAAACACCATTATAGTACATACATAAATAACGCATACACAACTAGGAGCTGCTGCTTCATCTACAAATTTTAAATTACTTCTCTTCAGAGAAGTAAAATACCAGAGCGTTACGCAACGGAGAACTAATTACGTAATTATAAATATGCAACTCCAAAAAGAGAAGGGATAGAGGGGGGGGGGGGAGGGGGGAAAGTTAGTTATTTCACGAAATAGGAGAAGGTTTCATCAAATTTGTATTATTATATCGTTGTTATTTTATAGATACTATATGTATATGTTATATATTTGCATGAGGTAGGAACTACTGTTTTACATCTGAGTTGTAAGTACTTACAAACTTGAGAGATAAATGCATTCATATATTAATTATTAGTACCTCTGTAGGCAAGGAGTGCAGCAATCAACAATCAAAATAACAACAAACAAGGGTTTTATGACTATTATTATGATATAAATTTGTTTTTCATTTAGCGATTAACGATTTAACAAAACAAAAGCTCTATGCATGCTTAAGCATAATTATTAATACCTATGTATGTATGTATGTATGTATTAGGTTCATACATAGGAATAATATGTAAAAACTAAAGCGTAAATTAAAGAGGGGAAGAAAAAAGATCAGTCATCATCATAATGTGTGATGTGTATTTAATTATTCCAACTGCTTATACATAAATATAAAAATGTATTTCATTTCTTATGAATATGTATGATCCAGGTATAAAAAAAGAGTGAAGTATTGTCTACAAAAAGTGACGAATGACATTTATTATTTTTAATATTACAAACCTATATATATATATATATTAAAGGAAAGAAGGAATGAACAAGAGAGACTACTTGATGACTCTTTTTCTAGATATGACGTCCTAGGGTTGACGCTATATGAAATACACATCATATTTTTGAATTGTAAATACATTTAAGTGTAAGGTGTACACAATTTGGACATGGAATCATTTCTCTCTCTCTCTCTCCCCCCCCCCCCTTTCACTCCCTCCCTTAATTGCTATAATAACATACAGCATAATGCCACACCACTAGGACTTAGAACTTAGGAGCGAAAAGAAGGAAATCAATCCCTTATAGAAAATATGTTACAATGTATGCAGCTGAATAGTGTACGTACGTTGTAAAGGCCTTCTCTCTCCCTGGTAGAATAAATAAGCAAGTGGATGAGGGACCCACATGGGTCTTATTGAAGGGTAAAGGTAAAAGGAAAGGGGGCGTTGCATTTGTTTTTGTTGCTGCTGCTTGGTCTTGTAGAAATAAAAAAAAGGATTTTCTCACTGATTCATGAATATTACTCCATACAACTATTGTAGGCACTTCCGCAGAGAAAAAGAATAAACAGTACGAATACGTACATAACTTATAATGGATAATATGTATGTATATTTATGTGAAGTACATACATACATACATACATACATAGATTGATATTTTACGCAATCTTTTTGTTTCTTTGTAGTAAGTAATAATAATAATGATACACATAGACATACATACATACGGTTTATATTCATTAAAATACTTTGATTTGTCTGTTTGTTTGTACAATGCATACAAACAATAGCTGATTGGAGAGGAAAAAGGTAAAAGTGAGGTTTGGATTTTTGTTCATCGAGTTGACTGTAAGCAGAGGGGAATATTTACATTATATTTACATCTCCTCTTTTTATGATATTATTAATAGTACTATTATTAATAATAATAGCATTAATAACAATGGAACATTTAATTATTTGTTAGAGATACGAATATTATTAGTGTATTTACATCCATACATATTCCATCATCAGCATCCATGTTTCATCAAAAGGGGACCTCTCCCCACTTTGAATAACAGTTGTATGTATCCATGTATGTATCATAAACATAGTAATGATATTATTATCATTAATATAATAGCAGTAGAAATATAATCATAACTATATCGGTACATGTACACACACATTATGTAGTAGTAGACGACGATCTATTTATAAAAAGTGAGGCAATAAAAACAAGGAGGTGCTGCTTCTCATACTATATGTATCCATACTTTTGTATAATATATAAAATGAAAGAAACAAGAGCAGAGAGAGAGAGAGAGAGGAGAAAGGCCTGAAGGAAGTATTTATATCCATCTATGTAGGTACAGAGTCTGATCAAAATGGATGGAAGGAATGCATCAATAGCACATACAGGCAACCTATAAATAAAGCCCATAATTGAAATTGATACTCTCTCTGTTTTCATCCTTCTTTCAAGTATAGGGCAATATTTGCATAAGTACATATGTAGTAGTATAAATTATGTACTAGCTATGTAAGTAACATTTGCTGTTGTAGTTATTTTTGTTTTCATGGTACTGGAGTTACCCCAATAATGACGGACAGACGGACGGATATGCTATAAGAAACGCCCTGAATAATCACCAAGTCATTATTATTATCACATATCACATGCCGTTTTATGTGTGTTTAAAAAAAAATTAATATACATATATGCATGTATGTATATTAATATATATATATATATATATATATATATATATATATATATATATGTAGATAAGTAAACTTATTTGTAACAGCATGAGAAAATATTTTATTATAGCTAGTTGGCTGGCTGGCTATATTAATAATTTTAATACATAACCAAACGTGTCCGTCATGTCCATAAAAAGACATTTAGCAAATGACTTTCTTATTCACCTCTCTCTCTCTCTCTCCCCCCCCCCCCCCCAGGACCACAAACAATTCCACACCCTTGAAATAATAGCAAAAAGAAGAAGAAGAAGAAGAGGCAACCCATGTCTAATATGTATTAATAAAAAACGTCTATAAATAGTTCCTATGACATTTCGAAAGGGAAGGAAGGAAGGAACGAAATAAGAAATAAATACATACATATAACTACTTAGCAATAACAATAATTACTCAGTTATTTATTACTCGTCTTTTTCTTGAACAACAAGATTGATGTTTGATAATGGCCTCTCTCTCTCTCTCTCTCTCTCTCTACGTCAAGATATGACTATGTACAACCAAAAAATATGTACGTAAAAAATCATGAGAATTCTTTCTTTCTTTCCTTACTAAACGGACAATTTGAATTGAACAACGCGTACGCATTGAATAATGATAAATAGTAATAGTATGTGTATGTGTATGTATGTAGTGTACTTGAATAGACGGAAGTTATACACCAACATAGATGATGTGAAACAAGGTTTTAGATCAAAAACTCTAAGTAAAAGGATCTTCTTCTTCATCATCATCATCATTCAATAGAACCTTGTTATTCTTCAAGTGAAAGATCACTTGAGTGAATGAATAAGTAAAATGCCTTTGTTACCCCATCATAGCAGCAGACCTTCTTTTTGACGTACTAACGGAATAAGAAGAAGGAAAAAAAAGAGAAGGGTATTATTGCAACATAATCACAATAATGAGCGTGCACACCTAAGAGGCCACGACCGTTATAACTCACTCGTGACTTTGGAAAATAATCATGATATTAAATATTCTTATGGCATCAGATAAAAGATGCTATAAATTGTTCAGCTAGAAGAAGAAGAAGAAGAAGAAGAAACAGATAGAGGATGATCATGATGATAGATATATTATTTAATCCTTTGAACCATAATAGTTCTTCAACAAGAAGATCAGCACTCATTCCATTCAAATAAAAAGTCCTTATGAAAAAGGGAAGTCAGAGTAACTGTTGCTCTACATACATAGAGAGGAGGTGAATGATCCTCAATGAAATGGGCAAAGTTGGTACATTGATGTACGTATTAAGTACGTATCATTATAGTTCTACATAGTAGCTGAAGTAGTCGGCGTAGAATAGAGCTTTGTACAACAACCAATAATAGTAATGAATATTTTTGGATTGAGAAGAAAAAAGAAGAAGACTATCAATTATCTTTCTACAAGACCTTACATATTCATGCATACATCTTTGATATACTTTTGAAATAATAATAATAAAATCATAAGAATTCAATGTATGGATGTACGTATTATTTAAAGAGGAGTAACAATCAAAACGATTGAAATGTATGTATGTATATGATTAAAAACTCAAACATAGGTACGTCTCTATACATATATGTATAAAAAACAATTCATTGGGATTAAAGTTCCTTTCTCTCTCTCTCTCTCTCTCTCTTTCCCCGTTTCTTATGTGTAATCCAGTGACCTCCATCCTCCTTCTTTTTCCCTTTATAGAACTACTACTACTGCTGCAACCATGTATGTACCACGGATTAGAGATAATTAAAACCATCCTAAGACAAGGACGATGTATATGTATGTATATCATAGATAAATGTACATATTATATACATTTATTTATTTACTTCCTGATCAATTATAGAAAATTATTATTATTAAATGAATTTTCTTGTGAAACTTTATGGTTTTGACTATTAAATACTCTCACAACAAATGAAAGAACATGCCACAATCCCGCAAGAATTTATATATATATTAATATGAAGTATGTAAATCATTTTATCTTAAAATACGTCGTCATAAAACCGAACGAATGTACATAGATATTGTCTTTTTATTTTTTTTATTTTTTTATCCCTAAAAACATCCATGACGGAGATATTCTGTTTTTAGTTGTCTTGTTTATTTGTCTTTTTAAAATCAAAAAACAAAATACCTACAACATATGCCTGGAGTAAATTTTTATTCTACTCAAAATATTGGCATTATGACGTTTCATTCTCAAAAGGGACCAAAAACTATTTACAAGATATTATATTACAAAGATTACTGAATAAAAAACACTAAATGAGTCTTAAAAAATGTGAGTAGGTATATTTCCAACATGAGATCTTTCCACGTTTTTAGTAGAAATGATTTTTTTCTTCTTGATGGAAGTAAGAAAACTACATGGACCATGCAGTAACTTATTCTACTACATGTATATATATATATATATATATATAATGAAAAATAAGTCAAAAAGAGAAGGAAAAAGAAAAGGTATTGTGAGTAGTTATTATTAAGTCATTTCTTATTCAAGAAACTAACAAGCAAAGAAAGTAACAATGATCAAATGAGACTGCAACTTTCTTTATACTAAAATTTATGGTTAAAAAGATTGTGTTATAAATGCACATCACTTCATTCAAGATATTTTTCTCTGTCTTTCATTCCATCATCCTCATGATGCAAACATGAGTGACTGGCAGATGGTGAAGAGTGAGGGGGGCTTTGCAGCCATTTCATGCTCATACGTCAAAAATTATCTTTCTCTCTCCCTCATACGACAGAAAATACAACTACAAATTAATGTTGTTTATATATTATTGTTTAAAATACGTTTCTTCTTCTTCTTCATCATCATCATCTTTTCCATTCTATTCCATTTTATACCCTTCTTCTTCTTCAGTCTCATAATAATGAGAATGAAAAAAGCAGGAGGCGCATAAGAGAGTACCGTGGTGTTTTATCTCTTTAGTAATATGTAGTAACGACAACAAACAATGTATGTATGTATATATGAAGAGGAGGTTAGTACAACACACATCACATACAGAAAAAAAATAGGGGCCGCACCTTCCCTGGCAGCATCCTTAACAACCCTGTAATGCTCAAAAGATGATTTGAGTGAACATGTTTCGACTTTATGTAATATGTAATTAAATGCCCTTCTTTTTTTTCATTATCTAGATGAACAAATATAAAGGGATCCTCCTGGGCTTGCATGACAACGATATGAAATGCCTTCAAGGGATCCATGTATTTCGTGTCCAAACACAACTCAACACAACAACGCTATGTTCGAAATGAAAAAGAAGAAGAAAGATATTGGAAGCGATAAGAAATGTTGAGAATGTTGGAGACTAAGAAGAAATGATGATTCTTAGTTTGTAGATGTAGTGCAGTCGACAATGAAGACGACGACACTGATGATCTGTATAAGGGGATATTAATTAGGTATATGCAATGCATGCATGCAAGTAGGTATGTGTATGTGCATTAAATGTACCTACATAGAACATAAAGCAAGGCACGTTTGTAGACATATGTACTACTACATATTATTCCATTAACCGGAGTAGCAAAGCAATCCTCTAAAACACTTGTTCATCATTCACTAGAAGAATATGAAGAAGAGTCAGTAATCAAAACGACGAGAGAGCCCCCTGGTGTCTTATCATCTTTATAATTATAATTAATCATTTTTTAAATGAGAGAGATATTGAAGGGAATGCAAAAAAAAAAAAAAAAAAATGAAAAAAAAACAACCTATGGTGTGGTTCTTCCAAGTCTCCTTTTTTCTGTTTTTCTTTCAGTACTCATTAACCGAAAAGATGATCTTTGATAGCTTACATAATACTAAATAAAATAATAGTAATGTCCCGTTCACCGTGAGGAAGCACGAGAAGATGTTTGACATAGATAGTATTTAAAGTAAATGCTTCTTTCGTAACTACCTCCTCCCAACATCTGTACACATGAAATGTGTATGTGTAAAAAATAGTGCAAGAAGTGAACATGAAGGGCCCTTATCAATTCATTGATAAAAATCGATTACACTCTTAAAATACATACAAATGGATGTATGTAGTAGATGTACATATTTGTTATCAATATGTATATTCATGTAGGAGATGAGATAAGTTCTACTTCTATTCAAATGAGAGGAGAAACAAGGATTAAGGGAACAACTATAATAATGCATTTTGTTGTTTCAAATTGGCTATGTTTCTTTCTTTTTTTTTCTCTCCCTCTCTATTCCTCAAAGAAGTAAGTAGGTTGAGAAATAAATAATAACGATAATAAAAAATAATAATAATAATAATAAATGAAGTAAAATAAATTCCAAAGATTCCAAAAAAATAGAAGGAAAAAATTAAAAAGAGAAAAAAAAATAATAGAAAAAATAGAAGAAATAGAAGAAAAACCAATGACTTTCTCTCTTTCTATTTTTTTTTCATTTCTCTCTCTCTCTCTCCTCTTACAAAAGAAATGCTCATCGTCGAAAAGGGATGAGTAGTATTGATAATTCCCTTCAGAGCCAGAGCGAGACCGAGCGGATCGATGCAATGAAGATGAAGCAGAGGGAGGAGATCCCCCTCGGTTGACTAAACAGAGATCACATTTACATCCTTTACAAGGTGAACCCCCGGGATGTTTAAGTAGCTTATCAAAAATAAGGATCCAGTCCTGTCCCGAATCCCATAGAGATTCATTCACATCCAAGGAACAAAGAGAATTTGATGCCGAGGAGGAAGGCATACTATTGGGAAGAGAGCCTTCACATCATCAAGTAGGACTTGTAATTACACATTGGCATCAACTATTTATTGCTGATGTTTGTTTGTTTGATTGTATCTTAGTACAAAACAAAAGTCACTCTTTTTAAAAAAGAAATATTGATTATGAAATGTATTGAGCATCCATTGATAGAGCACGCAACTAACACCTCACAATAACCCCATATCAAATATACTAAGTCACTAACTACAATTTACACACTACTACGAAGAGCCAACGGAAAAAATAAAGGTACGTAAAGAAATAATAATAACAATAATAAAAAAAAAACCCTAAAGCCAAAATGCGTGCGCGTCACCCAGTAAGATTATTCTTATTATTGTAATAATAAAAGAAAAGAGCGTAAAATTCTGCCAATTTTTTCCCAAATACTACAACACATACTATACTATATATATAGTACTAACATAACATAACATAACAATATATATATATATATGTATATGTATACATATATATATTGAGGGGTAGAAGAAGAAGAAGCCATTGAAAGGTTAAAAATAAACGAGAGAAAATCCTAGAATGACGCTGCAGCAAATGCTTCTCAGTTCTTCTTCGCCTCCTCCATCCCCCTTCACTACATACGTTTAACCCATTAACAAATTCATTCAAAGACGTACATACATGCATGATAAATAAATAAATAATAATAATAAAAATTGGTTTGTAAATGTGCCTCCACTTGTGAACAGGATTTTCACTCTCATCCTGACATGAATGATGGGTTATGTAACTCTTAATTATGCAAATTCTTATCCTTTGACTTGAAAAAATAAATAAATATACCTAGGCATAATATATGTATTTTCTCAATAATTATTATTATAATCTAAGGAATGAAAGAGATATGTTCATACATAAGCAGATACATAACCACAATACATACATACAATGAATGTATGTACAACCATCTATGGAGATGCCGCCTACCAAAGTACACGATATGCAATGGAAAGAAATTTGTATCAGCAACTACTCTCAGATCAATATTTGTAAATATTATGTACATTGTAGCAGTATTTTATTTCTCAACCCGTAGATCACGAAAGCTGATCTACAAAAAGGAAAATTATCTTATTTTTATCTCCAGTAGGTACAATAGGTAATGGAGGACATTCTCAACCTCCTTGACTAAAGAGGAAGAATGAAGGCATTCATAACTTAAAATCACAGTAAATACATTTACCAGGTGATGGCGAAAGACGTAATGATTCCATATGACAGAGCCAAGCCGATCTCTAAATTAAATACATTACTTTTCCTTGACTTGAAAAGCAAAACAAAATGGCCCCCACGGGAAATGTGGGTTTCAGTGTAAAAACAGTTGAGAAAAAGTTCTGGATTTGAGTGTCCCTTTTTTTTGGAATAATTTTTTTGTTTTCTAACTGTAATATGGCCATTTCCCCAGGAAGGTATTAAGAAAACGCTATCTGCAAAATTTCATGTCTTTACTACCATTTTTGGCATTAATTAAATAGAAAAAAAAGGGAGAATACGGCAAAATATATCATTTTTAACGTCATTTAAAGCACCATACTACTTTGAACGCCGCTTCTCAAGCACCTTGGATTTTTTGAAGTCAAGGTGCACACTATACCTAGTTGTGTTTTTTTTTAATTTTTGGTAGATAAAAACCCATGCTGTAACAATAAGACTATGACATTCATCTCATTGTATGGTTGGAACTTGTACAAGTTGAGCAGTAACTAGATACATGGACTCGCGTACAACAACGATAATGGACTATAATTACTTCCTTTAAAAAAATCAAAAAGTAATGAAAAATTGACTCTGAAAATAATACAACATTGCGTCATAAATTCAAATGGCTTTTTGGTGTACACAGTGCTACAACAAAGAAAAACGACTAACACATTGCATACATAAAGTAGCAACAACCAATAAAAGATCATTCAAGTAAGCAAGTGCCTATATATACATACATACATACATAAGTACATGTATGTATGTGTAATTGGCAAGCGGAAAAGTTGACTCATGACCCTTTCAAGTGGTATAATGAGATTTGAGCAGAATATTTAAAGCTTTTATTTACTCCATGGTGTGATGGAATGTAAAAGTACATAGATAGGTATATATTTACATACATACATATTAAGGTAGAATCAGAATAACTACAATTTGCAATGAAATACATAAATGTTCAAATTACAACCACATATTAGTATGGGTTTATGTACATATATTTGACACCACTCCCAATTTATGATTCAAAGAAAAGAAAAGGTAATCATCATCCCCCCCCCCCTAACACACACACACACAACTTCTCCCAATCCACCACCTTCTCCTTCAAAAGTATTTCCTTTTTCCAAGGAAAACATTCAATGTATATTGATATAATGTTTGACTGTTGTTTTTTGCACACTCTATTAGATTGTATGAATCACATGGATTTTATAAAAGTCTAAAGGAAACAATACCTTAATATTATGTACTTTTAACTAAAATAAAAGGATTTTATCCATATCAACAACTCCCACCTAAAACTTGAATTACAATCAATTATTGTGGTAAAACAACAAATTAGATTCTTGTTTAGAGATAACCATATATGTTCATACTTATTTATATAAGAACGTAAAAGGAATTCGCTACAATTATTTTCTCCAAAAAAAAAAAGAAGAAATACCGTAAATTGCAACACTGGATTTAAAAATAATAATAATCTAAAAGATAATAATAATAATAAAAAAGGATCATCCTTCATAAAATATTTAACCATAATACCCCCTAATGGTATTAAATTAAATAAACGTATATCTATGTTGTCACTATAGGTTTAAATCTACATTTTCTCAACGGAACACAATAAGAATTGTAACTATACAAATGTACTATATACGTATAATACATACATATGGTATAGAGCCACCAAAAGAATTTAACTGAAGATACTTTATCATGCTAAAATATGCACAAACATTTTGAATATGTGGTAATTACTATTATGTAAGAGATTGGTACCTAGAATCATTCCTTTTTCTAAGAAAAAAATAGCCAATTACACACTCAACCCTTTTAGGTTTTAATTATAAAAGTATAAATGTATTAGGAAAATAGATTGCATTACATAAGAATAACACATCCCATAAAAGGAAATATATGTTTAATCTACATATCTTAATATAAATGTTCAATCTTTAATATCAAAAACAAAGGACTTACTACATCCAAATTGAAGCTCTATCTACAACAGCTTTAAAATTGAATTGTTGCTGATAGGAGAGAAAAATGTCATCAAACAAATTCAAGGAATCAATACGGCTGACTATAAAAATAAAACATTAAATTGTTCTTAGAAAATGTAGGTTCAACGAAATAGCAGAGCTTATGTAAGAAGAATGACTATGTTATATTTTTTTATTCAAATTATATTTCGAATAATTATTTTGAAGATGAGGGGGGCAAAGTTTACATTTATCAAATATATAAATGTATAAATTACCACAGGAACGTCCATGACTAAGTGAAAAAAATCGTTACTACATTTTCAAAGATCATAGTACTCTGACTCATAAGCATTCATTTCACATAGTAAAACACACAGTATGTCAATAGAATACATATATTAATTCATCGTTGAAGATTCATTAGTAAATTGTTTATATACGAATGAATTCATATACATAGAAACTTATAGGACCTTACGATGATTTTTAATATGTTTATTGTTTATTTTATCAGGAACGACAAAATATTTGGGAAAAAAAGAAGAACACCCAAGAAATACTATATAAATGTATATTAGTACCACGTTTGGATCAGCTCAGGCTTTATATTTATATAAATAATTGTCTCTTTTTTCAAAAAAATCGTAATTAAATTTCAGGCATGTCACCCTTTCAAATTTATTTTTTCACACTGCAGTTCGAACCGTACTGTAGATTTTGCACACCGTCCCAGTCCTAATATATATAGTGAACCCTCATTATCTGCGGGGGATATAAACCAAGACCTACTACAAATGATGAAAACCCTCATTAAAAGTATAAATTAACGTATTTTTTTTATATTAACACCGAAATACGTATTCAATACATCTCATAATTTAATCATCATATATATAAAGCGGCGTAGCTAGATCCCCCCTAATTTATATATATCATTTTAACAAATTATTCTCTTGCAGGGGCGTACTGCAAGATACGTGAAAATTGTAACTTTTTTATAAAAGATAAAAAGAAGAAGATCTTGCATCAGCCCCCAGCCCTCCGAAAGTCAAACTACGTCCCTCTAGATAGATATACAAAAATGTATACTTTTAAGCATTAATATCAAAAGATACAACTATATTCATTTAAATATTACATACCTAATAAATTTGATAGAAATAAATACATTTATGAAGTTTAAGCTCACTTTTATACTAGTAATGATCGACATTAAAAAATTCCCAAATATTGGGCATTCGTATTTCATAAAAAAATCCGTGGACAATGAACCACACATCAACGGAGGCTCACTGTTTATCATATATATATATATATATATATATAAGTAATTAATAAATGTATTAATATTTTATTTTATTTTTTCTATATTAAACTAAAACAATATTTTATAAGTCATTATAAATATGTATTTATACCAAAACTTTCAATTTGATGAATGCAAATACATATTATATTGATGCTATTCTACAAAACAAAGCAAAACAAAACAAAAACAAAAAACATAATAGCTATAATAACTTTTTAAAGGAAGTGTGAGGGACAAAATGTATTGGATTGAAATACACTATTTAAAGTGTGAGATAATAGACAGTCCAAATTTGTTTGTATAAACATAATTTGACTGGGAGGAGGAAATAATATAGTTTTGTATCAATACTTTAGTCTATCATCAAAAGAAGCAATTCTATTATGGCTATCGTCAAGTAACTCTATCATTATTGCAGTGTATTTCCGCAAAAGATATACCCAAGGATAATGCTCTTTACGTTTGTTAAATTTGTGTAGCTGGACAAAAAAGATGCGACAATTACAATATTTTTATATATTTCTTTTTATAAAAATCAAAGATATCCTTACTAATATTTATAGATTTTACACTATAAACAAATTTCAAGACAGAATATACAAAAATAACTCCTTGTGAATAAATTCAATGCTTTTGGGATGTATACATGTGTTTTGATGTACTTCAGAGAGGGCATTGTTATACCTACATCTAGACAAATAACCCTGAGTAGTCAAAAAAATATTTCATTTACTCTTTTAAATTACATAATATGATTATGATTCGATAAAAATATAGTACAAAAAAGATTTCAATAGGTCTTTTTTGTTTCTTTTTAAATCATTTTGTTCAAAACTATTGCAATTGTTCCAAATATATTTGAACAAATGACAATATAAAAAAAAAACCATTTATAAATTTATCAACAAAATAAAGCTTCCTACCGTCAGCTGTAGTTCCTAACGTGAGGGTAGCAGTAGGCATCATTTCACCAGAAGCACGAACGGCGTCGAATTTTGCTATTAAAATAGCTAGTCTGAAATTTTAATAAATGTAATTATTTTCTCAAACAATAGATTAAGTACATCACCAATATACTGTAAATAATTACAAGTTATTTTTTTTTGAAATATTTACAAATGATGTTGTAGACTCAATCCATATATATATATATATATATATATATATATATATATATATATATATATTAAAGTCAATTCATCAAAATGCATTGATTCCATCAAAGACCATTGTAATCGAATAAAGTAACTGATACAACACTTACTTAGCGGGTGCAATATTATGCTTTCTTTGTAAGTCAACACGGACTCTTTCACCAACATGTCTATAAATTTCAACAAGAGTGGCAACAGCAGCATCACGGACAGTCGCAGTGGGGTCACCCAATAAAGATATAATTGAAGGAAGAAAACGTGATATCATCAAACTTTGTGAACTGTGACTATAATCACAAAAGATGGAAAGAAAATAATTTTTGAAATTTGTAGATTTGGCGAATAATGGCCCATACCTATTTAATGTAGATATTAAAAGATTTAATATCTCTTCCCTCACTTTTCCGTTTTTATGCGTGAAAGCACCCATTAATTTTTCAAGTAGAATCTGAGGATCAACCGCCTCCTCCATTAACTTGACGAATAAAAGAGTTGCTTTTTCTCTCACACTCTCTCGACTGTCCCCAAGACGATCCGTAGCTGGTCCAATTACAGTATTGATATAAAGGCGGAATCCTTGTCCTAGTCTTTCTACGATATATGTAATAATATCCAATCCATTTTGAGAAACCTAAAATATTTCAAAAGATAAAGAAATAAATATACAGTACAAGAGGAAATAATAACAATAATTATTATAAGGTCTATCCATGCAGTTTAACTTTTTCTCTATAATCTACCCTCATAGACAATTCATGAGAGAAACACCTACACATACTTCGGAAGTAGCGTTGGTTGATTTGATTAACAATTTTTTTTTCTTACTCCTCCTTCACAAAATGAAAGTAAGACAAATAAATACGTTAAAAACACGAAATAAAAATGATTACTCAAACACAAGTAAATGAACCAACTTGATCATTAAAAATACTATTGAATAACATAATTAGGGAGGTTTTACTGGCTTAAGCGAGCCCAATATTCATTATTTTTATGAAGCTGAAAGGTTTAATTTAAATTATTGAGAAACAATGCACCTATGAAAGTCAAAAGACTTGTGTCAATTCAAATTCATCATTTTTGCCCAGATTTTCTTCGTTTATATCCAAGAAATGAATGTTGAGTACAAAATATACAACATTAGGCAGAGGAGATCAACAAATATTTCTACATTTTTATAATAACAAACGACATATTTATGGTCAGTTTGTATTTCCAACTAAATATCTTATAGGAAGAGTTTAGTATGAAATCAATTAGAATCTAATTTTGCCTACAAGACCTAATTATGTATTGTATTTTTTGTAGAAATTAAAGGATAAGCTACAAAATGATCACATAAATTGGACAAATATTTTAATAAGAAGTTTGACTAAATGATCCTAATGCTTCAAGGTAACTGTACATTGGAGATGGGATTCGTTGCGTCAACGCAACAAAGGGCATAATTATGTTCTTTGAGATTGAAAGCAAAGTATGATCTAGAGGTGGAATGTAGATTAGAGCTTAGGAGTGGATCAGAGTAGGAAGAGCACGTGATCCGACTCCTATGAATGGAGTGCCCGTGAAGGGTTCCATGGGCCTGAAAAGGAGGGTAGCGTCCATCCAGAGGAACTCTGAACATGTCCACCGTAGAACGAGAGATAATTATTGTATTAGGATTGATTAAATATAGAGGACCTTGAAATTGGATGAGGTCATCCATGACGTGACAGAGTCGATGAAACCTCCGATGTCTTCGCACTCAATAGAATTTTCTGGATCCTCCAGATACTCGACGATATCAGATCCCAGATTCAGTTTTTTCTTAGCATCTCCACTCCTTAATTTCAGGCAAAATTCATCCATTGTAATTAACACAAAATAACATTAATAGACCCTTTATTTCACACACCAAATCCTCTTCTTTTTTTCTTCCCTTTTTTTTCTTCTATTATTTTTTTTGGGTGGTTTTTTCTCTCGACTTCTTCCTCTTCTTCTCTCTCTCTCTCTCCCTCTTTCTCTCTCCTCTTCTCTTTACACTAATGCTACTGGTGTGTGATTGGATGTGTAGGCTGTGAATTTGAAGTAGTGATCGGCCGGCTGTTCATTGAAAATGGCTAAAGAAGGAAAGAGAGAAAAAAGAACTCTCAGGCGGCTCAATGCTACCATATTACTTATCAAACATCTGGAACAATAAAACTCTCTCTCTGGATCTTTTTCTATTATATCAGTCCTAAAAATATTTGAAATATTCGAATATTACATTGTTTTTTAGATTGAATGAGGATTCAATCTTTAACTAAATGTAGGTTTACCTATAAAATACATTGAAAATAAATGGCTCTGTAATTCTTTGCTGTTGGTAAGATTGAAAATATCCTGATATATACATTCTATAGAGGACGGACATCGAATCTGATATAATATTCTGTATATCCGTGATGCAAAATGAAGGAGGGGGCGGGAAAGCACTTTTTGAGGATATTTTTAATTCTTTTTATTAATGTATTTTTAGATGTTGGAATTAGTCTTATGCTTTAAAAGAACTAACAACAATGACTTTAAAAGAGTTATATACTTATTTAACCCGTTTATTAGGCATCTTTAGCGTCATGAAATCATTCATAAATGCTAGACTTAATGAATCTTACTAATAAAAAATGAATAATGATTGAGGCTGCGGATCCACTCCTGTTTAATTTAAGAAAACTGAAGTGGGATTAGATATCTAATAATGACCACATAATATTTTATTTTCTACTCATTTCAGTGAAAGTTTTAAAGTCGTCCTTAGTATTTATTTTTAAAGAGAAAGAAGTGGTTGCTCCGAAACACGGGTTTTTCTTATATACGATTGCGACTCATGACTCATACAAAACAAGTATAACTCTCATATGCGAAAATCTTAATCAGCCTATTGAATATGAATTCATTTTATACCTTGCATAAGATAAATTGATGACGGTCAAATAAATTACTTCCAGGAACATTTCAATTTTAAATCGAAAATTAACATACTAAAATTAAATTGTAATTGTATCTTGAGGTTTGATTTCTTGAAGGAGAAAGTCCAGTAATGCATAGTCTTTATTTTATCAGATAAAAAGAAAAACTCCTTCACTCAATTCTAAAGCACAAATATTTCTTTAAAATTCGTCATTTACATTGCAAAAAAAAGAAAAGAAGTGTCTTTATAAAGAAGCTTAAAGCGTGTATATTTTTTAACTTATATGTATATAAATATATATATATATGTATGTATATTTTTTTAAACTGGATTCATAGTGAAACAACTCAATTGTATTCAACCATCTTAGAATTACATTAAACACTCATAAAAAAGTCAAATTCAAAGAAGCAGTGTTCATATTTGATGAATAAATTAAAAGGTGTATAATTTATCAATTAATGTACCAAAATACAATGAACGTCTGACTTAAATAATTATTTTGAATCACAAATGAAATCTTAAAAATGAAAAAGAGATAGTTGTAAGCCAAAAATTATCATAAAATTTAATTCCATTCATGTATATTTATATTGATATCCTATTCACTTTTTAATAACTGCATTTAATGTAACTTTTATTTAAAACCATATGATTGGGTCTTTGAAGCAAAAAAAATAATATATTATTTAGAGTTTCAATAATAGTACAAATATCATATTGAGACTGGATTAAATTTGATTTAAAAAAATAATTGTTGATATAAAATAAATAATAACTTTTTAACAATAATGCTAATATAAAAATATATATATGTATATATAAATATTTGTTTCCATGGGAAGAAATCCAGGATAACTTCTACACATTGCACATATTATACCATTTGTGACAAGCAACGCACACAATTATATAAAAAATTCTACAAAAGTCTTAGTTTTGTTTTTCGTTAGGGATTAAGAGCTCACAAACTCCTTCTCCGGACTAAAAGCAACTGATTCTTGTTTGATATGATTACTATAATGAGATAATGGAGATGAGGATGCACTATCTGTACTTTGACTTGATTTTTGATCGATATATCCTTGCTCAGAATACCAAATTTTACAGCCATTGTTGATATGCCAATTTAACTCTTCTTTAAGGGAGTAAATCTCAGCTTTTAATTTGGCAGATAGATTTGAGAGCTCATCATTGTCAGCTCTTAGTTGTGAGGCCTGCTGATCTAAAATGGATATTCGTTCGAGTTTTCGTAGTCGACATTTGGAGGCAGCAACTCTATTTCTAGCCCGTTTTCGTTCGACCTGCTCAATATCCAAGGAAAAATAGTGAATCAACAAGAATATTAAGTATATAAATTAAAGCAAAATAAATGAATGCATAATGAATTCCCCACACTCTCATTGCAATAAATAAAAGTGCTATAGCTGGAAAATTATTGACTTATAAGCGATAAGTTGTAGTATGTATACTATATAAATTATAATGTGTACAGCAAGTACAGTACTACTTATATAGATGTATAATGCCTACAACAGTATAAATGGGAGGTTCAGTGAGTTTTACTCTTTAACTTGTTACGTAAATATGTAATCTAAAATAGAGTAAAGAGCTGATAGCGGTGATCATCCTTTAATTAATTAATGTTTGATTCGCATATTTTTTAAATTTCAAATGGGAATATATATGTATAGCAGTGAACATATGTAAAGGTAATAATTACTAATTAAACTATGAGCTATGATTACAAATGTATACGCAGTTGTTCTAAAAGATACATATATTAATCGAGTCATAATGCTGAAAGTAAGAATGTACTTCGTGCAACTATGGATTTTTTGCAAGAATGAAATTCCCAACGCGCTCTCTTACTTTTAAGCTTTCATTTATATCCATATCCACCACTGGAGGTAGAAATGGTCTTTTGTTGTGGAGAGTATTACGGTTGTTGCTTGAGAAGTGGTTTGTAAAGGATCGTAGGAGCTCCCCTTCTTTGGGTGAGGACGAAGGATTGTTGTTGCTATTGCTATGTTTTTGAAGATGATCATGATTATGAAGGCCTCGATGGTGATGAGGATGATGAGGTGGAGGGGGATGAAGAGGTTGCAGATGGTTAGTGGTACTGACGGTGTTGTAAGCCTCGTAGTTATTTAAATTGTTGTAGGGATAGTCTGGATGGTTGTTGTTATTATTGTTATTATTATTATTATTATTGTGGTTGTGATGTGGATGGGTGGGATGATGTGCTGGATTTTCACCGTTGAGATAGTATTGATCAAGTCTTTCAATGCCCCAATCATACAATTGCTGATCGTCTTCGATGATGGTGGAATGCTCCATGACTTTTTAGATCATACTTAAAAATGCGTGGACCTTATTCCTTAATGCTCAAATAACGACTGACACAAGGTTGATATTGTATACATTTTATATCCATAGATTTGCACTTGTTTTTAAATATAGGGATAAAAACGACGACGCGTAGATTCTCCTAATAAGAATATCGACTTTTTTTTCTTCTTTTTTTTTTATTTATGTACATTGGAGCTTGCCGTTCTCGTCCGGTATGAAGGATCATAAAAATTACCCCCCTTTTCGTATTGTTCGACGATGTTGGTAAGGGAAAATTATACGGGACAAAATGGAAAGGGAGTGTAAGGGGGGGGGGGGGAAGTAAAAAAAAAAAAAAGGAGAAGGGGGGGGGGAATATCGATTCGCAATGGTTTAACGCGCGTACATAAACCCCCTCTCTTTAAAAAAAATATTACATCTCAGAAGCAGCCGTAGTTATGTTATATATAGTATAAATATATGAATGTACATATAATATACAAAAAAACAAAACAAGTTGTATTCGACAATGCATGTTGTGTATGATCATAATAAAAAAACAATAATTATTTCATCAATGTGAGCTTTTTAAAAAAAATTGACTCAATGGCAACTTTCCTTATTCAACTATTTAGAAATATATAGATGAAAGGCTTTTAAATTCCCTCTTTCAATCGATCAACACATATGTATGTATGCTAATGATGATGCCTCAAATAAATCATTTACTCCTTTCCTGTCATAAATAAATATTGACGGATGCTACGGATATGAATGGACCGTCAAGGAAGACTGTATGGTAGCTTTAAAAGAACGTATAAGCAACTACATATTACTTAGCATGAATAATTACATATTCATATCTCTTTACAGAAAGACATTTATTCCTGTCAGCTTGAGATGGAACTATAACAACATAATCATTTATAAATCTATTTGACAGAGCTATATAATCAACTAAGGGACAGAGGGGTGCAATTTTTACACTCCCACCAACCCACTCACCTGTTTTCAAAAATTACGAATTAATGATACTTTTTTACGTTTTGTGTTCCCAATAGGTAGTTTTGAACACGACCTTAGAGTAAAAAATAAAAAAAAATTGCACACAGATGTAATCTAATGATTAAATACCTCATTCAGGTATAATATTGATAGACAGAGGGGACAGGGAAAACAGCTGCAGCAAATCAAGAATACTAAGGAGTTGCTTCTACATATGACATATCCATGCGTTAAAGTCAAAAGCAATCTTTTTATAATCGAGTCTTTTATTTCTTCAAATATGTACTACATGTGGGGAGAATGAATACAGCCAATGAGGATACTATGTGCTTAATTACACATAATTAGATCTTGAGAACATTTAATTGGATATTTTACAGAGGTGTGACAAAGTGACATTGTAATTTGCAAGTCTGAGCGAAGTCTCAAGTCATTAAAGCTCAATATTGAGTGAAGTCTCAATTCGACATACTTTGACAAGTTTCAAATCAAGTCACAAACCACATTAGATAGCTGCCTATGCCTCATCGCAATTAATAAAGGTTCCTTATTTCGAAAACTCCTACTTTATGTGTTTAAAATACAGTCGTCAAAGTAGTTTAATAAATATTTTGGAGTAATGTGAGCTCCTGAGGTTACTTTGGCAACAATGGTATTACAGAACTAAATCAGGCCAGCAACATTTTCATTTTTTATAAATTGTTTAAATTTACAAACTGAGGGAAACATTCGAATTAAAGAAATATTTGACAGTATTTTGAGAAAATTGTACATGATGAAAATTTGTTCAGGAGTTCGTAAATAGTAAAATGGGATATGAACTACTTCTAAAAAAAAAAAAAACTTTGAAAATCCTTAAAAACTATTTTCTTCCAATATTGGAAACAGATGTCAAAGACTTCAACCTCTTTCCTTGCAAATCTTACTAAGTTAAATAGCTTAAATATAAGTCGAATCTCATGTCATTAAATTAACAACTCGAATTCAAGTCATGTGACTCTATGTATATACAGGAGAGTTGGAAGGTACATATAAAATATTGGAGGGCTAAATTGCCTTCTGAAGGAAATTTTACATATTATACCTAATATAAAACTTTAAATTTTGATCTAACAAAAGGGCATATTATGTAAAATTAGAGGAGAGGTGAATTCCTGTCTTACTTCATATTCCAACGGCCCTGTTCTCGTCAACATGCCTCATATTTAAAAAATATATATTCTATGATACTATTTCGATATTTAGTAATATTTAATGAGTAGATCTATTACAAGAATTGTAACTCTTCAGTGTCACCAAAAAATCCAAATAATTGCTCATAAGTATTTATAATATGTAACTTCCATATTATATTATACTAGCATAAATACATTTTAGATAACCATATTTTACATATATTGTACTTCTGTAATATTTCAATGAAAGTCACTCAAATCTTTTCCGAACAATACGGTGTATTACAATTTGCCATATTAACTTTTACCTTAAACCATCATTCAAATTATCCTCTCATCAAAATCTAGAGTTAATGACGCAATCATGACAAAGATCATATCATTTAAAAAGTTCTCATCTAGGTATGTACCTCAACAAATACTTAGGTAGTAGTACCTTTCTCCACTCAAATGTGTTACTTTTATTTTATCTCGCATTAAATAGAATCAAAATTATTCGAATATAATTCACCTGTATCAGAGTTGTATTTGTTTATGATTCAATGTAAATTTGATTTTTTTATTTATTCTGTATATATTTTCACACATACATACATATATTTATACATGTATACTTTTACTGTATACTCACAGATTGTTTCATGTTTTTGAAGATGCCTCTATTGTCATCATCCTGCTGTCAATATACGTATGTACATAGGGTTTTATATGTATATTCAGATAAACGTTTACTGAAATAGGCAAACATACGTATATTATACATATATACGTATGTATACGTACATCTTACAATTAGTCATGATAGCCCAATGATTTATACATAATATACCATGCGTTGATCTTAATTGGTCAGAGTGTTTTCTCGGACAAACTACATATTAAGTATCGCTTTTCAAATGAATGTACCGATTTATTTGGGATTATCTTATTCAAATACATATTTCTTCTTTTCTTTTTTTTAGAAAAATGTGAGGTTTGACTTAGTAATTCGTAGTCAGGGATGAAAGTAAGCAGATACGGAGAGATACACAGTACCAACAAAGTTCAAATACAACTGTCTACTATAATGACCTCAATCAGAACCGGTCATGACCGTAATCCTGATTTAAAAAAACAGATCTGCTTTTATTAATATGTTATATGCTTCACCCCTCCTTGTAGTGCTCTGAGATACCAAAAATATAAAGGTATAATTTCTATATTTAGGCCTTAGTATAAATATACAGAGCAGAATAAATTCAAATCTATATCAATAAATAATGAAAACATGCCAATGTCTACAATGAGAACATTATTAAGAAGCAAATTAATAAAAATGAATTGATGCTTTTGCATTTGTATTTAATGATGAAATATGAGGGTTTTTTTGTTTTTGTTTTTGTGAGATATAATTGATCTTATCAAATAATAACAATCCAAAATGATGCTGATCTAAATCTTATGCATATATTTGCAACTGTTTTTTCCTTACAGGCCTTTAAAACACCCCTTTTTCTAAGTAAAGGACTAAGATTCAATTAACCCTGTAGCTTAAAGGAGGAATAGGAAGGAGCGTAATACTAAGGGATCTCTAAGCATAGAAGGTTCAAAAATTGAAATTGCAAACAAGTGACCCCCCCCCCCCCCCCACCTAATTGTTAAAATAAAGTCCCCTTACATTTAAAAAAAAAAGTTCTTTATTTATACAAAAAATCCAAGATTTAAAGTGTCTTGTATATTAAAAAAAATCAAAATTCAAAATGTATTATTTAAAAAACTAGCTGAATCTGCCGGCTTCCCTCGTCTTAAATATCAAAATGAACATATGCCACTGATTTTTTTACCCTTGGGCGTATTTGGAGCGTCAGCAAATTCAGTTTCTGTACACTTTTATCAATAATGGCATTTGTGTAAAATATTGTTTTGTACAAAAATCATTGCTATATAGACACATGGAACGAATTAAATCAGTAGCCTTTGCTGTATGAGACCACAGACTAGATAAATTTTATTTTATGATGAAACCCTCTATATTTTTATCTGTTTTAGTGTGAATCCCAGTCCAAAAAAGTTTCAGAGATGATTAAAGTTATTACTTATTAAGATCTAAAATCTCTCAAATTTCAGACTAGACCCTTGAGTATAGTATAAATAGAGGAGAAAATTGAATTTACAGACACCTTGGTGCGGGTCAGAAAAAAAGTAGACTATATTCAGTGTAGTGTTCCAATGGGGTTACTTGCCAAAAAAACTACTCAATTATACGTAACAGACAGATTTATATATTGATAGAAAGACCGACAGAAGTCTATGTACATAATTATCTATATATAAGAAATAATAAGAATCAAAATTTAATTCAATTTAAAAAAAATGATGAACTCTTTCCTTGAAAAAATATCCTTACAAACTACCCTGAAAGGTCAGAAACAACTTTGGTCCAGGATGTTCTAAAAGATGCAGTGTCCCAAACTATCAATCTTATACATATATATTTGTGGACTTCTGTATATACTCCAAAATTACTGGATGGATTAAGCTGATTTTTGGCATTTTACTCCCTTGGGGCACTTTGTTAAATATATGAGCATTGAGCATAAATTTGTACAAAAACTGAATATAAAGACACCTTTAATCGTCACGACTTGGAGTCTAAAAATATATTCTATTGATATAAATAAAAGTTTTGAATGTTTAATTTATTCATCTAAAGTTCTACGAGTGAAGCCGTCGGATTCAGCTAGCTATATAATACTTTTATATCAGAGGGGAAAGCCTTTGGCTAATATTTTTTATATAGGATGCAGATTTTCATTTACGCCACTGGATAAATTTGTATTTTTAAATAGCTCTGAATTCTAATGGTTAGGGTCCCATTGAGATAAGTCAGACGAAAATGAGTTTACTCAAGGTGTACTTGATCTTATGTTTTATCTTATGAATATCAAAATATTATTTTTATTTCCCAATCTTGATGACGTATATTCAACATCTTAAAAGACTCTAAGGAATAAGTGTACCGAACGCCACTTCATGGGTGTCAGACATAAATACATTTGTCTAAAGGAGTTAAGAAATGAGCTGCGAGTGACACTCATCAGAGTGAAAAATTATATCTTTTGTGCTAAACAATGGTAGTAACTCAATATGGTTCATTATATCATATGACAAGGATATAATATATATATATATATATATATATATAATGTATGTATATGGTTCTATTTTATTTATTGAGAGGAAAATGTGCAGTTCTAACGGGATCTACACAGAGGGAAATTAAGAAGAAAATGGTTTCTTTTTTCTATTTACTAAGGAATAGACACGTGGCTGAGCAGTCGCTTCCTCTCCTTCTTTATCTATTCAAAAGGGATGTCTAGCTGATAGGGACGTATGTACTATGTAGAATGATATTGTTATTATTAGTGAAATCTAAAAAGCAATACAACATTAAGTTACACTAATTTCCTCGTTACATTCCCTCAGCAGGAGAAAATAAAAATTGCATATACATATGCATGTATATTTTGTCGAAAAATTCATTTCCTTTTTAGAGAAAAATAATTTTATTTGCAAGTTTAAAATCAGTTTTATGACAACTTCGACAATGAACATACATATAACAATATACATATATATAGTTTTAGAAAGCTCTAATATAATTTTTATATCGCTCTTTTTTTACGATTTCCTTTCAATTCCCCTCTATCGTTTATGTATACATACACATATCAATTCCCTTCGAACGTTTTTCTCTCAACCATCTATAAATTTGTATCCTTTTTAACAATATAATGAGCAGAGATCCTTTTAACTCTAGCAATTCCATCCCTCCCACTCTTACCCCCAGAGTCTTTTTATCTTCTATCAAAGAGTCTATAATAAGCAGTTCTTGAATATTGAAAGCTTTTTCATCATTTTTATGATGTTATTTTAACATGTTATGTATATATACAGTATACATATATATATTTATTATTTCAATCAATATCCCAATTACAAGTTATCCAACTTTTTGATTATTAAATGTAACAATAGTGTCCTCTTCCAGATCTTAATAATCGTTTCTAATGCATGGAAAGTAATCTAAATAGAAGCTATATATTAAGACTAATCAACTATTATGAACTAAGATCCAATTAAACAAGTTACAAAGTAGGGATAGGACCAGAAATGCGTGTTACATTAAATCATGAAAACCAATTAGAGATGTTATTAGTTACATATTCACTCTTTGAACTGTATTTATACAATTAATTTACAAAACCTGTAAATCAAAAGTTTTTATATTTTGCATTAAAAATATATCCAGTCAATGGGTCAACACAAAACAAATAGGCATTTATTATTTGTATGTTTAATCACATGGGCGTTATAAATGTGTCTATATAATTCCCTCCTGAGGTCTGAGATCCAATTACAGCACTCAGAAGGACCAATTTAAAAAATGCGAGTTGTCAATTCTGTGACCTAGCTATACACATACTATTTAAGAGCCTCTTTAATCAGGGGTGCAGCTAATAATAATACAACATGTGTGAGGAGGCTTTTTGGTTTTTCAAAAAAATTAGGGGGGGGGGGGCTAAATTTTTTTGATCTTTAAATTGATTATGAACCAAACATTAAATAAAATGACTGAACTAAGAAGGAAAAAAAGTTCTATAATCAAAATTCAAAGAACCTTCATTTTTTTGGAGGGAGGGGGGGGGGGGCTTAAATGAATATTTGCCCTCAAATATGGGGGACGTCCCATAATGGAGCATAAAACAACTCCAGGAGGTTGTGACATATTTTCAACAAGTCTTTTTATTTAGGGAGATCAATTGTCTTCTTTTAGCCCAACATGTACTCTTTTTACATCCTCTCCTGGGCGAAAATGTCAGGTTTTATGTGGGACAAATAGCACATTGAACTTTATTTTCTAAAAAAAAGAACCGAAGAATAAAAGTTTAACTCAATTTAAAAAAAGAAAAAAAAGAAAAACAACAATTGAATCTTAAAAAAAAAAAAATCACATTACAATTCCTGTCTGATATTGAGAGCGCAGGGCCCGGACACTTGTATACACTGGTCGGGCCAATTGTTCTTTTTTTCAAAATATGATCACCCTAATCTTAATAAAAAATATTGAAAATTCCCTTGGTTAGAATGAAGGAGGGGTGCTGATGCTCAAATCTTATCTGAACACTGCTTTAAATTTAGTATAATATACTCTTGGTCCCATGTCTTTTAGAAGAGTTTCAAAAACGAATAATTCATTTGCAGATTCATCAAATTATAATTGAGAATATTGACTAAATTGTCTAATATAAAATGCACATTTTTTGGCTTTAATTAATTATACAAGTCAACAAAAAGTAATCTTTTTAGTTTCCATGTTTAATTTCTAGTAACAGTTGACGAGCTAATTACGAATTTATAATATGTTTTTTATATTAATTATATCAAATCAGGTTTTTGAACTTTCTTATTGTCAATAGCTTTACACTTTTTAACATAAGTTTAAGCCAATTTTGGTCTTGGAAAAAATGAAAAAATAAATAAACTTATTTTCCTTAAAATTTGATACTAATTTCAGAAATGTACTTATATTTAATGTCAATTGATACAATCTAGAGAATAAGCCTTATAAAGTTAAAAAAATCATCTTTTTTCAGAGGTGAATAATGGTTATAGACTATAAATAATTTTTTATCATCCCTTTAATACACTTTCAAACCGATATCAACGATACATAGACTTTAAGGAATCGAAACTATGTCGAGATCTAGAGGAATAAAAAGATCTTGTTTTTGTTTTTTTAGAAAATATTTTTTTTTTAAATCCAGTTGTATTGATCTTGGTATTGGCAAGGAGACCAAGACCTATCTCTAGATATGTTCAAAACTTTGAGGGGACAAATTGCATTTCTGAAGGAAGATAAATAACAAAAAATTTCAACTTTGGACCTTGAAAAAAGGGCATGTTAGTTAGGGTGTATAGTTGTCCTCTTTTGTCAGGACATATCCTCTTTTTTTATTTAGTATCCGGTTGATTTTTTATAATTCATGAATTGGCTGGGTTTTTTCAATAAAAATAAAGATCCAAAAAATATTTTCTAAAAAAATAATATTCGAAGTTATCTTTTTTTAAAAAACTAAACAAGAATAGAGTTAAATTTTTATTATTTGTAAGGCCTTTGTTTGAATATCAGTTCCCGCCTAGAAGGACTACTAATAAAAATATTATTTTTTAAATTTATAAAATGAACTCTATCCTTTTTTTTTGGAAATCAAAGTATGGTCACCCTGTACATATGAGTATTCTTGAAGGAGGGAAGACAAATAATTCATGTGTCCTCCATTTGAGGAGCACTATTTAACAAGAACTTATCACAATTCCATCTTACATACGAGTCCCAGTTTCAGAAAAAGTATTGTCTTAGTGGTCCATTCGATACTAAATAATATTTATTTGATTTATAGGTTTTACATTAAGTATAATTTAAATTATTTAGTTTATTCAAGTCACTAAATATTGAAAATAAACATAATTATTAAGTCATTTAAATATACAGCAAGTATATAAATATTCTGAGTTGCATTTGAATTTTTTAAATGCAAAGTACAACTTCTCTTTCTGCTTCTAGTTAACGTCTAAATTTGCTTACAATGTAGTTTCATACATATGTTTAAGCTTGTTTTCAACATGTACCATATGTAGGAGTGAAAGTGGCTTGTGTTTATGTTCCATTGGTTAACGGCCTGAAAAAGGTTCATAAAAAATAATTATGCTGTGTAAGAGTTCAAGCGTTTTTCCTGCTCAATGGATCAGATTATTCTAGTTATTGAAGAACTACCTTTAAATGATGATTAAATTATATTTGATACTAACTAATATAATATTCGTATGTGGCACACTCAAAGAAGATGTCAATAAATGGTTTGACTTTGTTTCAAATCCCAACAATAAATGTGCTCCACATCCCCATGATGAAAAAAATACTTTGGTTTTCAAAAATTACAAGTATGGTTTATTCGATACACAATTGAACGACTGCTCCACAGATTCAGGATATTCTTTGAACTACAAATTGGATTTAGGAACAAAGTTAAAGAAAAAATTATTGAGTGGAGATGGAGCTATTCACTTTAATACAAACACGAATCATGGATTTAGAACAGGAGTTTGTGTGAGAACTTTATCCCAAGATGTAAATCGTATTGATGCGACCTTTGAAGCGAATGAAATTCAAGGATACTTTAAGGTATATTTTAAAGATGAAACTATGATGGATGGTTATGCCAGGGATTCCAAAATAATAAGTCCAGTACGATACTTTCTAAATAATAAACTTATTAATGTTACATCTGATAAAAATAATTGGATCAAAAAATTTGACTACTATAGCTTTATAAATGATGCAGTTCACGATCACATTATTGGGTTAGATGGAAATAAGGAATTTATTTGTGATAGCACTGATTTTTCAAACTATATTATGAACAAATGCCAGGAAGCAAGTTTCACATTTCAAAGTAATTCATGTAATTATGACATCCAAAAAAATAAATATGGAATTAAACCTCCACAAAATTTTCGATGGAATCAACTCCTTGATGAAAGATATTATGAGGGTGAAGATGAATTTTTAGACTGGAACAAAGAATGGAAAACTGGACCCGAGGCAAAGAGTGATCTAAAAAATTGGTTTGAAAAGTTAAGCAAACTCACACCAGATCCTTATTGGAAAAGTCAGCCCTACTCAAATCCAATTGACGAAACAGAAGATAATCCTTCCATATATGTCAAAGTACCAGAATGGAATCGATCATATCTTACTAGAAACTTTACTGCTAAAAGTTTGAACGAAGAATATGGAACACAAGTTAATATCCAGGGAGAAATGATTTTCAAGTTAAATACATCCGAAATCTCCGTAAGTTAATTAAAATTAATGAAATTAAATATTATTCAACTTTTTGATTATTTAACTTATCTTTTTCTATGCATAGGAAAAATTTCTTCAAAATTATTTGTTTATTGCTTCCAAAATGAAGTTTGACGAATCAACCTTTCATATTATCCATGAAAAAGAGGATACAGTTAAACAAATCAAGGGACTTTTGGATTCCAAATTGTTGATTCTTGGACATATTAAAGGAGGAAGATATCATGGTATTGTGCGACGATTTGGTCGCTTGATATCAGATCCTAATAGCAACTGTAGTACAAAAATATTCCCTGGTTTAGCATTTATTGGTCGTTATGATAATGGAATCCCAGTGGGACCATCATGGCGAGTAGTACCTGGTGGAGGATTATTGTATGGTGACATTAATGGAGCGGAATTTACTGGAGATAATTTAGCCTACATTTATCCAGATTTGGATACTGTTATCATTGGGAAATTCGAAAAAGGTCTCCTGATTGAGGGTAAAGAAGCAACACTTACAGGAGTGAGATGTGTTAATGGAATATATGAAGCCAGATTTTCAGAGCCTGAAGGTCCTAGCTATCATTACTTACCTCCCACAAACGAAACCTATGGCGATCAACCCATGCTTACGGATCCGCTGGATAAAAAATATTATTATCTCAAAAAATCAGACGTTGATCATGAACTTGCGGATCAAGGAGTATTTGCTACTAAGGACATTAAAGAAGGAACGATTTTCGCTCTCTACAATGGATACACTTTAGACTCAGAGAGTTTGATTATGTTTAACAAAAAGTATACTGATGAAAGCAAGGAAAAGGGCGTGTCTAATACTACTGAAGAATATTATCGATACATGAAGTATCACATGAATATGGCGCAATGTGGTTATTCAATCACAATTCCACCAGAGTTGGGATCCTGGTACAAGGGAACACGAGCACACAAATTTCAACACTCTTTCAGACCAAACGTAGAATTCAGAGACATATTGGATACACCAAGGTTTGGTATAAATGTAGCTTTCAGAGCATTACGAGACATTAAAAAAGATGAAGAACTTTTTATTAACTATGGTTATCGTGAAAATAGTGGACCTCCATGGTATCAAACGTTGTATAAGCAAACCTATCAGACATCAAGTAAAAAATAAAAGACAGCAATTTGAATATTCAAACTCATTATGTATGTACAAATTTGAAAAATATAATTTTGTATGTTCTTTGATATTAAAATAATCATTAAATTAATATATGTTCTAATTGTACCAATACCAAAAATAGAAAATATATTCAGGGAAACCATTACTTCATTTATCATTGATATAATTTTGCAGATGTAATAAAATTTATATATTTATTTATTATATAAAATATGCGAGTCCCAATATTATATTTAAGTAGGTATATTTAAAAAATTGATTTGTATGTATAGTATCTATGTAAAATTTCTAAGAAATTAATTAATTATTATTAACTCTATTTTGTAAAAGACAATAGCAATATTTAAATCTATTAAAGTCCAGGCTTAAAATAGCCAATACTAAGTTTAGATTTATAGATATGTCTAAGCAAAAACATAAAATGTAGAATATGACGAAAGTTGGTATTCCTAGAGTTTTATTCAAGTAAGTTCTATCCTTGATTAAATGATTGTAACTCGTTCATAAATGTATGAGGCACTGCTATTATTATTGAAAAAAAAAATATATTAACAAATAAATTAGAATAGGTAATAAACAAATCAAAATAAATATAATTAATAAGTGTATCATGTATTATTAAATATAGAATAAGGATAATTACTTTCTTTATAACAATTATATGTATATTAAATGATTGTTATAATTATAGTTGTGACAAGTATCTTCAGTTGTTGTTGAACTTTTCTCGATATAACGAATTATACCAGGGAGGTCCACTATCTTGACGATATCCATAGCTAATATATAATTCTTCACCTTTTCTTATATCTCTGATAGTTGGAAAAGATCTAATAAGACCAAATCTGGGGGTGTCTAATATACCTCCAAATTCACAGTTTGGTTCAAAAGAATGGTTGAACTTATGAGCAAGAGTGGCATTGTATTTTTCTGTTGACCCATCATCAGTTGGTACAGTGATTGTGAAATGGCATATTCTTAAAGATGCATGATATTTATAATAGTCATGCCCATCATCACTATTAGGATCAATACCTTTTTTCTCATTTTCATCGAAGCATCTCTTATTATACGGGTCCAATTCACTTTTTTTCAGGACAATTCCGTTATATAATGCAATTGTTGTATGTTTAGGAATATCACGACTTGCAAAGGCTCCTTGATCCGCAAGTTCATGATCAACGTCTGATTTTTTGAGATAATAATATTTTTTATCCAGCGGATCCGTAAGCATGGGTTGATCGCCATAGGTTTCGTTTGTGGGAGGTAAGTAATGATAGCTAGGACCTTCAGGCTCTGAAAATCTGGCTTCATATATTCCATTAACACATCTCACTCCTGTAAGTGTTGCTTCTTTACCCTCAATTAGGAGACCTTTTTCGAATTTCCCAATGATAACAGTATCCAAATCTGGATAAATGTAGGCTAAATTATCTCCAGTAAATTCTGCTCCATTAATGTCACCATACAATAATCCTCCACCAGGTACTACTCGCCATGATGGTCCCACTGGGATTCCATTATCATAACGACCAATAAATGCTAAACCAGGGAATGACACACTATTACATAAATGCTTAGGATCTGTAACATATTTCCCAAATCTTCGTACTATGCCATGATATTTTCCATTCTTCAAATGACCATAAATAAGTGTTTTGGTTGACGTAATCGACTTCATATCTTCATCTTGAAGCTCTTCAAACACGATTCCAGGATCAACAAAAGATATTTTACTCGAAACTAACATAATAGGCAATTGATTTTTTAGAGCCTATTTATAAAAATACTTCATTTAAAGAAAGTATAAATCGTACAGCATATGTAGTACTTACATCAAACTCATTCGAATGAAATTCAAAATTTCCATGGTTATTCCTTGTTCGGCCAAAACTTTGAACCGGGCTCCTGACTTCAAAATCATGTAGCAATATATCTCTATCCCATTCTGGTATATAAATGCTGAAAAATGGCCGATTTTTATCTTCAAATTGATCTTTATAGAGTGGCATTTTCCAATAAGGATCTGGATATATCTTTTCTAACTCATCTAGCCAATCTGATAATTGCTTTTTTGCCTCTGAGCCATATACCCAAATGCCATCACAATTAGGTAAAATTGCTTCATTTGCAAAATGTCGCTGGTCTGTTAGAACATTCCATGTGAACTCTCTGTTATCATTAGTCGATTCTACCGATTCAATTCCAATTAAGCATGAGGACGTAAAGTTGAATTTGATGTTGACTTCTTGACATTCATAATGCAAATAGCTTTTATAGCTATTTTTGCGACATTTCTTCATAGATTTAAGATCTTTATCTATAATATAATTTTCACCTAGACCGTCAGTGATTAAGACAACTCCTGTTTTTTCATTAGCTTGAATAATTAAATTGCCGTACGTCAAGTTGGAGAACACTAAATTTGAAGAAAAGTATCGAATGGACCCAATAAACATGGAATTCTTTGCATAACCAGCAAGAATTTCGTCATTCTTAAAATTGATTCTAACTTTACCTTGCAGTTGATTGTTCTCAAATGTCCCTTCAATACTTTCGATATCTTTCCTATAAGTACGAATACATATCCCGTACTTCATTCCATCTTTATGTCCCTTATCAAAATGGAGCTTTGCTAAACCATTCAATACTTTGTTCTTTTTTTTCAGTTCTTTTTCACGATCAAATAAAAAATCCCATCGAAAATCATTTTCTTCCGAGCAATCCTCCGCAGAAACTTCTAATATCGGATGTTCATTCTCAGAAAGAGCATCAATATGAACGTCACTACCTAAAGCACAATCCTTGTTCGGATTAGATACAATTTCATACCAGGATTTGAAATTTTCATCGCAGAAAGCAATGAACAATAAGTTCACAAAATGAATGAAGAATGTCTCTTTTCTAAAGTTCATGCTTTTTAAATAATTGCATCGAAATTTTAAAATGCATCTATCTACATATATTAACGAAGCATATTTTCTTGTTCAACTTAAATAAGAGCATTGTTGGCACTCATACCTGCAGATTTACAAGCACATTTTTCCAATTCACAAAATTTCTTGAAATATCTACTCAATATTTTTGTATTCTCAAAACTTGAGCCATGTAAAAACTGATATCACTTAACTTATTGATCACATTATAACCATTTCAGAGAAATCAAATCATTTCAACGTAAGAAAAAGTTATAATTATGCGTAATTAAGGTCTAAATCTTCCATTGAAAGGGTTCTAATGAATCAAAACATATATTATCAATATTAAATTTAAAGCAACACATTCGGAGTCCAGACGCTGAGAGCTGGTCGATCAAATAATAACAACTAGACAGAGGAAAATAATTCGGAACATTTCATTTTCAACCTATATATTAATATTATTAGATATATATAAGATAAAAACATTATAGGATAAAATTGGATTGAATGTTGAATGGATGGAATCAAGATTAATTAATGTTGAATTTGGGACCATGTACTTAATATACGTATTTTGTATGCATACACCTCAATTTAAGAGTAACTTGTTTTGCATAATTTGTTTTAAATTAGAAGATTTACTTGATTTAGGAATATTCATTATTTTAATGTGAAATTAGGATTACTATGAGCCTGCCAATGATGTCATAATAATGCCTAGCGTCATCTCTTGTTCATAAAAAAACAAAAACAAATGTATTATATTATTCTTATATTTGTCCTAGTGTTAAAAAAGATCACGTTTGAATTGCCACTAAATTGAGTAAAAACTTAAAGTACATCTATTAGAATGAGGATGGATCAGAGGTGGGATATGAACACTGAAGGGAATTTACAATGCTCCTTGGCATTGTGGAAGGATGTCAAGAATTCATCTGAGCTGAAGGGTCGCATTTTATCTCAAGATATTCGTGATGTTTGTTTCATAAATCCAACTTTAGTTTTGGAGCCCTTTTGCGCTGTTGTAGCAGCTAATAAGGCTGCAATGTCTCAACAAAGGAAATCCATGATCACCAAGTCAATCCTTACAGAAATCCTTTTCAATCTCAGTCCTTCTTCTAATATAAGAGATGCGTTAGAGACTTTTGGATTAAATAATGAGTCAACTCATCTCCTTGGGCTAATATTCATAGATAAAAACTCAGAAACCACAAGATTTGACTCACTGGGTGTACAAGGAATACGAATACCCTTAGATGATCTCTCCAATATCTCTGATGAAAGTGCTATTAGGAAGAAATACAAAGTTTCAAGTACTATAACGGACCGTAGCAGTCTTGTTAAATACGTAACATCCAAAATAGCCTCGAAAAGCTTGTTGTAGATGTTTATACATTCTTTGATATCCAGTATTTTTACTCTCTCTGTGTAGTTTACCAAGGACTTGTAACATTTTATCCTTCTGTTATGAAGGTTTTATTTTTTTTGCAAACTGTGATTTGTATATTTTTCAATACAAGTTCAAAGAATTAGCTGATTACTTATTGAATTATTCAAATATAAGTGTCCCCAGTGTTAAAATTCAATTGAAAGGTTTTATGAAATTCTTGTGTGAATTTATTATACCAGTCCATTTCTATTTGAAATTATTTCAAAAAAAGAGAGATAATAGCTTCAAGAGGGTTTAAAAAAATGATATGAATATGATAGAAGTTGTTCGAATAAAAATGTATTTAAATGGAATATAAATATCTAAAAAGATAGAAAATTAATAGCAAAAACGGATAGGTAGTTAATTAAGAAGAAGGAATCGAGTCTGTACTGGATGGTGGGAGTTATGCAAATCGAAATTCCTGCTGGCTAAACAGCCAGAGATAGGGCAAATATTATACATCTTAAAATACATGAGAAACAAATCAACCATTTCTTACAAAATAATATATATTAAAAAATTGAAGATTTAGCTCATGCCCACCAATCTTTACACAGTTGTGCATTTATTTTTCCTTGAAAATTATCAAAGTTTTACTTGCAAACATTTCTCTCATTGAAAAAATTGAGCACTTTCTATTAGCTGCTTCTGTTAAATGTTTTAAAGAGATGACCCTAAGTGCAGTGACGTTTGAAGTCTAACTGTACAAATGTCATTACACATGACTAAGCCATGAATGTTATGGCTTTTACTTAATTAAAGTCTTTAACCTCTATATAATAAAAGTTATCACGGTAATTATATAATTAGGGAGGGATTTATTTACTACAGAACTTGAATAGACCCCTTCAATTCTAAAAGTACAGTGTACTATTTTTTTTATGTATTGATGTTTGTTACGAAAATTGATTTATGAAGAATAGTCTACGTAATCATTTTCTTCTTGGTCATTATAATGGTAAACGCTATAAATTGTAGTCTATAATCTCTATGTATATAAAGTTTATAATTTTTAAAGAAAATGCTGGAATTTCTCACCCAGTTTTTCTGAGAATTTGATAATTCCTGGATCGTATTGGTAATTATGCTCTTATTTATGATTTTTTTTTATGATAAGTGATAAAAAAAATGGACTTTTATGCTATTACTTGTAGAGAAAGGGATTTAATTAATTATGCAAACATGACTTGAGTCTTCAATTTTAATCTCTTCAAAGTCAAAGTTATGCAAGAGGGAAAAATAAATAGATACTCATTTTTATTATTTTGAGACTAAATGTGGATATACGGGTGAAATTGATACATATTTTTAAACTTATGCAAAAAAAAGCAAAAAATGTATTAACTCTCTCTCCCTCCCCCTATTAGTTTTCCATCTATTGTCCTTGAAGATATTGTAGCTACGATATATTATATAAGTTGGCTCCTGATTCTTGTAGCGTATTTTACCTAATGTATATATAATATTAATATACCAAATAATTAAGATAATCGACAAAGCTGGAGTGCAGAGAGTTAAAGAAGTTAGGAGTATACGGAATTTATTGAAATTTAGACATAGATTTGATACAAAACGCTACGGAAGACATGAGGCACACTCGTACCTCATGAAGATTTAAATACAAACTAACATCTTGAAACTGAATATAAAAGATATAACAAAGAATACTGAGTATGAAAGTATAAAAACAACTAGTAAATTAAGGTTCCATCATGTAACAGCTGCGTACACTATAATTTTTTCTTTAGTCCCCTAACCAGAATTATAGTTTAGGAGGGGACACAATTAGAAAATAACTGATCATTAAAGACTAGAATTAAATAGGATGTGGTCTGAATATTATACTTTTAACAATTCAGCAGTTGTCTTAAAAGGATACATTTTCATTGACGTAGGGTCTAAATCTATTTGAGTTGAGGACACAATAGACAATAATATTGTTGAGTGGGGAAGCATGCATCCAAATTATTCCCATAGTTACGGCATTGGTTGCCAACTTATCTGATCAATATACATTTTCTTCCCAATTTAGTGAATTCTTCTCTGTTGAATTAATGTATGTACCTAATTTTTATTCATATATACATCTCTTGCCTCCTTCCCCTCTTCTGGCTACGTACATCACTAGTCCCATAGGTACAAAAACATCCTTTTTCTATCGTGATATGTAATGATGAGGTCACTCAAAAAGGTTTGAAACTCTCAATAGAAGCTGGAAGCTACATACTTGTATGTTTCTATATCGTCTTCATAGCCTAAATGATCCCATTTGACTGACTGATATTAAAAAAGGAATTCAAAAAATGCTTTATACTAATTAATAAATATATATCAAAAGGATCATTCGTTACCTCTTCTTATGTAACAGTGAGTAAAGTTTATGAGATCAACATGACGAATATATATATGTATGATTTTTTTGAAGAATGAAAAAATTCCTATAATGTAGAGACATGGACAAAATGAATTTACTCTCTTTTTATCTTTGTGTATTTATATATATATATATATTTATGTATAATTATCATCATTTATACAAGATTCTATAAAAAATAATATGATAGATGCATTTATAATATTATTTACAATACTATAATTTGAAAAATGCTTGAGTATAGAGGCATTTTTTAATAGAATTTCATCTGAATTTGAAGGAAAAGGGATGTTTTGATTAGACTTGATGATCACTTTAATATAAATCATCGAATAAGCTTTTTAAAAAGATAAAAAAACAAAGAAAGTAATAGCAAAAAATGGCACTTGTTATAAGTGTGGGTAAGGTTTTGTGATTTATATATAAAAATCATAGGTTGCGATGCTAAGTGGTAACTTATGAAAAAAAAAAATAATATAATATATTTATTGGTCATTTTCATATCATCATTTTTTATGTTGGTATGTATGGAGAGAGAGATTCAAAAATAATTATAACAATATTAATAATTATCTACAACTAAATTGCAGTCAATTTAATAGTTTTACTTTTTCACAAAAAAAAAATAATTAAAAAAAAAATGGTTAAAACTTATTTGGTTCAATAATAACAATTTTTATTATGTATTATTATAAAATGAAAGAAACAAATCTTCATATGTATAAATTAGAAAGATATCTTTTTTTGCTATAAGTTTAGGGTTGCTTTCGGAAGATTTGATTCAATTTATGTTGTTTTTCTAATTCGGCTTTTGTGCTGCAAATCTTCTTTTTCATTTTCTTGAGTACAGTTCTTGGATTACTTTGACGTCTTTCACATTTTTGTACGGGTGTAATTGTGCATCCATCGGATTGGCTCTCCACTCCAGGTCTTGTTTGATTAAATTTATTCCTAAATTCTTCACTTTCCTCTCTTTCTTTTTTATGATCCAGCTCGTGACAAACACGTTGTGGGCGGTAATTACACTTTTCCTCAGGAAGGATTTCGTTTACCTATAATGGAATGATTTAAATGAGTAATGAGTTCCTACATTGTGTACATACAAACTAACTATTAATAATTTTAGAAATCATGGGTTGCTAGATTTATTTCACATAGTTGAAATTGCATTTGAGAAAGAAAATGGGTAAGGAAATGTCTCTACTTATTTGACAATTTAGCAACTGTAACAATTTCTATACCTTCAGAAAATACAATAGATTTACATCAATAATCAATCTGTCATTTAGTCTAAGTTTCGTATCTGTTAGGTTTTTCATTCTAAGATCCATTTAGTAATACAATCTTTCATTTACCAAAAAAATTGAATGTTTGCTCGTAGCCTTTTGTTTACATAAAACAATCCAGTAATTCCGTAAAATCATTTACCCGGACTATTTTGAGTATCGTTTTTAGTAAAATATGTACATACCTAGAATTCTAAGCACATAATATGTGGTAGGCACGTAAAGAAATATTATTCTAATGAATCAAATCATTTATAAAAGTTTGTATGGCCCTCAGGTTCATAAATGCATTTGTATGTATATTATGTGGCAGGATCAAAGCTCATTTGTCATCATTTTCATAATATGATAAATAAATCCTTTAAAAAGGGAAAGTTTATTTCCATGATTTATCAAATACCTATATAATATGTACATATGTATAGATATACCTAATATACCAAAGTAGACGTTACAACGGAATAGCAAATCAATTTGTCTTAATTATACAACGAACATAAATTTCACCACTTGTTAGGTAGGACATACGTGCTCGTTCAACTTGATGGGAAATATGAATCCCCCCCCCCCCGTCATAATTAGGCTTTTCATCATTTATGTATGTATAAAAAAATAATTATAATTAATGTATGCACATAATTAAAAATGAAGCAATAATTAAAAATTGGGTAATTAATATGTATAAAATCTACCTTAATATGTATTAAACAACAATTTATTCTCATTACATAGGTAAATTGGTTTCCAATTAAGAATCAATCAATCTATACTTTAGCAAATTAATTTTAAAAAGGATGATTGCTATAAAAGAAAATATTATTTATTTTATAATTAATAGTGCTTATACCCAGGAAAAGTCTTATTTTATTCAACATAGAAAATATAATCTACTTTATGTTCATAAGCTTTATTTTGTCGATTTCACCTTGCAAGCTACATATAAGATCCTTCAAATACCCATGAATAAGGATTTGCAATGATTATGGTAGGTCTCTTCTGCCAAAAATAGGTATACATACATACGTAAGATATGACATATTCATGGATTACTTCATTGATGTATTATATCAACAAACTATATATATATATATATATATAGTTTGATTTCAGTTGATATAATACATCAATGAAGTAATCCATGAATATATATATATTTACAGACTCAATTCATTATAATTATAATATCAAATACATTAATAAAATATTGTTGAACAAAAGTTTTAAGTACTATTTATAGTATGGAAACCTTTGATCTTTGTTCTGAGATAGTAAATTTCATGTTTATGGAATGGGATATGGAGGACAAAAACCAATTATAATTTTCTTATCTATCTATCTATCGATACCTTACTACATACGTAAGTATGTATGGCTGTATTGTGTAGATAATTATTTCCTTTGTTGGCGAAATATGGTCTTATCAAAAGGTAATACTGCATAATTAAAAATGGATCAAATATCCAATCCACAAATCAAAAGTGTTGACTCATGGTCACAATATCCTGCTTAAAATTATATGTATGAAATCAAGGTGTCACATTGTATTGTACATATTATGTCAATTAGTTTAGTTCTATTTTTAATTAGCAATGATCGACCTATTATGGACTGCTATCGTATACCTATATAAATTCAAGGTACGTATATATACTATATATTTTTGTATTCAAGACATTACATACTTTGCGTTCCTTTTCTTCAAAGTTCACAATTGGTTCTTTGTAGGTTGAAACTTATAACTCAAGTACTTAATAAATTGAATCATCTTGCTTTGTTCCCATGCAAAATGGATGTGCCTCTATTTGAAACATACCTTAAGCCCATTTATAAAGTCATTAAATAATAATAAAATATCATCCATGTCTTATGATTAAAATGTTTTATATGTACAATGAAAGAGAATAAAATAAACAGAGATGGCCTACGAGTCTCTAAAGATATATGAATGATAGTAGCTTCAATTGACTCATAAATTCTCATATTTTGTCAATGCTTAGACACTCCTCTCCATGCATGGGTCATTCTATAACGACTTTAAGTGGAAGAAAATCAAGGACGAATAAAAAATAAGGAGCAATGACCTGTCTACATTCTAACATCAGTGATTATCCTCCCGAACTAAAGCTAATAATAAAAGATCATAACTGATGTAGACATTATCATCGAGCCATATGTGCGGAGTAGAAACCGCTCATATTGATTTCTAATCAGTAAAAATAAAATCACCTGAGGAGATGAACATTTTATTAGGTAATATTATAACAACTTACTCTGAATAGGAACAATTATTTTGTACCTATATAATATAATGTATGTAAGTATTTTAATATGAAATTCGGGAACACACACACAGGACTTGATTCCTATCAAGCTTTTTAGAGGAAAGGGGGGAAGAGCATTCCTTGATGGGGTGCCTTTGTGTCTAGGGGTATACTAAAGGTACATATCAGTTTACACATAAGATTCTTGGAATGAAAATGATTCATACAAATATTTCCGATTGTTTATCGTGAATATTAAAGCATTGTTTAAAAAAAAATGGCTTAAATCAAAGTAGTTTGTATATTTAAGTTAAGAAATTTTCAAGTTCTTGGAATTGGAATACTAAATCGTGCTGTTGGCTAATGAGTAATTCCATAAAAATTTGGAAAACCGTGGGTTACCCAATGTCATAAATTGGAATAAAATTAGAAATAGAGTTAAATATATGTATGTATGTACTTTAGCTTGAGTTTAAATTTTGAGGGCCATGTTTCCTCTAACAGAATAATTATGAGACTTTGAATTTCAGCTCTAATTTTCTGCCCAACATTAACTTCAAAGCAAGTTCCGATTCCAAAAAAAATCTTACTTCCAAATTATTACATATAATCTATGTATGTAATAAAAGTGGATTTATATGGATCTAAATATATTTAGCTACTATATTTCAATTGAAGTTTCACTCAATTTGTCAGACGTAACTGTAACAACTGTCTATCACCTTTGAAAGTACAGCATTTAGACTGTTGACAATTTGTATTGGAATCAAGATAAATAGTATTTTGCATAATCTTTTTTTATTTATTTTAACATTTAAAGTTCGGATTTCTAAGACTTGCTTAAAAACCAAATGACCTCAAACCATGCATACCTACTAATATATAATTTATCTATTTGAGTCATAAAATTTCTATTCTAGGCTCCCTTGTCTTTTCATTGTCATTGGGATAAATTTATATGCACAAAATATGGACTGTAAATATATATGAATGTTATCATTTTTTTGCACAGCATAAAAAAAGACTTTTATCATACATACCTATATATGTATATATATTTATATTTTGTTAAAAAATCATCCTATTTTATTTGAGGTTTTTTTTTAAATAATGATTTTATCTTTGTAAATAGTTTATTCAATGTATGTATGTACATAGTGGAGAGAAAGTAACCCCTTAATCAGATACCCATTGTTGCATTTAGAAAGTGAAAATCAGTGGATATTATTATTTGTTCTTTTCCTCTGTGTACCCCATTATTTGAGCCCCATTGTGTACATATGATGCTTCTTTGCATCCACAAAAGTGATGAAGTTAAGGTATGTAGCTACATAATATACATATATTAATACTACTTTTGATTCGTAAGTAGGTTTTTTTATGTACACAGGAAAATGCTTTTAGAGTTTGTTCAAGAATATTGATTTCTTTTGACAAAATAAATATTTCTTTAATGGCCTTCACTGAGTGGTAGGTAGATAAGGAAAGGGCCTATAAAAGATCTTAAAATGTGTACATTTCTCCCTAACTGTACATATGTACATATGTAATCCCAAAAGACTAGATACACTCAATATATGTAGATGCTAAGCCACTAATATAATTTATGTAATTCCATTCCTACCCACTACTAAAAACCAATTAGATATTGACTGAATACCATTTGTACAACATATGTATGTAAGAGTAAACAAAAGCCCCCATGACATTGCTAAAGAGACTTTCTTTCCTCATTAGCATATACATAGCTACAAACATAATAGATAAGATGTGATAATTGTATAAAATACCTTTTCAGCAATTAGTGCATGACTAGATCAGTTTTCCCATCCGTTTTGAAATGTATTCTATATTGTTATGTACACGATAAACATCACATCACTCTTCAAAGGGAAGTGAGTAGTTAAATACATATTATTTATGTATAATAATTAAGTGTACTTTCTAATTGAGGGCCCAGTGAATATGACTTTGATGAAATTAAAGTTTTAACAATAATGCATAATATTGTCATAATTAATTAATTACATATATAATACCTTGAAAATGAAAAACTCATTCAGATTATTCTGATAAATTTTTGGTGATAAAAAAGTAATCACCTCAAAAAATGGCAACCCGGATTTGATAAAACAACGTACAAAATCGCAAGTTCATGTGTAAGTAATTTTATTATAATCACATGGAGAATTAGAGAAGGCGTTTGCCGTGTACATATTTTCATTATACATTTATAGACAGGACCAAAAATATCCTGTTTATTTTTTGGCTTTATTTGATTACATCATGGGTCATTGACTCAATGCATATCATAAGGATTAATGGTAGACGCACACTCCTGTTCTAAAAATACATACATAAATAAGGACATGATTTGCAAAATAAGAGAAAAATTTACAAGGTAAATATGAATGGTAACTTAGTGACTTTAATTGAAATGAAGTGTTTCAATGTCCTCTTTGTCTTCAATCTAATTATCGATTGCAATAGAGATTACTATCATGAAATTCAGACACAGTAAAAAGTCAAAATATTTTGCCCAAAGAATTTAAATTTTCTTCCTTTTTTTATTCTATCCTAATTCATCTACAAGATCTGGACTCGCATAAAATTTTGACATTTATATACGATCTATAGAACAATATTTACTCATTTTGAAAATTGGCTAGATACACGAATACATAAATTCTATTTTATAATTATGTTATTTAAAAAACAAAAAAATGTAAATGTAATGAAACAGGTCTTACAAATGCATCAAAGTCTTTCCAAAATATAATTCCTCTTTTAATACTAATAGTAATCGAATCCAAGAATAATAATATTTAAAAAATACATGCAAATCATTTTCTTATTAGTATCTTGGCTGACTCTATGAATTCTCATTCTATGCCATTGGCCCTGCAAATAATACTCTTCAAAATAGGAAATTATTCACATATTTACCATGAAGTTACCCATCTTTTGCCATCATATCTTAAAATTAAAAGCATGTACCCGGTCTAAAATATTAAATTCTATCTATTGATCATGTATATTTACACATCCAACACACCTTAAAACATATTTTGTAGCATGTATATGTACATTATACATATAAGTATATAACAAGTCTGTCTGACCTCTGAATGTCCATTACAAATTAATTTGTTCGCGCAAGACGTTCATCGTTAGAGGAGCTTGAATATTTATAGGTACATATCTAGTAAATAAATTGCTTGATGAATAGAAAAAGACTTCAAATATAATTATTTATCGCCAAAGCAATTTTTTTTTCAAAATATCTGTAGATATACGAAATGGGCATGAGGAATTCCTTCCAAAACCAACTTGCAACACATTCCAAAAGTGAGTTGTAAAATATTTAAAACGTTTTGTAGGCCGACCAATTAGATACAAAATAATTAATGAGTTTATTGATGTACGTACCTATAAGCTATGACAATTGTATTTACTTTTGCCAAATATGTACATCTGTACAAATGAAAAAATATTGACTTTATTTTACATCCCTCTCTTAAAACTTCCGTCAAAATAAATATCAATGGACATTCAAATCAATAATCGGGTCCTTATACGTAATATTATGTACATAGTCATTACTTTAAAACGTAAGGGCATCCTCAAAACATCAACCAACTCCTCTTTATTTTTTTATCAGCTGTCGATTTTAATATTCCATTTCCTCTTATTTGTATTTTTAACATTGAATGGTTCAACTCAAAATTCTTGTTGATAAGCTGTGGATAATTCTCGTTTATTGAATAAAGAACAGTCCCATAGTTGGGACATATTTAGGGCCTTTTTTCTATTTTTTTTTCAGGAGGAAATCTCGAGGATTTCTATGTGATGAATGAATGTCCTCAGTAAATAGTAATCCTCATTATAACAACTCACTTTTTTTCCTCCAAAAAGCAACTGAAAAGGGTCCTAAAATAACTGGATGCTAGCCAATGTCGACAATAGAGTTTCTTTCTCAGGATCCTTTCCTGGAATTTCCCAGGGTTTTACACCTACGGGAAATCCTGCATTTTATTATTTCATATTAAAGGCTTCAGTAAATTAAAAGTAAATTAATTTTGAAGAATCACTCGGCTTAAAGTTTGTACGATTTATACTTTGCAAATGATGCAGTATATGCATTGATAATGAAATATACCCTACGAAGCACGAAAATGTTCTTAATATTGAAATTTTACTACAAGAAGTGACGTTCCTTGTCCTTTTTTTAAAGGTACCCTATATGTATGTTAACCACGGATACATGGAAAAAAAAATAGGGGCTAGGAGTCGATCTAAAAAAACTCACTCATTATTTATATGTCGGGTAAATTATTTCTAAACTATTCCATATCGGCACAAATTTTCAGTATTTGGGTGTGGAATATGTGTTTCATTTAAAATCATTTAAGATGTTGCATACTTTCATTCAATACATGGACTCCAGAGATAAACGAATTTACTTTTATCTTGCGAATCAGGTCAAGTTCTCTATTGCACAACACACAGTAACACCAAAAAAGAGTTCATTTTCATTTACTATTTAAGTATTTGTCTGTCGCAATACTTAACTTAACAATTAAATGTAGCATGAACTAATTTAGACCTTTCAATGCTGCTGCAATTTTAGAAATTTATTATTTCTTTTTTAAGTATAGGAATAAATGCTTAGATTTTACGGTATTTATAGTTTCCTACCTGGAGCCTGAAATTTTAAAAACTGATTTTCCAGGATCATGCAGAAAGTCATTCATAAAATTAACAAAGTTTAGTTGGAATTCAATGTATCAACGCTAACAACACAAATATGGGGCAACAGCCAACAAACAAAGAGTACGTAGGAGTTGTGTTATATTTTAATTAAATCATCAATATATGTCTATTTTGTGGTGAATATTTTTTAATACACTATGATTTGAATCCATATGACTACCATCCATGATTACTCACAAATTATCCACAAGAGTCTTTAATTATGACAATAATAATAATATTAAAAATAAGAGTGTCAAGTCCTTCTTTCCTTTTCCTACATCATCATCATCCAGGAAATTAATTGTCTCTTTCTTCCTATCGAAAAGGAAATTGGATAAGACAAGTATAAGTACATAAGATGTTTTTTTACGTCTATATATTACATGTACATGTATGTATGTAAGTACATTTCTCTTTGTACAAACAAGGCGTTACACGCCATGTTGTTTTTCTATGTACATTTTCTATGTATACATACATATGTACATATATGGTCCAACATATAAAATTCAAAGTCAACAAAAGCCGGAAAAAGATTTTAATTACATGTTGTATGTATGTATATGCAGATGTAGATACATTGATATGTGTTTAAAATAAATAAAATTTCTACCATCTACGTAATTCATTCCTAACAACTGTTGTGGTAGTACATACTACTATGAGCAAAAAATACCGGGAAATTTGAACTTAATTTTGTTTTGTTTCTAAGTTGGCACAACTATTATTGTCACTGACATCTGTGCCAAATTACACGTCAAAATATTCATTCGTATTTGAGATACACGTTCTTTTTGTCAACAGATAAAATCAAATTATTCCTTTTTTTTTTTAAATGCCTGAAAGATGAGGACTTATATGCAATTTAGAGAAATGTTGTTTAAAATGAATATACTCGGCAGTTATTGCTCTCTATTAACTATTCACATATTAAAATTTTTGTAACTGTTTTGAAAACTAGAAAAAACGTTGGTAGGGAGGTGATTGATTCTCGATATTTTCGATCATAGTAGTACATGGTCCTAATGGTCGAGTAAGTCATACAAAAATCCACCACCCTGTAAGAGAATCAACAACAACAATGCCCATCACAGAGATGATAAAAATGCATTTTTAATTGACTCAATTGCGTGTGTATTTATATGGTATTAAAAGAGCAATCCTCAATTAGTATGTTGTAGGGCATGATCCAAATGCGGATTTAATGTTTTATAAACCAAAAAAATTGAACGGGTAATCGGTTGATCGGGTAATAGACCATACAATTTCTTCACTAATTGATGAACGTTTGATCCGAGTACATAGCATCTATTTACATAGATAGGAAGAGGAGGAGGAGGAAGGAGAGTTCTTTTTAGGGACCGTTTAGAAGTAATGATATTAATAGCTCCTAACAAAATACTCAATGATTTGAGATTTGCTTTTAACAAAATATATATAATAAATCAATGGCTAATGTAATTGTTACATAGAACATAACCATATATTTAAAGTCTTTACTCGTGCGTTTAATGCTTTTAAGATATTATTATGATACCTGAAGAGGTACAACTTGTTTTATATATATATATATATGTATGTATGTATATCTAGGCATTTTGTTGTTGCTCTTATTTCGAATTTTCACATTTTAGTAACTGAGGAATAATCATAATAAGAATAACAAGAGCAACATTCCAATGTGTAAAAAAAAATATAGGAGTATTTTTTATTTTTATGAAATATTATTGTATATTTAGGGGGGGGGGGAATTTGCTTCAATTTTTGAAGAAGGGAGTTCCTAGCTTTAATGAACTAATCAAGCACAAGACATAATTGTCATTGTTGTCTACTTAGTTTTTTATTTAACTTGTTTGTTTATTTGTTTGTTTCAGGTTCATTAAAGAGCAAATAGTTCATAAAACAATAGGTTGTTGCATTCAGGTAGACAAATGATTATAAAATTAATGTTGAAATTGATTTATTGACTATAGGTACATAGATAAGTGCTAATTGGATGAAATAGTCTTTGGATTATCTTAATTTAACATACGCTTACACATTTTGCTTATTAAATGCAGTTTGGTCAATATGGCGTAGTGTACATTCAAGACAACTATGGTCGAGACCAGGATTGAACCAAGATTTTGAGTGATCGATAAGATTGAAAAGAGAATTATTAAAAGGAAATAATTGATCTTTTATATATATATATATATATATATATATAAGAAAATGTTTAACTTTCTCCCCTTGGTCTTGACAAGACGACAAAGGCATTCAAGGATCGAGACAAGGTCAGTGAAGTCGAAACTGAGAGGGGAGGGGGGGGGGGGAGAAATGACAAGGAGTCATTGGTCCTTCCTACTTTTATGTAGAAAAGCAATAACAATGAAAAGTTGCTAGAATAGAGGTGAGATGTTCACGAGTCCAAGTTCTTAATTATATTCTCGAGTCGAGTCTCAAGTCAATTTTGAATGTGAATCTACACCTGAACAAGACTGAACTTTAAGTATATAAAATAATAACAATAATAAAAAAGGCATTTTATCACGTCAATTCTTAGAGAATGAGTCAATAGAAAAAAAACTATACACAATTATTAATACAATACAATGATTCATTCAGTCACACCAAAAATTTAATCCATGTAAATAATCTCCACCACTAATAAAGGTAATCCGGGGGGGATATGTAGTAAAAAAAGTTGCGAAAAGTGGTTTGTTTCAAACTACAGTGCCTGTTTGGTCAATCATTGTACAATGAGGTAAAGGTCAAATCTTATACAAGAATTACGTAAAGAATGAAAGATCCTCAACCCCCCCTCTTTACATCTTTTTTTCCCCTATTCTTTTAACTTTACTTTGTATGTATGTATCTCTATCTACTACAACTTTATCCAAGAGTATATTTATATTGATGTTTATGAATGGAGATAATAATTAAGTGATGGATGATGAACGCCTACCTGTAAAATGATGATGATGATACTGATGATCCTGGGTTTGAGAATTACTAACATACATATATACAAATTAATTATAAGTAACAGCAGTTACATACATGAGGGCTTTAACTATATATGGTACATACATATATATAAGTAATTTGTTTGATTCATCTGCCAAACAAAGGCAGACAGACTTCCAAGTAACACTCTCTCAATAATGAGATGATGTTGTTTATAAGCAACCCAAAATATAGGTAAAAATACAAATGGTTAAATAATTAGATATATATTATAGGTATATTAATACTAGGAGCACCAAATATGTACGGTATGTTAGCAATATGTTAGCTACATATGTACATGTGAAGCAAATAACTAATCAACGCCGTAAGTAAACATTAAGCGATTAAGAATAATACGTCTGTGTATCTATAACTACATATTTAGCCAATAAATACGTTTAGAGAGTGAAAACAACACGTGATTTAACGTCATGAAAAAAGTCGTCATTAATGAAATGGACAGGAGGAAAATGAAAAGCAATGTCGAGTCAGTGGAGAAGGAAATTCCAGTCTCAAGTACTTAAATTGCTCATTTGAAGAAGTAGCTGAAGAAGGGAATGAAGAAAGGACCGCATTTTTGATCTAATTACGTCATAGAGCAAATATCAAAGAAAATAGTCAAAATAAGAAGAAATGAGATGAGATGAGATGAACCAAGTTACAATATTATTAGTAGTACCCACAAGAGCACCGTGACAGTTGTTTTTGTTTTAGTTTTAGTTTTAGTTTATATATGTATATGTATTGTTATTATTATTTTTTATTTTTCAAAGGGTGGTCATCCAAACGGAAACCTCCCTCCTGGACTTAGAGATCAATGACATGCTGCTCAACGGACCGAAACCAGTGAGAAGAACCCTTTTCATACCTGAAACTATAAATGAAGGCTCTAGAAAACTTCTGTCAAATACACTTTTATAATATAATATAATATATGGTTATATCAATTATCTCTATTCTATGTTGCTCTCAGAGGAGAACTAAAGGAAATGACGTTAAATATTATATTATGTAGCTAAGCCATATTACTACATTTCCCAAACTTTCAATGGATATATGTAAATATTAATAATAATTATTTGGACTGTGGTTTGTTTTTTTTACTTTTGCAAAGATGAAGACACTGTGTTCCTTCACAGAGACAGGTTAAAATATACGAATGCAAATTGTTACATTAAACTTTTAGTATACACAACAATGTGGGGAGAGAAAAAATTGACCAAGGTAAAGGAAATGGAGAGTAAATAACTATCAAAGTATGTATCTATGAAGTTAATTGCATAATTGCAAATGAATCATTCTTGTATTTTTCCTTTTGATTTGCAAAGAATTGGCAGGTTTTGCAATTACTTTTTTTAAAGGAGAGAAATCGAATGGGTTCTTAGGAATGTAAGGACATTCAAATGACATTCCCTCCCCTATTTAGGCATCTACGTATGTATTTAAATCTTAATGCCGGAAAATAATCATAAAAGTCTTTAAACATATATCTTTTGACGGGAAAATTCCTCTCAAATTCTCCAAAACGGACAGATAGATATCCTAATGTCAAAATCATTTGATATAATTTAATAATTGAGTCACAGAGTAAATTAGTGCTAGTTTAGAAGTCTAACATGTATGTACATACTCATTAAAGCAATTTACTACTACGATCCGTGTTGTCCAAAAATATTGAAGTGATGCCAATATTTTTGCTTTTTATTTTCACGTAGTCTTAATAAGCAAAAAAAAAAAAAATATCTAACTCATATTATATATCTTACATGGTTAAAACGCAATATTTAATAATAAAAGCACTGGTTTTTTATTAAATTTCCTCCATTTATTTATTTTATTTCCTTGTTTGAATTGTCCAATGACCTTTTTCATCAAATTTTTATAATTATATTTATGATTTTTTTCTTTCATATGCTAAAACATATTTAAAAGAGTACAATCTCCGTTGAAACGTATTTCATTAAAGATAGAGATAATAATAATAAGAGTGATCTCTTATTATACTTCCTGTCTGAACTCTGAATTTTCAAATTCTGATTCTATCTTTTTTCCATGTCTCAATAATAATATGAATTATATGATAAAAGAGCATTACGTCACTCTTCCCAACACTTGGACTATTTCATATTTAATGTTAGCATTTTGACAAGAAATAATTCAAATTCAGTAGAATCAAGACACTTTTAATGATGTGATATCAAAAGTAGTTTTAAAAAATTACTGAGGACTATGTGTTTTTGTATCCGCAACAAGAATGAACCCACAATGAAAAAAATGTGGAATGAAATTTTACTTATTACGTTTACTCATGATGCCACTCGAAATTGAAAAATGGTTTTTGACTCATTTCATTCTTTTCTATATAAATCCAAATTACTTTGAGGAGTGAAGACTCACATTATTTATCTTTTTTTCTCTAGTCACATCCATGCTACAAGTCAAACGAGGTAGAATGCTCTACAAATAAATCTGTTTTGATCTCATTAAATTTGGTACAAATACCAATTTGGTTAGGAAAAATTAATCTACTTGTCAAAGACAGAAGAAACAATTTTCAACCACATAACAATCACTGTTTCTTTATATTATTATTATTATTATTATTATTGGGTAACAACCATAAAAATAAGTAAATTGATTAGTGAGTCTCAAATCATTAATAAATGTCAATTTAAATATTGTATTGAGATACAACAATGACTTTATTCCTCTTTGACTTATTGATATGTTTATACATGTGTAGATACGTAGGAGCTGAATTTAGGTGGGACCAGCATCATTATATGCCTAAATACATACATACATACTACTTGTACATATACTCACTAAATACTCACTTATTCATCAAAATACAGACATACCTACGTATGTACAAATATCAGCACTGCTATTAAAAATACCTTAAAATAATTTGAATTTTGGTAGAATTCAATTTTTTCGTATTTTGACAAAAAAATAAAAGAATATTGATAATTATAGTTTTAATATTTGTAGCGAGGGTTTCCATGGAAATAGATGCAAATACCTAGATAGATTTGAGAAGGCCCGTTTGAGTACTAATTCGTTGTTTAAAATATGCATCATATGTATAATTTAAATGAAAGGTACATAGAAAGAAATATTTGTGGCCTATATCATCAAAATATTCAAATATGTAGCTTATATATATATATAATTGACTTTAAAATTAAAAAAAAAAATTCTCCTTTTAACAGTTTAAGCTTTTAAGATCCTCGGCTCTCATTGGTTGATAAAAGGGCTGCCTCAATGCAATTCCCCTACAATTTTTGATGGATAATCTAATACACCCCCTTTTTTCGTACAAATGGTTATATAATATGTATATATATGTACATTAATAAATGAAAAGGAAGTGAGTGAATATGTTTGTATCAAGAAGGAACAATAAATCTAAAACCAAAAATGGAACAACCCCGCCCTCTATTTAAACGTTTTCTTGGATGAACAAAATAATAATAAGGACGGAAACGGTACACATTAGGAGGGGGAGGAAGGGGGGGGATTGCTACAAACTATATATATATATATATATATGTACCGACTAACATACATATGTACATGTTTATGTACATAATATGTACAAGCAACAAAAAGCAAATGAGTGAATTACTAGGTTCGTTTACATCAAATTGATTATAGCTATTAAATATCAATATCAAATTAATACTTACTTGCTTGGAACCATTATTAAGCCTACCAAGGAATGAGATGGGGGCGTCTACATACTTACACATATATATATATTGTGAATTATGTGTGTGTAATGCATGAATGTGTTGCAGAGACATACATACATATGTTTGTATTTGATTATATTGTTCGCATAGCAATTGGAAACAAGAATAATAATAACAACAAGGGGCAGAATTCTTGGATGGAATTGGAGCAGCAAAGGATAAATACAAATACTTGTAGCTCATTAAATGCATGCTACAATGTGAGATCCTTAAGAGGAGAACTCCATGTTATGCCTACAGGGATCAACATTATGTATGTATATCTATTTAGTATGCATTCAATCTGTATAAATATATATATATATATAGTAAAGGTTTGTAGGAGGTTGACAAGTGTCTGTTAATGAATTTATTTTATTTTTGTATAATAGACACTAATGAACAAGGATTGGCTCTGGCTCACTCGTATTCTACAAGAAATAGGATGTATCCTAATTGTTTTGTAAGAGAATATAAATCAACATAAGTACACAACATATGTATGCCTTTATTATGGAAATACAGGCAGGGTTTGAAATAATATTAAACATGCATCCTCCCAAATGTCCAGAAACAAAATCTACTGTACAAAATTGTACATCTGTTTCCTCCCTTACCCATGTGTTGTTGAATATTTACTTAATACTTTGTATATATGTATATGTATATCATGTAAGTATGTAGATTTGTCAACCATAGGAGGGGTAAGAAAAGGGTTTGAGGAGTCCATAGTTATGTAACAAACAATGAACAAGGGACTAAATAAAATAAAATAAAATGAATAAATGTATGTACATACATATAAAATCGTCCACTAAATATGATAAAGATACAATTTTTATTGGGTTCATTGCTCTTTTACTTATTTTATTGTGCTTATTATGAACACTTAATATCAAAAAGGAGGGGTGATTAGCCTATAATATGGTTTCTGTATTCTTGGTTACACATTACATACATATGTACAGAGAGAGAGCTATCCCTGTAAATTCATTGCTTATCAAATTTTGACTAAAGTTAAAAAGAAAGAGAAGAAGCACACACTGATGCATAAAGCAATAAAAATAGGCAACCATTCTTCATCACGCTTGGATACCTCCAAAACCATGACCATATATTTACATGCAAAAACTAATGTTGAAAAAACCAGCATGCTATCTTGACCATGAGATTCTTCCTTCTTCACATTTCAAGTATGTAGTTATGTCTATGAAGCCAATCAGCCGCTAATTTTTTGTCAGATTAACTCATTAAATTTCACTTTTACACTACATGTTATGTATGAAAATGAATACCTCCTCCTCTTTATTCGAATGAATTATGATTATTAATAATAATATATGCTATATGTACATATAGTAAGGAGTTTCATTTCAATATCTATGCATGTAAGAAAAAAACAAAAAAACTTCATTCTGCAACCTATTAGAAACTAATGAAATTGTAATCAATTGATCCTATAGGTAGAAATTTAGGTAGGTACAAACCACCACTAATGTATGAGTAATTGGAGAAAAAAAAGTGCAATCACAACAAACTTTCACCTTGTTATAACACTTATAAAAAAACTAATCGTATTGTTTCCAGACTTTTAGTAACTGGGTACATATATTGAAACATACAAACATCTCTTTGTATGATTAAAAATAAGTTACTCTAACAAGTATTAATATAATAAAAAAACCATATAAAGAAATTGTTAATTTGTTAACAAATATATGTTCGTATCATCTTTTATATGGGGATCTTTTTTTATGTATAACCATTTAATCCATAATAATATAAAACTCACAAAGACAAATGAGACTCAAACAATCAAGTCTGTGTTAAGAAGTTAGGGGAGAATGAGTAATGTCATTGGAAGAGGACTATCAAGATAAAGCATGTTCATACTGTGAGCTTATTTTTCCATGGAAAATTAATTTGAAAAAACAGACCTTATCAATAAGAGGTTTGTGCACGTTATTGTACATATGTATATATGCATGTCCCTGTAAGTACCTAATAAGCTACCTTTATGGTTGGGAGGGGGGGGAAAGGTAGGTTTCTTTATAATACATATTACAAGCTAAAAAAATGAATAGACCGTATAAAAAAAAAGGTTTACTCATGGCTAATATATGTATGTATAAAGTTAATTTTCATTATGCATTAGGGGTAAAAAAATGTTGAATCATTTTTGTGGAGTAATACTGCAAAAAAACAAAAAACAAAAATAAAGAACTCACTTACTCAAATGTGTTTCTCAAAAGTAGGGATGGATATGAGCTCTTTATTCTATATATGTATATGCATGTTTTGAAGTGGTTTTAAAAACTGTATGGAAATCGTACATACATACATAATATGTCTTCATATCAATACATTGTACATACATGATGCTTTTGTTATAGGCACTAATGTGTGTGTGTGTGTGTGTTTTATTCCTTCCTCAAGTGTGTTTTTTGAAAGAGGAACGTGTCCACTTGATCACGGAATTGGGATTATATGAACAATACATTTTATGTAGGGTGATTACAACGTAGTTTGATTTTTTTTTTTTTTTTTTTTTTGGGGGGGGATGTTTGTTTGATTTGAAATCAAGATGGTTTATAAAATAATTTTAAAGCCATAGGAAGTTCTACATACACTATTCTACATTCATATATCAATACTACAATCAGAGTCAAAGTTGATGTTTCTACATGTCTACATACATACAAAAGGAGATCCTTGTTATTTACTTATGTACATACATACATACAAACATTGGTAAATGAATGAATTATGGATTAGAATCTTTTCATGATTCATTAGACTTTATTTCTACGGTATCTTTATCCTAGATTCTCATCTCCTTCATTGTTTATGATGATATTAACTTAATCTATGTGTAATTAAAACCATTAGAAAATGGTTTATAAAGAGTAAAAAAAGAGCCAGCTCAGACACTGAGGTGGTGTTATATTCTCATAGATAAGTATAATACATATACCAACGCAATAGTTTGTTAACATATGCATGCATCGAACTCAGGTTTAGAAAGCATTCTAAAATTAGAAATTTTAATCTTGGATTGATAAATCTTTAGATCTATGGGATGGAATCAATATTCAGCATGATTTTTCTTCGCTTATGTAAGATATCATTAAAATAATCAAAATTAGTTATGGAAGGAATCCTTTGATTGGATTAAAAATCTAAAGCAGTCTTTGCTGAATTAAGCAATATGATAAATATTACTCACGCCTCATTAGAATTCATCAGTTAGATATATATGTTTTTTTGTTTTTTGCATTTGATCGTCTCGTGTTTTGAGAGATTATGGAATTCATGATTCGTATCATGTAAAAAATCCTTTTTCATTTCAATTAAAAAATCCATGATGATTTTTTTAACTATGGGAATTGACATAACCAAAGTTTTTTTTTTTTGATGATGTATGAATGGATTTGGGGAGAAATTAAAGTGGAGTAGAGAGTTGTGGATACAACTCTATGAGACACTGAGCATAAAAGTTTATTGATCGAGTGAAATCGATGACTCACATAGTACAAAAGCACTGTTTATCTACGTATACAAAAAAAAAAATATAAATACATGCAATAAGCTGACTAAGTTCTCTATGACTCAACCTACTTTCAAATATTAAAACAAATAAATGATTATATATAGAGAGAGGACCATGTTGCCAAGGGGGAGGAGGAGAAGGAGGTGGTGGTAGCTACCCTTGTTCCCACCAACAATGGAAAAGCATGCATTAAAAACACAGAGATTAATAGAGGCCGTATTCAAATGTATGAAAGTAGAGTCATATTCAAATTGACATTGAATAATAAAATAATAATAAAACTTTCTTACGTAATTCACTTCACCCTCGTGTTTTATTTCATTCAACTTATTTATATAGATTTGCTTTAAGAATGAAAGAATAAAAAAGGATTCAATATACATGTACATGTATTTTTATGAATTAGAAGAAAAATATTTGCAAAATATTATTGAAATGAAAGGAGCAAAAGTAATACATACATATGTAGGTATATGTCAAAACCTTTCAAAGCACTAGATCTATGTGGTATACAATGTATGAAGGTATATTAAGAATGAATATACATACATAAAACATAATAATACCGTGTATGCTTTGAAGCATTTGCCACTCTTGAATCTTTCAAATGATCATCAATAATTGCCTTAGCCTCATTTGCCAAATTGTTTTTTTTTTGGCAAATGATTTTAGCAGCGTATCTATTTAGATTATAGTATTATACATATATACAGATCTTTAGAGGGAGGAAAAAAAATATCTGTTGTCATATGTTGTTCTTCAATATACATAAGCATTATATAGTCATTTCTCTTTCTACTGCTGCCTCTTTAACTGTTTACACGTGATGACCATCAAGAAAAAATAAAAACAAGAAAATTTTTCAGCAACTAACTGTTATTTTTCTTATAGTAGACACACTGCAGTGTGTGTGAAGAGTAGAGGCAATCTAATAATATAAAATAAATTGTTTTTTCATAAGAAAATAAAATTTTCAACATGTTATTTATTTCTATTATGAAAATTCTTACTTTTTTTTTCTATGCATACGACAGGTAATATTTTTGAGAAAAAACATATATTATTTTTTATTTTATTCAAAATTAATCCATCCCATGGCCCATTATGGCATACTTTGTGCAACATTTGCAGTTTATATACCTATATATGTATAATATAAAATAAATACATGGATTCGCCACTTTCTCTCTTTCTCGAAAGAACCAGGCCTTACAGTAATCCATCATGGGTTATTGACATAGCATGAGTACTCGGCCATCAAGGTTCAAGTCACAAATCTCAAGATCAGACTTGGAACTCGAGTCAAATGACTTAACTAAGGTGTTGACTCAAGTTTTTTTCGATTCATTTTAAAGTCAGAGTACTCAATGCCTCAGGAGTGGCTTTTTTGAGTCATCTTACGGATTGTAAAATATTTCTCAACCTTTCCATCTCCAGATTGAAAAAAAAGAAAAAAAAGGGCCCAAAATTAACTGGCAGTTAGTCAACACTTTACAATTACTCTGGAAATATTCCTCATTTAGGGAATAGCACGAGCTGATTTATGCAAATTAATCCAAGTTGTTCAGAATACTTTTAAGACGGGCAAAAGAAGTAGAAAATTGGAAGCTGACCAATATATATATTTCTTAGTCCAATAATAGTTTTGTGACTTAAGTCGAATCTTTAAAATCTTGCAGTTCGAATAACACATAGTTACATACTTATTGATCAAATTTTTATATAAATATTTGAAATAGAAATTGCACCCCCCCCCCCTCAAAATAAAAAGTACATCAAGCAAAGGCCTCCAATATAATTCATAATATCTCTATTAATATGTAGGTACAATTTTTACCCCCCCCCCCCCACCTTCTACCCCCTCATTAAAATAATTACTTTGATTAGAGAATGTCTACATATAAATGCGTACACTCTCTAATAATTATGACTTAACATTCCCTAGTAGGAATAAATATTTTTATTCATGCCTTATGCATTAAACTTTGACCTTTACTGGCGTTACATATGATTCAATGGCTCACTTTGCATATAAAAAATAAATAAATAAAGATTAAAAAGTAGGATTGATTTGCTAAAGAAGATAAATAGGCATGATTAAATGATGCTTAAAAATATTCCGATTAATTCCAAATGAAATACCATTAACTTTTCGTAAAGAAAATTGAAATTCTCTTTATAGAATAAATATTCTATATACATTTTTTTTTGTAAAAATAAAATAAAAAACTGCGGTTAAATGATGTTCTGTGTACATATATAACTACATTGTACAACTACATGGAAATAGCAACAAAATAATACGTTTATATTTAAATAAAATATATTTAAAATTTGTCATTTTCTTGACTGACTGACTGAAAAAAGAAATACATAAGATGTGCATTAACTTTTGTGTCTACAATGTTTTTAATACATGTCTGAACATTTCACTTTTCTCTTCTTCTTTTTTTTGTAGCACTTTGATATATTTTATATAAAAGAGTAGTGACCTTTTTCTCCTTTTTATATTATTAAAAAGCAAAATTCGTTATTTTTTTTGTATACAAATAAAAAGCAGGGATTTGACTCATTCCCTGACAAATTTCGAATATAAATAAATTATATGACAGGATATGACTCTTATAATATTACATATAATATATGAGAATCATGCAAAAGAAAAAAATAACAAGAAAAAGAAGCTCTCTAAAATAATAGCAGCTCTGCTGAAATATAGCAAAAAAAAAAATGCAATAAAAAAGAAGAACAATGAATAAAGAAAAAGGATTTTTTTGCACAACTGGTGATGTCTGGACATGATGCTACTCTGTCATTATTATTAATAAATACTAAATACATATTTAAGAGAAATGGGGAAAACTAAGTAATGAACTCAACTCACCATTTGAACCCTGTAGTAGCACTTCTTCTCTGCTTCCTTGGCACAATTAACCTTCCGACAAAAGTTCCTAGGAACTCGTCTACAACTCGTTTCCGGTTTGACCTTCGTCACTTGCCTCTTCTCGATGCGACATTTCATGGAAGGCACTCTGGAACATCGATGATTCTCATCGCATTTGTTCAAATGCTCAATTTGACATCGAGGATGGTCCTCAATCATTTTTTTCATTCGCCGGACGGTAGAGCACTCTGTCTCATATTTCGTGACACAGATCTTACGCTTACCCCCAATGCAGGGACTCGTTTTGGAAGCAATGCTCCCATTAGGGCGTACATCAATCACAACATTGTTACGATAGCCCCCACTCTCCTCAGTAGATAGATTCACAGGATCCTTTTCCCCTGGGCAAATACGGACTCGGACTTTTTTCATCCGTGGACGAAAGGAGATGTCACATTTCTTTTGATACATGGTGTGACAGGCCTTGACTGGCTCAGAGTCAGGACAAATCTTGACCGTGTTATTGTGGTCTGGGTAGCAATAAATCGTGGTGTCATACTCAA